>CM051370.1:15541609-15581126 GCA_028015245.1 Cardamine occulta | reverse complement strand
ATGGCGAATCCTCGACCCGCTCCTCCACAACACGACCCCGGCCACGGCTATGGCCTCTACCACGCCCTCTAGCCATCTGCACTCGCAAGAAACAAAGACTAAGGACACTAAAACTCAATCATCACAATAAATATAACTTACCGTGGAATCACACAAGGCTCGAAAAGGATGATTCTAAGACCCATGCAATACCCAACTAACCCTGAGCCATCCAGGCTCCTAGAACCGTTTAGGCTCTGATACCAAACTGAGATGACCGCATTTTTTTTTTTTGCAACTAACAAACATAAATACTTAGTATTAAAATGCCCATACATTTTAAATACTCTCCAAGTACTTAAACAAAACAACAACACAATACCAAAGCATAGAATACGCAATTCTACAACACAGCGGAAAAAATACAATACAATACGGTAAAGCAAACAACCCCCGGGTCCTAATCATCCTCTCCCTCCAAGCCTTCGATTCCACGATCACCCCTTATCTTTACCTGCATCGACAAAAGTGATGCATCAACATTTGGAAAACCAAACGCTGAGTGAGATTGATCCTCCCAACAACAGGTATGCAAAAACCCACAAGCAAGGCATACAAACACAATCACAATTCACGCATGAAATGATTCACCACAAAGGCCCTATCAGTTCCTAACATCAACACATGCAAGGCAATCAATAGCAAAACATGTCTAGCACAATAGCAATTCGACACACACGAATGCTAACCAGGAGACACACAAGAAAACCACACAAGGACGGCCATCGGTCTAGCCTGATCGATGGACCTGACCGATACAACCCATCGGTCTGTCCTAACCGCTACAACTGTCCTGGCGAATTGCTGGGAAAAGCTGCAACCAACCCATCGGTCCAACCTGACCGATGAACCCGACCGCTAGGTCCCAGCGGTCTGTCCTGACCGCTACAAGTGTCCTTGCGAAATGCCAGGAACACTACCACACGATCCATCGGTCCAACCTGACCGATGGACCTGACCGATAAACCCCATCGATCTGCTCCAACCGCTGCAAGTGTCCTTGCGAATTGCCAGGAACACCGCAACACAACCCATCGGTCTGACCTGACCGATGGACCAAACCGCTAGGTGCCAGCGGGCACTTCCATCGGTCGTGCCTGACCGATGGAACCTGCGGAAACCACTAAACTTGACTTAGACCAAGCCTAACAAGCACCAAGCACAATAAACAAGCTTCACAATCAATACTCAAGCTTAAACACACTAGATTAAGCTTAATAACAAGGCCACCAAGCCTCTAAGCAACCTAGGCACAACCCTAAAGCTTGTCTAAACCCCACAAACCCCCAAACAAGGCCTAAGCCACCTTTGGTCACAACTCACCTTAGAAATGGAAGAATCAAGCCTAACAAGCACCAAGAAGACTCCTCCTTCCTCCCTAGCCTTTTCGTGAAACACCAGCTCCAAGATCTCCCCTTACAAGCTTCTCCCAAGCTCACCACAACAGATCCGAGCTCAAGAACTCCCTAGAACCCTTCCTCTTGCTTCCTTAGCTCATGGCAAGCTCACCCAAGCTCAGCCCAGCTCACGCCAAAACTCACAAGCTTCAGCCACTTTTTCCTCCAAGCTCACAAGCTCACACACACAAGAAGAACAAGCTTCTCACAAGAACTAAGCTTCACCAAGCTTACAAACCCACTTCTCTACTCCTTTCCCTCTTCTCTCTCTCGGCAAACCAGCTCCAAACTTTCAGCCAACAATGGCAACTCACGATGGAGAAGAAGAAGAAGAGAAGGAAAAGAAAGTCAACACAACTTTCCAACTCTTGAGAAAAACCCCAAAACTTCCGAATCGACAAATGACACCCCCGGAACAAATCTAAATTGATCAATTTAACCCTTTAATCAATTTCTCGGGATTTGTCTAAGGTTCGTAAACTCGAAAGGACATCCCAATTAATTAACCGATAATTAATTTCTGGGACACGGGCGTTACATGTTGAATATACTCGGACTCTTTGAGAGATTTAACCAACATGTCGACAATGTAGACTTCCATGGTTTTCCCAAGTTGCTTGTCAAATATCTTATTGACGAGACATTGATAAGTTGCTCCGGCGTTCTTCAATCCAAAGAGCATTACTACATACCAATAAATTCTTTTATCAGTAATGAATGAAGTTTTTTCTTGATCATCTAGGATCATTTAGATCTGTTTATAGCTGGAAAAAGCATCCATGAAACTTAAAAGTTCATGACCCGCAGTTGATTCGACCAGGTGGTCAATAAATGGCAAAGGAAAACTATCCTTTGGGCAAGCCTTGTTGATATCACTGAAGTTAAAGCAAACCCTCCACTTTCCATTTTTCTTCTTACTACCATAGGGTTGGTGAGCCAATCTGGGTACTTGACTTCGTGAATAGAACTGGCTTTGAGAAACCTATCCACTTCGTTATTTATTGCTTTGTCTCGGTCAGGACCGAGCTTTCTCCTTTTTTGCATGATCCACTTGAAGCTTTGATCAACATGCAATTAGTAGGAGATAATTGCAAGGTTGATTCCTGGCATGTCCTCAATTGATCAAGCGAAAGAAGTTTTATGTTTTGACCTGAACTTGACTAGCTCATCTCGCAGCTTTGACTCAAGTCCCGAAATGATTTTTACTACGCGCTCAGGGTGTTCTGGATCAATAGAAACATCGATCAAAACCTCGGTAGACTGTTGTCCACTAGGAAACATCGAGTCCTTCGGTACCCCAAAGCTGGTTAATTGCTATTGCCTTTTTAGTTTATGGCTTGTCAGGTAGCAAGATCTAGATATCTCTTAATCTCTGTTAACCGTTCCTACTCCGCTAGGAGTTAGGAACTTCACACATTGGTGCTAGGTTGAAGGCACGACTTTCTTTTGGTAAATCAAAGGGGTGCCCAAAATGACATTGTACGCAGCTAGTCGATCAAAAACTGTGAATTTGACGATCTTTAATACTTCTTTGGCAAGCACATGTAATTTTATTGTGCCAAGTGACATTGATGTTTCACTTATGAAAGCGATGAGCGGTGCAGGTGCTCGAACTATGTCTGCCCTGTTAATCCCCATCCTTTGTAAAGTACTTAGGAAAATGAGATAAACTGAGCTTCCAGTGTCAATTAAGACTTTAGAAACTTCATAGTTTCCAATATCAAGAGTTATCACCAACGTATCATCATGTAGTTTTGCGAGACGCTGGGTATCAAATTCTTCAAAGGTAATTAGTGTATTGACATCGGCTCCCCTTGGGTTTCTGGTCACTTTCATTACGGCGGCTCGCTTATGCTGCTTGATAACGCGAATAGTGTCTGGAAACAGCTTCGATGATTACATATATCCTCCCTTTCGAAGGTTTGGTGTGAGTGTGCTCAGATTTTTTTGGCTTCTTTACTAGCGTCTTTGAGCTACGATCTTCACAATCTTTGTGGTACTTCTCGATGAACTCTTCAATCTTGAAATCTGCGAGGTCACCAGATTACCACAGGCCAATTGTTTTTTGAGGACACTACAGTCTTTGGTACTATGGCCGTTCACTCGTTGGCTGCCGCAATAAGAGTTCTCATCACGGATCCAAGTGTTTGATGAAGGTTACCCAATCATTCCATTTCTAAGAGAGGATCGCCCAACACAGTTGTTATATGTGGAAGCGTTTGGTGTTTTTACCAATTTTTGGTTCGGACTTTTTAGTTGGGGGCACAACTCCGGGTTTTATGGTTTGGTACTTCTTCTCGGATGTTGCCTTTTCTTCCTCAGCCTTGAAACAGTTGTTTTCTTGGATCATGGCGTCTTTGATAGTAGTTGGCTTGTTAACTGTAAGCTCCAGAAGGAATCTTGACTCATGCCATAAACCATTCTGCAAAGCTGCCAGCACAGCAGTCTGGGAAATTTCCGAGACTTTGGACAGGATGTCCTTAAATTTGGCAATATGTTTTCTTAAAGGTTCTTGAGGACCCTGAGAAAAATTCAAAAGGTCATGACAGTTGATCAAAACTATTGATTTTAGAGGATTCAAGCTGCATAAACCACAAAAAGGCTTGACCAGAAATATTTTATGAGAACAACTTGCAATACCCTCTATCTTTTTCATGCGCATCGAGCTCGATTCACCCAGCTGCAATGCGAAAAACATCCAAATGGCTGTTCGGGTCGGTTGTCCCATCGTACGTCGATAGGTTGACTCTTCACGAATCCTTAATCCAAAAGTTTGCTACCCGCGCTATGAACGGTGAACGTCGAGTTTCTTTGATCACTTTGTGATCTGATCCTCCCAAGGAATCGACACTTTCGAGGGGTAGAACGATAGAAATGGATAGTGATGGAATGAATGGATCACACAAAGGTTGCAGAAGACCTCTGATATTTCCTCCATGACCTTTCCGAGATATGACACACTCGAAAATGCCAAGGTTTGAATCGCCGGATATGACACACCTTTGATTCGATTTGATGGAAGGATATTGCTCACCAAGAATCGAAAAATGTTCTTCAAAGAACACAAGAGAAATCACTCTCAAATTTTTAATAAAAGAAAAGTTGTTATTATTCTCAATGCAAAACTAGAGTTTTAAAGAAAAGAAAAGTCTTGAATTCAGCATAGAAATTAAAAGAGATTAACTAAATTTTGAATAACTCTTGAAGTCTCCCTCGCCAACCCCTTTGGTTTCTTTGACCGAATTTGATCAGTTAAATATTTATCTGGGCTGATTTAATTATTCTTTGGGCTTGAAACTTCAGAAAATAAATCCCAAAAATTATTGGACTTGGACCTATCTTGTTAACTCTTGTGGACTAAGTGGATTGGAATGACCCATTTGCCTCATTAAAACCCTCCTTTGGAAAACCCATTGGGACAAAACCAAAGGCTGGAAAAAGAGTACAAACGAATCACCCTTTTCTTAGTCCAGTCGAGCAACCAAGAAAATTTTATTCTCCATGTCTCCGAACTGAATTTCTCCGAACTGATTGTCTCCGAACTGAATGTCTCCGAACTGATTGTCTCCGAACTGAATTGTACTCGGTTGAACTTGAGTGAGTAATGCGGTGATTGCGTTCCTGAACTCTTTTGCTCTTGATCTTGTCATTGGTCCACTTGGCATTGTAAAAACATCCATGATCACATCACTTTGTCTACTTCATGAGCTGAACTACTCGCTTGGTGAAATTTTGACTTCATCTCGTCGAGAGCACGGTTTAATTGGTGAAACTTTGAGATGATGCCATGTCCCCAAGTATCTCCTATCTCGGCTGGGATGTCATTATTGTTGTTGTTATTGACCGCATCTACCGCAACTACAGGGTTGACTCCGTCACCAACAACCGCATCCACAAATGGCGTAAAAAGGAGGAAGAAGAAGAAGAAGAGAAGACAAAAATGATTTTGACTTCCTTTTGAGAAAAACCCCACAACTTTCTATTCGATTTATGACACCCCCGGAACAAATCTAAATTAATTATTTCAACCCCAATAATTAATTTCTTGAGACTTGTCTAAGGTTCATAAACTCGAAAGAATTCCGAATGTGGCTAATTGTCTAACTGAATGTCTCCGAACTGATTGTCTCCAAACTGAATGTCTCCGAACTGATTGTCTCCGAACTGAATTGTACTCGGTTGAACTTGAGTGAGTAATGCGGTGATTGCGTTCCCAAACTATTTTGCTCTTGATCTTGTCATCGGTCCACTTGGCATTATCAAAACATCCTCGGCTTCAAGCTGTATCCGTGAACTATCCATGATCACATCATCCCCTCCCTCTTGAAAAGGATTTTTCCTAAAATCTGGAACATCTGCAACAAACAGGATTAAGTCAGCAACGTTAAACCTTAAACTCACATTGTAGTTACCTTGAAGATCGAGTTGATAAGCATTATCGTTGATCCTCTTTGTAACTCGGAATGGACCATCAATCCTTGGCATCAACTTGGACTTCCTCTCAGCCGGAAATCTCTCCTTCCTTAGATGTATCCAAACGTGGTCTCCTTCCTCAAATATCATCTTGCGCCTGCCCTTGTTAGCTTGTTTGGCGTATAACTTTGTCTTCTCCTCGATGTTGTGTTTTGTTTTCTCATGAATCTGTTTAACAAGTTCAGATTTCTTTTTCCCATCCAAGTTTGCTCTTTTACTCAAAGGTAATGGGGTTAGATCCAAAGGAGATAAAGGATTAAAGCCGTAAACAATTTCAAAAGGAGAAAACTTTGTGGCAGAACATAGATCGATTATAAGCAAATTCAACATGTGGTAAGCATTCTTCCCAAGTTTTCAAGTTCTTTTTAATCAAGGCACGCAGCAAGGTTGACAAAGTTCTATTAACTACTTCAGTTTGACCGTCGGATTGAGGATGACAAGTAGTTGAAAACAGCAACTTAGTTCCTAGTTTAGACCAAAGCGTTTTCCAAAAATAACTCAAGATTTTCGTGTCCCTATCACTGACTATAGTCCTAGGCATTCCATGCAAACAAACTATTTCTTTAAAGAACAAATCAGCAATATGAGAAGCATCGTCAGTTTTATGACAAGCAAGAACATGTGCCATTTTAGAGAACCTATCCACAACAACAAAGATTGAATCTTTTCCAGTCCTAGTTCTAGGTAATCCAAGCACAAAATCCATAGAAATGTCAGTCCAAGGCTGATCAGGTATAGGCAAGGGCGTGTACATACCTTGGGACTGTACCTTCGATTTGGCTTGTTTGCACGTGACACATCGCCCACAAATTCTTTCGATGTCTATCTTCATTTGCGGCCAGTAGAAGTGTTCTTGCATCACTTTTAAAGGTTTGGAGATCCCAAAATGCCCCATCAAGCCTCCTCCATGCGCTTCTCTAACTAACAAATCTCTTACGGAACAATTAGGCACACATAACCGATTTTCATAGAAAAGAAATCCGTCATGAAAATCAAACTTAAGGTGTTCCCAAAATCAAACAATGCCTAAAATATTTCCCAAAAGCAAACTTATCACACGACTTAAAAATCTCTTGAAAATCAGAATCAGCTTGATAAAGATCTTTAAGCTGTTCAAATCCCAAAAGCTTAGCATCCAAAGTAGAAATCAAGGTATACCTTCGAGATAAGGCATCAGCAACTATATTTTTGTTACCTCGTTTGTACCTGATCACATAAGGAAATGTTTCGATGAATTCTATCCACCTAGCATGCCTCTTGTTGAGCTTTTGCTGACCCTTTAAATGCTTCAAAGACTCGTGGTCAGTATGAATGACAAACTCCTTCGGCCAGAGGTAGTGCTGCCATGTTTGTAGTGCTCTGACAAGCGCGTATAACTCCTTGTAATAGGTTAGATAGTTCAATGTAGCTCCTCCAAGCTTCTCACTGAAAAAGGCTATGGGCTTCTTCTCTTGCATCAAGACAGCTTCAATACCTACACCTAATGCATCACACTCTATTTCAAAATTTTTAAGAAAATTCGGTAAAGACAAAAGTGGTGCATTGGTGAGTTTATCCTTTAACACTAGGAACGCTTCTTCTTGTGCATGCTCCCATTTAAATCCTATAGTTTTCTTGATCACTTCAGTGAGAGGTGCAACTATGGTACTGAAATCTTTCACAAATCTTTGATAGAATCCAGCAAGCCCATGAAAACTCCTCACTTCACCAACAGTCTTCGGACTGGGCTATTCACGGACAGCTCTAACCTTCTCTTCGTCCACTTTGATGCCATCTGCACTTATGACAAAGCCTAAAAACACACCGTTATCCGTACAAAAAGTGCATTTCTTCAGATTAGCATAAAGTTTCTCTTTCCTAAGTACCATCAAAACCGCTTCTAGATGCTTAACATGTTCTTCTAAATTTTTGTTGTAGACTAAGATATCATCAAAGTAAACAACAACAAAAATTCCAATAAAGCTTCTTAAAACATGATTCATCAACCTCATGAAAGTACTAGGTGCGTTGGTTAATCCAAATGGCATAACTAACCATTCATATAACCCATGTTTTGTTTCAAATGCAGTTTTCCATTTGTCACCCTCTTTCATCCTAATTTGGTGGTATCCACTCTTAAGATCTATTTTCGAAAATATGCTAGAACCATGCAGCTCATCTAACATATCATCCAAACGAGGGATAGGGTGGTGATACTTTACAGAGATATTATTGATGGCTCGATAATCAATACACATCCTCCAAGTACCGTCCTTTTTTGGAACTAGCAGCACCGGCACATCACAAGGACTCATGCTCTCTCGGATGTATCCTTTGTCTATCAGCTCACTCCCTTGCTTTTGAAGCTCATTAGTCTCCACCGGATTGGTTCTGTAAGCTGGCCTGTTGGGAAGTGAAGCTCCTGGCACAAAATCGATCTGGTGTTCAATCCCACGGATAGGTGGCAATCCCTTAGGATTTTCCTCCGGAAAGACATCTTCAAAATGCTGCAAAATAGAATTGATTTTACTCAGCAATTCCGGTACGGGGTTAGTAAGGTTCAGCAAGGTTTCTTTGTAAACAAGTAACAGAACAGGTTGTTTAGAGAACAGAGCTCTCTTAACCACATTAGACCTCATGAAAAAATTTGACAGCCTCACGGGTTTACTCTCACAAGCCTTTTTCTTGGTTTTTCTCAAACTCTCATTTTTATTTTGAGGTGGTGTATTTAGGGGTTCACTCACAATGGTTTTTCCTTGTTGTTGCAGCTGAAGTTGGTCTTGATGAACCTCATGTGGCGCCAAAGGAGCAAGTATCGTTTTTTGGCCATTGAACTCAAAAGAGTACCGGTTAGTAAAACTGTCGTGTAAGACCTTTCTATCGAACTGCCAAGGTCTTCCAAGTAGTATATGACCGGCCTCCATAGGTAAAATATCACATAAAATTTCGTCCTCATACTTGCCTATGGTTAAAGGAACCAATACTTGGCTGCTCACGGTCATCTCACCAGCATCATTAAGACATTGAAGCTTAAATGGTTTCAGATGCTTCTTAACTTCCAGCCCTAACTTCTTCACCATTGTTTCACTAGCCACATTAGTACAGCTCCCACCATCAATAATAAGGCTACAGACCTTAGCTTGTACCAACCATCTCGTGTGAGACAAGTTCTCCCGCTGCTCTTGGACAAAATCTTTAACTTGAATACTCAAGGAACGTCTTGTTACCAATAATTCTCCGATGGCTGGTAACTCTAGGTCTTCCTCGGTTCCACTTTCCACTACAAGAAATCTACCGCAAAACTGACGGCCAATTCTGTCGGAAATCCGTCGGATTTGGCAAAATCCATCGGAAATCCATCGGTTTTTGCCGTCGGTTCTATCTTGTCGGAAATAAAAGCTGCGTCCGAAATCCGTCCGAAGTTCCGACGGATTTTTGAGAGAATACAGAAATCAAGATTCCGTCAGAAATCCGTCGGTTTTTAATCCGTCGATGTTTTGTCGGTTTTAAACCGATGGATTTCTGATATTTAAAACCGACATATTTTTGACGGATTTTCAATATTTAAATACCGACGGAATTCCGAGGGATAAAAAACCGACGGATTTCCGACAGAATTGTTTAATTTTTTTTTATTATATAATCGAATTTTTAAAAACAAATTTTAAAATTTTAAAATTTTGTTTTCTAATATAAATTAAAATGAAAGAAATAATAATTATAAAATAATGCAATAATTCAAATAAAAATTCAATAGTTATAAAATAATTCAAATAAAAAAACAAAAAAAAACTAAAACAAACTAAAACTACGATGGCGGGAATCGGGAAAAGAATTCCTCCATGCGTTGGTGCAATGCCAGGTGATCCGCCTCCAATTTGCGGATTCTCTCGCGTTCCGCTTCTTGTTGGAGGCGATCCGCTTCTCGTTGGAGGCGATCCGCTTCTCGATCTTCTGCGAGGTGTTGCAGCTGCGTCTTCAGGGCGTCCATCTCAGCGTCTCGTTGTGCGAGCTGTGCCCTAAGATCGGGAGAATCGCCGTAGAAACGCGAAGTTGCAGAAGAAGATCCGTCGTCCGGAAGACCAAAGACACGACCTTTGGTCTTCGGAGTACACTGCGGTAAGAAACGAAAACTTTGTTAAAAATTAGAAATTACAAAAAACGATTTTAATATATATTTTACTTACCTCATAGATGAATTCGTTAATCTTCTCAAACGGAACTTCGGTCATTGGAGGCGTTCCTTCGGTGAGTGGCTGAGAAAGGAGGTAGTCGGCCTTCATCTTCGTGACGTTGTCAATGATCTCCCGAGCCAGCGGATCTTGGATTTCATGGGTCTTCCTGCTGGTATGCGCATCCTTGAGCAATCTGAGAGCAGAAGGTTGGACACCGTCTTCCCGAAACTACAAAAATGAAAATTTAGTAAAAAATAAAATTATAAAACTAAAATAACAATATTTTAATTAAATAAGAAACTTACCAGTTGTTTGGCCCGTGTGAGTTGTGGATTGTGCGTCGCCTTGCCTCTTCCTCTGCGATCGCTGTTTTGGCACGCAGAATGAGTTGTGGAGCTTGTCTTGGTCGGTTCTTCACTCCAATAAGTGCATAACCCGCTCCATAGGCTCAGGTTGGAAACCAAGTCCCTTGGAACATCATTCTTGTGCCACTTCTCCTTCCACTCGTTCGGCTTCCATGAATACATTCTCCCTGCTTTTCTATCGAAGCATCGTCTAACCGTGGCGGTCATGTGGCTAACCCAATTAAATTCATGCTGCAAATCAAAAATTAAATTAAAATAAACTATATTTAATAAAAGTAAAACAATTTAAAATATGAGGTACTTACCGCAAATTGGCGAAACCACAATTCCTGATCTGCCATCGGCATTTGGCTGTATGTCGGGTACGGATGCCGAAGCATTCCATTGAGCATCCGGTTAATGGACTTGGAAATCTCATTTCCGTAATCCCTAGAAAAATTAAAAAAGAAATTAAACATTATATGAAAAAAATTATACATCATCAAAATAATAAAAAATTATCAAAAAATATTTTAAATTCATTATTAGTCCAAAACAATTATACATTTATAAAAGAATGAATAATTTATGGAAATACTTATAAATTACTAAAATCATCATAAATTTATATTTATAAGTATTAATTCCAAAACAATTATAAATTTGTAAATCCATGATTATTACATGAAAAAATTATACATTTTCAAAACAATAAAAATTTATCAAAAAATATTTTAAATTCATTATTATTCCAAAACAATTATACATTTATAAAATAATGAATAATTGATGGAAATACTTATAAATTACTAAAATCATCATAAATTTATATTTATAAGTATTAATTCCAAAACAATTATAAATTTGTAAATCCATGATTTATAAAAGAATGAATAATTCATGGAAATATTTATAAATTACTAACATGATTAAAAATTATCAAAAAAAATAATCATAATTTTCTAAAAATAATATATCATACCAAAATTAAGAAAATTTTAATGCATGAAAATAATTATAAATAAGTTAAATAAATAAATAAATTAACAAAACAAATAATTTCAATAAACATAACAAACCTTAATACTAATTAACAGAATAATTCAACCACAAATTCTCACAAATCTAAAATTCCAAATCAAAATCATTTATCTAACAATCCATGTTATAAAGTAGGTAAATCTTAAAACTAACAAACCAAATCCTAAATCTAACATTACAAACCTTATTCTAACAATTCTAATTTTCTAAACCAATCAATCTAACTCAAAACCTAACAATCCATAATACAAACTTAAGAACTTACAAGTTTGGGGGATTTTGAGACATTGGGATAAAGGATCGGATTTAGTAATGGAGATTTGGCGATTTTAGAGTTTTTTAGGTTTTGGAAATTTTCTGCGAAAGTGAGGAGGAAGAAGACGAAGTCGGAATATATTACAATATTTCCGACGGATATATCCATCGGAAATCCATCACTTTAAAAAAAAAATTATGCATGTTCTCGATAAGGTTTCGGAAATTTCCGATGGATTTTTGACGGACTCAAGAAAATTTAGGCATCATGGGAAACGAAAAGATATTCGCGGTTACATTTTCATTATCCGTCGGAAATCCGTCGGATATTTCTGACTGATTTCCGATGGATAATATAAATATGCATGTCTTCTGATTGGCCAGTCAAACCTTAAACGGGGACACGTGTTACCACAAGACCGTCGGAAAGTTCCGACGGATTTCTGACGGTTTTGTGGTTTTAGTGGTTATTTACGCACCGTTTCAGTAAACATATGTTTTTAGTTTTATAAATTCATGATTACAAACACAAATAACTTATAGAAATCTTTCATTTGTCAAATTTCAAAAGTTTATAAGATTATTTCATTTTTGGTAAACTTGTATGTTTACTATACGTTTATCTATCAAACACTTTTGGTCGAACCATGTCGACCAATGAAATCTTTTGAAAATATGTTATATATCACATAATTTAGTTTATTTTATCAAAGTTTGTTGTAAACATTGTCTTGATGTACAAGAAATTACAAATTAACCATGTAACCTCCAAAACCGTTGGAAATCCGTCGAAAAACCAACGGATTTCCGACGGTTTTAGGGTTACACGTGTCAATAAAAATTAAATTAAAAATATATCCAAATCCGTCGGCAATTCCGATGGATTTCCGACGGATATGGGTTTATTTATGGTTTAATGGTTATTGTGTATTTTTGGTTTAATGGTTATTGTGTATATTTGGTTTAATGGTTTATGTTTATATGTGGTTTAATGGTTATTTACTTCTAACAATAAAAAAATATAAATATATATTTTAATTTGGTGACTCTTCATAAATCATAACTCTTTCACTCTGGGGCTCTTCATCTTCTTCTTCTCAGTTTTATCTCAGATTCGTTTCTTCTTAGCCTTTAGTGAGTTAATTACTCGACTAGAGTTAAATCTGCAAATTTAAGGTACCTGAAATTAATTTAACTGCCAAACTTTAAGAATCGTTCATCTGAAGTTTTTTATACTTCCATTAATGTTTATAAGTGGTTTAATGAGTTTTGTGGGTTTGTTAAGGTGTTTGTTTAGGGAATCTATATTTCTAGAAAAATCTTATTTTATTAAAACTTGTAAAAATAAACAAAGATCAAGTTGAGCTTATAAAATGCTCGTCAGGTCTGGTCTTCGAGGACCTATGGTTTACACCGTAATGTCAAAATTAAATAAAATACAAAAAAACAAATTTACACCTTTCTGTAAAAATAAAAAATAATACAAAACACACATATAACTAATCTTCATCAGATGATGATGCTGATCCCTCAGATGGAATTGAGTCTGAATCCTCATAAAATTCACCTTGTTCTTCTTCTGATTCAGAAAAAACTAAACCAAATTGTGTGAAATCAACAACAAGATCCAGATCACAAGAAGGCTCAACTGGATCCATTGGAATTATTGCTGCTGGCTGTAAAGCATCGTGTTCTGCAACTCCATAAATTCTTCCTCTCGAGGTCACCGTAGTAACTGTGCGCCAAGGATTTGTCCACCGTGTAACTCGAGGGTAACGAATATAGCACACCTAAAAAAAACAATTATAAAATTTGTAAATATTATAACAAAATAATGAATTGAGTATTAATTACACTAATATTTGTACCCTACCTGCTCAGCTTGTGATCCTAGAATGAATGGGTCATACGTTTCTAGTCTCCGACTTGAATTAACAGACGTAACACCAAATTGGTCCACATGAAGCCCACGACCGAGTGTTGAATCATACCAATCACACTTGAAAACAATGCACCTCAAGTCTAACATTCCTGGGTACCGCACTTCCAATATTTCTAAGAAAACGCCGTAGTAAACATCATTACCAGATTTCACTGAAATACCAGAATCTGAAGTTTGCCTTGTCCTTCTCTCGTCATGAACCCTAAACCCATATCCCCGACTGCAGTATCTAGGATAAGAAGTTGCAATGTAGTTTGGACCATTAACAAATTCCAATAACCATTTGGGAAATGTATGTCCGCTTCTTACTCCTTCAGAAACCTACAAATATAAGTTACAAATTAGTATTTAAAAAATATATTTATTAAATGATTTAGTGTTTTTAAACACTTACGTAAAACTGCAACCAAGGCATAAAATCCTCCTCCTTATCCATATAGTATCCGCGTACTAATGCCATGTAAATCCTGTACGAAAACCAAAATTGTTTACAAGTTAATAATAACATATAAAATAATCAATTATACATTACATGACACAAAAGAATTTTTGTTTACTTTTCGTATTCCGTAATTTCTTCACAGTTGGTATGCAAGTGTTTAAACTCCTCTTGAGATAATTTACGCCTTTTTCCTTTGCCACTGACTCGCCCAACTTGGGAAAATAACTCTGGAACAATGACGGGGTAAATCGCTCTCTCATTACGATCATCATGGCGACTAGGACGTTTACTCTTCGTACGAACTTCTGACGGGAAGTAATATTCAGCAAACTATGAGGCCTCTTCGTTGATGCTCTGGGCGATAATAGATCCCTCAATTCTACTCAAATTCTTAACCTTTTTCTTCTGATGAAACATATACCGCTCAAATGGATACATCCAACGGTATTGAACTGGGCCTCCTAGTTCTGCTTCTCGTGGGAGGTGGATCGGAAGATGTTCCATCACATCAAAGAAAGATGATGGAAATATCTTCTCCAAATTACAAAGGATCACCGGGATATTGGTCTGTAAATTTTGGATTCCCTCAACAGTAAGTGTTTTTGTGCATAAATCCCGAAAGAAAGCACCTACTCCTGCAATTGCTTGGTGGACGTCTTTATGAATAAGATGAGCAAAAGTGAATGGAAGAAGCCTCTACATCACAATGTGACAATTATGACTCTTCATTCCAGTAAATTTTCCTTCTCCATAATCGATGCAGTTACGCAGATTAGATATGTATCCATCAGTGAATTTAACATCGTCATGAATCCAATCAAAAAATTATGTTTTCTTTGCTGCTTCTAACCGGTATAATGGAAATGGACATTGACCATTTGGGAGCACTTCAAGAAAACCTCGATCGCAATATGCTGGCAAGTCTAATCTAGATTTCATATTGTCTTTCGTCTTCCCTTGGACGTTTAAGACAGTGTTCATGATGTTCTCAAAGAAGTTCTTCTCAATGTTCATCACATCAAGATTATGCCGCAATAAATGGTTCTTCCAGTAAGGCAAATCCCAAAATATGCTCTTCTTGTGCCAGCTATGAAATTCACCGACACCATAAATAGGTTCATGTCCATTACGCCCACAATAAGGAGTCATCTCAGCACCAAAATCTCTCAACTGCTCCAATAAAGTCTCACCGTCTATCTCAGGCGGTGGACCATCAAAAACTTGCCTACCCTTCGTAAACATTGTTCTCGAACGACGATACGGATGATCACTCGGTAAAAATCTTCTATGACAATCAAACCAACAACTTTTTCTGCCGTGCTTCAGTTGGAATGCATCAGTGTTGTCTTGGCAATACGAACACGATAATCTCCCATGTGTTGTCCATCCAGATAACATACCATATGCTGGAAAATAAACTTATGGTCCACATAAACACCGCACGCATCTTAAAGTTTTGCTGGGTTGAAACATCGTACGCTTCCACACCATGCTCCCATAGCATTTGTAACTCATAGATCAATGGCTGGAGGAATATATCAAGTGATCTCTTCGGATGCTCTGGGCCGGGAACAAGAATCGAGAGATATAAAAACTCTCTACGCATGCACAGAGATGGAGGCAAATTGTAAGGGGTTACAATTACGGGCCATAATGAATACTTCCTTCCATGCTTTCCAAATGGGTTAAAACAATCTGTACATAACCCGAGGTACACATTCCTTCGCTCATACGAAAAATCTGGATACAATGATTGAAAATGTTTCCAAGCTTCTGCGTCTGAAGGATGTGTAATATCTCCATCTTGACGATGTTCTGCATACCATCTCATTGGCTCTGCCGTGCGCTGAGAAGTATATAACCTCTTCAACCTCTCTGTTATTGGTAAATACCACATACGTTTATATGGAATTTGAATTCTGCCACTACTTTCCTGATACCGTGGTTTACGACAAAATCGACATCTTTTGCGGTTTTCATCTTCTCTCCAATATAGCATACAGTTGTCGATGCACACATCTATTACCTTATACAGTAAACCAAGACCAGATACAAGTTTTTGTACCTCGTAGTAGATCCGGGTAAAAGATTATCTTCTGGCAATAAATCTTTCACCCAATCTGTTATCGCATCAACGCACTACTCTGCCAAATTGTAATCCGTCTTAACCGTCATCAATCTACTTGCAGATGGTAAAGGCGAATGACCTTCTTTACACCCTTTATATAGTGGCTGCTTTGCAGCATTTAAGATATCAAAAAATCTTCTTGCTTCTACATTAGGTTCTTCGAACCTATCTCTTTCTTCACCGCTAAACTCGACATTCTCTCTAAACGCATCATTCACCATCTACACGCTCCCTACACCTACATCTACTTCCGTGCTACCTCCTAAACAATCTGAGACAGTTGGTTCACTAGTACTACCATACTCAATATTTGTTTCTCTATGTAAATACCATATCTTGTAACCCGGCGTAAACCCATTACTATACAAATGATGCCAAACTATCTCTATCGCAACATTACGAGAATTCCTACAAATTAAACATGGAAATTTTAACTTACCTAATTTTTGAACACGCGGTTGCTTTCCCGCCACTTCCATGAACTCGTATATGCCTCGTCATACTCCTCTTTCAAGTTGTTCGTCTCCGGATCCATCAATGGTTCGTCCATCCATGATCGAAAATATCTAGACATATTTTTCACTCTTTTTTAGAATCCGTATTAAGTAAACAAGAAATGAGAGAAAGATCTGAAATTAAGCTTGTTGTGTAATGGGATGGAGGAAGGGAGAAACATATATATAAACTCGTTTCCGTCGGATTTCCGTCAAAAATCCATCGGTTTACAACGGTAAATTCAACGGCTACATTAACGTTCATATTATCCGACATATTTCCAGAAGCCGTCGGAAATCCGTTGGAATATAACGGCATGGATATCCGT
Organism: Cardamine occulta; assembly: GCA_028015245.1. Taxonomy (NCBI): domain Eukaryota; kingdom Viridiplantae; phylum Streptophyta; class Magnoliopsida; order Brassicales; family Brassicaceae; genus Cardamine; species Cardamine occulta. Next base: position 15,564,088 of record CM051370.1, on the reverse strand, counting down.
CAGAAATCCGTCGAAATATAATGGCATGGATGTCCGTCGGAAATCCGTCGGAATTTTCCGACGGCAATAGTTCCATCAGAAATTTTTGATGGATTTCCAATGGATTCCCAGAATTTTCAAATCTCGGGAATCCGTCGGGAAGCCGTTGATTTTTTCCGACATAATTATTATCCGTCGGAAATTCCATCGATTTTGCGGTAGATTTCTTGTAGTGTTCATTTTCAAGCTTTTCTTCCTCAGTTTCAATCTTGCCATTATCCAAAAGGATCATAGTCTGCTTATTGGTGCATTCGTTGGCGTAGTGTCCTCTCCCTTGACACTTGAAACATTTAACGTCCCGATTTCTAGACGGAGTTGCCACAGCTTTTCCCTTGGTGTCTTGAGTATTGGCGAATGATTTTAGATCCGGTTTTGGCTTGACAACAGTCCTATCCTCTCGGCTGTAACTCGTCTTAGTGTTAACTGCTCCAGCTCCATAGGAAAGTCTAGATGAACCCCTCCTCTTTATCTGTTGCTCAACCAAAACAGCCTTATGAAGCATTTCTTCCAAATCATTATAAGTTTGAAGCTCCATCCTATCTTGAATATCACGCGCCAAACCACTCAAAAATCTTGCCATTGTCGCCTCGGCATCTTCATCTATATCAGCCTAAATCATTAGAGATTCCATCTCTTGGAAATAATCCTCCACATTCTTACTTCTTTGAGTTAGACGCCTAAGCTTTTGATGTAGTTCCCGATGATAGTGACTTGGAACAAATCTTTTTCTCATCAGATTTTTCAACACTTCCCAAGTGGCTACGGGCGGCTCATGATTGCGTCTTCTACTTGTCACGATCTGATCCCACCAATTAATAGTGTAGTAGTAAAACTCTGTGGCCGCTACTTGAACCTTCTTCTGTTCCGAATAGTTTTGACAATCAAATACGAGCTCAATTTTCTTCTCCCACTTCAAGTAAGCGTCCAGATCACTTTTTCCATGAAACGGTGGTATCTTCAACTTGAGTCCACTGAAATTGTCCTCATTTCGACCCACAACGTCTCTTACTTGTCTCAGCCTTCTTCGACTCCGATTAGAAGCTTGACTACCTCTGCTGTAATAATTCAAATCATCCTCATCAGCTTCTTCTTGAGGTCGTTCTCTTCTTCTTCTTCCAGCATTGTTTGGTAGTAGTCCTTGATTAACGGATTCTTGAATATTATCGATCCTTTCATTGACTACTTCCATCTCTTGCCTCAACAACCGCCTCATCTCTCCCATAAGAGCTTGCACATCCAAATTATTATTTCTTCCTCCACGAGCTCGGTTGGTGTTATCTTCTTCGCTGGCGTGATTAGACATATTGATTTTTCCCTCCACACTTAACAAACGTTAGTAATAAAAGAAGGTTGATCCTCACAAATGTTTCACTCCTTTTATTCACTCAACACTCACATTCAAGATGTCCTCACACAGTGATTTCTTAATGGTTCGTATCAAACAAAACCCGATCAAATTGAATGAAAATTCTGACAACACAAATCGAATCGGTCGGATTAAGATAGAAAGAAAAGAATTTTTTTTTTTTAAAAAAGAAAATATCAAAATGATCTTAGAAATTTAGGAGATAAAATAGAAAATAATACCCCCTAACTATTTAATTTTTCGGACTGATTAATATATTTTATTTTTTTTGTCCGATCAGATTTTTTTTTTATGTTTTTTTTTTTGTTTTCAAAAGAAGATGAAAAGATAGAAAATGAAAGAAGATGAATAAAGAGAATAGAAGGACAAGAGAAAATTAAAGTTCTAAGATAAAAGATGATAGAAACGAATATCGATCCCGAAAGTGTGCTCTGATACCAAATGATATGATCCTCCCAAGGAATCAACACTTTCGAGGGGTAGAACGATAGAAATGGATAGTGATGGGATGAATGGATCACACAAAGTTTGCGGAAGACCTCTGATATTTCCTCAATGACCTTTCCGAGATATGACACACTCGAAAATGCCAAGGATTGAATCGCCGGATATGACACACCTTTGATTCGATTTGATTGAAGGATATTACTCACCAACAATCAAAAAATGTTCTTCAAAGAGCACAAGAGAAATCACTCTCAAATTTTTAATAAAAGAAAAGTTGTTATTATTCTCAATGCAAAACTAGAGTTTTAAAGAAAAGAAAAGTCTTGAATTCAGCATAGAAATTAAAAGACATTAACTAAATTTTGAATAACTCTTGAAGTCTCCGTCGCCAACCCCTTTGGCTTCTTTGACCGAATTTGATTAGTTAAATATTTATCTGGGCTGATTTAATTCTTCTTTGGGCTTGAAACTTCAGAAAATAAATCCCAAAAATTATTGGACTTGGACCTATCTTGTTAACTCTTATGGACTAAGTGGATTGGAATGACCCATTTGCCTCATTAAAACCCTCCTTTGGAAAACCCATGGGGACAAAACCAAAGGCTGGAAAAAGAGTACAAACGAATCACCCTTTTCTTAGTCCAGTCGAGCAACCAAGACAATTTTATTCTCCATGTCTCCGAGCTGAATGTCTCCGAACTGATTGTCTCCGAACTGAATTGTACTCGGTTGAACTTGAATGAGTAATGCAGTGATTGCGTTCCCGAACTCTTTTGCTCTTGATCTTGTCATCGGTCCACTTGGCATTGTAAAAACGTCCATGATCACATCACTTTGTCTACTTCATGAGCTGAACTACTCGCTTGGTGAAATTTTGACTTCATCTCGTCGAGAGCACGATTTAATTGGTGAAACTTTGAGATGATGCCATGTCCCCAAGTATCTCCTATCTCGGCTGGGATGTCATTGTTGTTGTTGTTATTGACCGCATCTACTGCAACTACAGGATTGACTCCGTCATCAATCGCATCAGCCACAAATGGCGTAAAAAGGAGGAAGAAGAAGAAGAAGAAGAGAAGACAAAAATGATTTTGACTTTCTTTTGAGAAAAACCCCACAACTTTCTATTCGATTTATGACACCCTCCGAACAAATCTAAATTAATTATTTAAACCCCAAGAATTAATTTCTCGAGACTTGTCTAAGGTTCATAAACTCGAAAGAATTCTGAATTAATTAAACTAATAAATTTTCTTGAACACGGACGTTACACATATGATCCACTCGCACTCTTTTTCCCTTGGTTCGGTTTTGTTCCAATGTTAGACCCAATTTTCATCTATTATTTGAGTTCTCTTGGGACATCTTTTACTTAATGCAGGTTGCACTGAGCTAAGAGAATAGGAGCGCTACCTGCGTAAACCTACTTCTCGGAACTAGTGTTACCAAAGCTTCAAGTCATAACCTGCGTAAATTGAGTTATGGGGCTTTGTAAAAGAATATACCTTTTCTTTTAGTTTTGTTTCATTGTTTGAAAGAGGCAAACCAAAAGAAAATATAATTGAGAATCACCTGACTTGACTTTTGACTTGAAAACAGATGTTCAGTGTGTTTTACTGACTACCAAACATGTGAGAAGTTTCAACATATTTCGGCATGTGGGCACATATTTCACATGGAGAGCAATGATACATGGCTCACTTGAGGCATCACTAGCCCTTTTCGCTATGTCTCTCTTTGGGCACAATAGCCATAAGAGAAACACGACAAAGAGGGCAAGTGATGTGTGAAGTGAGCCGAGTATCAATGCATTCTATGTGAAACGTTTGCCCAGATGCTGGTATTTGTTGAAGCTTCTAACCTGCTTGGTAGTCTCCATGACACATTGAACATCTGTTTATAAGTCAGAATTCATATCAGGTGATTCTAAATTATATTTTGTTGTTGTTTGTCTTTTAAAAAATAAGAAACAAACAAAGCAAAAATGTTTAGGCTTCAAATGGATACACCAGACAAGGTGGACTAAACCATTTGTGAACTAAACAACTTTTTTATCATTCATAAGTTTTAAACCGTAGAGGTGCAGACAGAAAAAAAGTAAAAGATATCCGCTGCAGACAACCTGCGGTCCGTTTTTCCAAGAAATAAACTAAAACCACAGCGGACTGGAGACCACCAAAAAGAGAATGGTTTAGTTTGATTTAAACTTGGGTTGATTAAAAAAGTAAAATTTTAGTGGAGTATATAATCTAAATTAAATTTTGGATAGGCTTAATTAGTTGGTTAAAAATGCAGTCTTTATTCTGTTATGAATTTGCTAAACAGGTTTTTTGCTGTCAAAAATTTATAGGAGTTCTCATTATCAGTTACAGAAATCAGAAAACTTTAAAATTGATTTGTGAATGATGAAAATATATTCATACACTTCTGATATATATATATATATATATAGTTATAGTAATTTCTTATATCTTTGCAAATATTGTAATGATAGGAGCATCATATGAATAGAAGGATAGTAAGAACCATTTCAGAGATAAAGGAATGCAAATACCATTATCCAAAGGTAATTACAAAAACTGCTCATGTTTAATATATGATGCAATCTTTGTAAATAGATTAATTTTGTTTTACACTTAACGTGAACACTAAACATAATATGTCTTCACAAAGAAGAAAAAAATATTACTTAATTTATAATATATTTTTTAGAAAAAATGAAAACAGAAATCATACTAAACTGAATATGAAAACAAACTAAAGCTTTCGATATGAATGTGATTGAAACGATCTAAAACTTTTTGAAAACCTGAAATTTCATAAATATCTCCCAAAGATTAAACATCCTCTAATTGTAACAAATTATGGTTATGAGTATTCCATTTGGAATCTGTCGTTCGCAGTCTGGAGCTTTCAAGTATTCCAAATATTTTTTTCTATTGCTCTAGTTTTCTCCTTCAGCTGGTGTACGACAATACGAATGGAGCAAGAAATAGGTTTGGTTTTATGTATCTATTCACTTCAGATGATTCCATGAACTGTATTCGATAAACTTTGCTAGGACAACATGTGGTCCGTTTTTGCAAAAAATAAACTAAAACCACAGCTGCATGTAAACCACTCCAAAAATAGAATGGTTTAGTTTGATTGAATCTTGGGTTTGTTAAAAGAATAATAATTTAGTGAAGTGTATAATCTAAATTAAATTTTGGATACGCGTAATTATTTAGTTCATTACTGAACTATTCTTAATTGGACCAAACCCAAATTAAACAAAAATTCTGTAAAAACACTTTAAAGGAGTAGTACCTTCTTAAGTTTTCCTCGCGAATTCTATATATATATATATATATATAATTATATATATACTTTAGAAATATATATGTAAAAAGTAAAACCTAAGAGAAAATCTCTTACCAAAATTCACAAGCCTTAAGAGCCACATCTTTATTAAACTCTTTTATCACTTGTCCCTTGTGTTTTATGAAATTCATGAGATGCAGATTTAATAGACTAAATAAGTGTCTAAACCTAGATAAATGAAGAAAATAAAACTGGGGTTTTTCACGAACTGAAGTTGTTAACTTTATTAAAACAAAATTAAAAAATCATTAATATATTTTAAATTGTCAGATTCGTGCCAACCGCCAGGGCCTTGCTTGCCGCTTTCCAGCTCAAGACCTTCCAATCGTCATCAATGTCCTCATAGTACTCATTACTTGGACTTCTCGAGTCCTCTTCTTCAACTATCACCTCTTTGCGTTTGTTCTCAAGTATTGCTTTATTGTGTAATTTCTTGGTTTGCCTTTCATCAATGCTTTCATCAAGCAGTGTGTAACATCAAGGTGGTCTTTCCGACTTGGGTGCACGAGATGCTCTTCTTGTTTTTCTAATATCCATTACCGATGGTACCTCAATGTCTATAATCTCTTAAACTAGTCCGATCATGGACTAGTTTTCTCCAGGCATTGTCTTCATAGCAATGACATTACCAGTGAATATTGAATCTTAGGTGATTCTGACAACTTTGAATTTCGGACATTCAATCCCAAATATTTTGATCGAACCAATCTGATTTATTGCACATTTCTGTGGATTATGCGGTTGCGGCATGGTCGTGGAACGATCCGTGGTATTGAACACTAAAAATCTTTCAACTTGGACTTTCTTTTTCAAAATTTCTTCGATCATCACTCCCAAAATACTCAATTTATGGTTGAACAGTTGATAGCAAAATTTAAATGTTGCACACATTTGTGGATTTTGTCGTCGATGAATGGTCATGGAGCGGTTGTGATGCTTGAAAGCTGAAAAAATTCCAATCCAAGCCTTGTTTTTCAAAATTTCTTCGATCATTACTCCCAAATGTTGATACCAGATCCTGAACCAAGAATCTACTCTCTCCAATTATGACACTTGTCACCCATCTCAGCAGATTAAAGGAGTGACTGATCCAGTTTGGAGTAAGCAAGGACAGGCGAATCGCAAGAGAGCTCGATAGAGCGAACTAGAGGTCCAGTTAGTAGTAAAGTCTCGCAGAGAGAAGGAGCAAGCGAAGCGAAAAGTATCTGTGAAGCGAAGCGAATATGCAAGCTGGAGAGAAAAATCATTCAAAAGTCGAGACGTTACGATATTTTAGACGAAATCAAAACCGACAAATTAAAGGAGAATCATAGGATTAGTGATACTTTATTCGTATAATTTATTCCTTGAATTATGCATAAATATAGACCTTCATAGTCTTGTAAGGGGAAGATCTTTTTCCTACTCGAAATTATAATAAACAAAAAAACTCATACTTGTCTTTGAGCAATCTATTTCTATTTTCAGTATTTCTTAAGCAAATTTTATTTTTTCGTTACAAATAATTTGATAAATTTTGGGTGTGGGATCCAATATCCACATTTTTGCACCGTTTGTGGAAAGAATCAGACTTTCCATCTACAAATCTACCGTTTCAGAATAGTTCACCTGATCAAGAAATCCTTCATGTCTGGCAGTAGCAATGGCAATACCGATGGTAATAATGATGCTATCAACACCATCCACACAACTCTTGCAACCATTTCTCAGAGCACAACCGACCTGTCCACAAAGCTTGGTACCATCAACAAGGAGTTGGCCTCATTGAAAGACGGTCAAGTAAATTTAAATAACAGTTAATCAATCCTTTCTCCTCGTTTGGAATCCATTGTTTCTGGAACTTCCTCTGGGAGTTGTAGTTCCCGCATTCTTTTTGGGAATACGAGGACTTTCAATCCCCAAACCCGATGAATCCTTTTCAAAGTACCAACCTTCAGACGCCGACTAATCAAACTACGACGACACAAGCCGAGAGTAATCTAGGTGGGGTGGGGAACCTGACCAATGAATCAGTAGACGACGGAGATAATCCTGCAGCTGCGACAGATGTGGCGAACAACAATGATCTCCCAGCAGAGTTAAGAGACATGTGTGGTCATGCAATCATGTCATATTTTCACCAAGTTCATCGTCAGCTAGACGAAATAAAGTCAAAGTTCCACCAAGCAACCAGTTTAGCTCCCGAAGTAGACAAGGTGATTGAGGAAACTCATCGTTGACCATTTACTTCGCGGATCGCAAACTTTCGGATCAAAGATGCGCAAAGAGTCAATTTGCCGACCTATGATGGGATAACTGATCCTAAGAGCTATCTAGCTGCTGACAGAAATGAACTCGGATCACACAAAGAAGAAGCAGGTTATTGCAAGCTATTCTCAGATAATCTCTTTGGCCAATCCCTCTTGTGGTTTACTAAACTTGAGTCTGCTACGATTGATAGCTTTGATCACTTATCATCGGCCTTTATCATGCAGTACTCTGTGCTCATGGAAAAATGTAAAATGGATAGCGATCTTTGGAATTTTTCTCAGGGTTCCCAGGAACTTTTGAGGAAGCATATGGCCAAATTCAAGGACATTCTGCCCAAGATCCCGGGAATTTCCCAAACTGCTGCACTGGGAGCTATACGAAATGGTTTATGGAACCAGCCAAGGTTTCGATTGGAGCATACAAGTAATAAGCCAACTACCATTCAAGATGCTTATTTTCGAGCAAATAACTGAATCGAGGCTGTAGAAGAAAATGTTACTTTTGAAAAGAAGTACCGAGCCGGTAAGCTCTAAGTTGTGCCTACGACTAAGAAATTTGAGCCGAGGACGATTAAGGATATGAAACATTTTGGGGCTTCCCCATACAATAAAAGTGTTGGACGATCTTCTCTTTGAAAAGAAAAGCTCGGATCTCACAAGAATCATGAAGAACGAGGCACCGAGCCATCGACGAAGGAACCTAAAACCTCTCAGCACACTCCGACAGAGCAATCTATCAGTGCCTCATCAACAAGATGTTTGATAAACAGGTCGAAAAAACCATGGAAGTCTATATCAATGATTTATTGGTTAAGTCTCTCAAAGAAACCAAACACATTTCACACCTCGATATATGCTTCAAAATATTGAATGAGTTCGGGATGAAGCTTAATCCTGCGAAGTGTACCTTTGGTGTACCTTCCGGTAAATTTCTTGGTTATATAGTAACGCAGCGAGGCATCGAGGCAAATCCAAATCAAATCAGTGTTTTTCTTACAATGCCTTCGCCACGGAATTACAAGGAAGTGCAGCATTTGACAGGAAGAATTGCAGCCTTGAATAGGTTTATATCATGGTCAACCGATAAATTTCTTCCTTTCTACCTATTTTTCTGCCTAATTCCACCTACAAAGATAAAAGCACTAAATTACAATCAAATCAACTAAATCACGTTTAGCAAATAATGATTGCTCGAAATCTGATTTAACTTGAATCGAGAATCGTATTTAACCCAAATCAATTAAATTTGGTAAGTAGGTTTAAATCACTTGCTTAAATTCTCGAACTAGAGAACTTAGGCAATTCAATTGTTTTCGAGAACTTAGACAATTAAATTGTTCATGAAAGTATCGCTTTCCTAAGTTCTCGACCTAGAGAATATGGGAGGAATGTTAATATTCGGTTTAATAGAAATACCAACGAAAGCCCATGAATTATCAAGGATTAATAGAAAGACAAGGTTTGTGCAAGGAGGATTAAAGCTCATAATGGCTAAAGTCACTTGAAATCTCGTGACTATGCTACTCTAACAGCCCCTTAAATAACATGAATCTATAGGTTCCAGATATATCTAATGGTTAGTACTTAGTAGATTAGCCACAAAATCAGATATGTTATTTCGTGCATCAAACTGGGCTATCACCGAAGAAGAAAATTGGCTATGTTAGGCAAGATATTCCTCAGTTACACATCACTTCAAAGTAGTCATGGTTCTAAAATGCATGACAAAAAGAATAAAATGCATGCAAAGTTGCAATATATTGGACTCCTTTGAAAAAACTCAAAACATCATATAGTTTCAAATTTAATCATAAAGTTTGGTGGAGTCGTAAATGGTTCGGCTCAAGAACTTCATACCTTAATTTTCATTTTCAATAACTTACCAAGAGTGTGGTGGGTTAGTGGTTTAGCATTTGGAGCTGGTTTCATTGTGTTCCTCGTTCAATCCCTCTCGGAATGAAGAATATTTCCAAAAGATATGGACTAAAGGTTGATTTCAGGCCAATAGAAACTAGAGCTTCGGCCCGAACTTCGAAATTATGTAAAAAAAAAAGTAATTTCATAACAAAACAAATTCATGAAATCCCAAGAGAAGAAAATATAAAACAAACTATAATCATAGGATTCAAAGGCACCCATAGATGTTTATCGGCTACACACACTGAACTATTGTGATTGTTATTGTAACGCTTGTGTTCTGGAAATTAATTAATTTAATTAATTTGGAAGTTCTTTCGAGTTTATGAACCTTAGACAAGTCTCGAGAAATTGATTATGGAGCGAAATAATCAATTTATATTTGTTCCGGGGGTGTCATAAATCGTTTCGAAAGTTGTGGGGTTTTTCTCAAGAAGGAAGACAAAATCATTTTGGCTTCTTCTTCTTCTCTTTCTCCTTGTGCTCGCCATTTTTGTTGGTGGAGAGTGAGCTTGTGAGCTTGTGAGAGCTTGCAGAAGAGACAAGAAGAAGAGAAAGGATTTTGTGGAGCTTGGTGAAGCTAGGATCTTGAGAGATCAAAGGGTGTGGAGCTTTGTGAAGCTTGGAAAAGGAAGGATTGGAGTGAGCTAGTTGGCGTGAGCTTTGGAGGAAGAGGAGAGATCTTTCTTGAGCTTGGGGAGTCCATCTAAGCATAGAGATATCCATTCTAAGGTGAGTTGTGACCAAAGGTTAACATTAAGCCATGTGTAGGGGCTTGTGGGGTTGTGATAAGCTTTGGGGTGTTCCTAGGTTGTTTAGAAACCTTGTGGTCATTTGTGGGGGCTTTAGATAGAGTTTGCTAAGCTTGTGGTGGTTAGAGAACCATGGATTTGTGCTTGTTGTGCCTTGTTAAGCTTTCATTGTGAATTCTTATGCTTGCTTGGTGATTGTGTGAGTTGTGGTTTCTTGGTGATTCCATGGCTTGTTGGGAGTGTTTCCCTAGTTGTTTGGTGTGTTATTGTCTTGCTTGGTATATGTATTTTGTTGTGGTTTAGAGGTTTGGCCTTAAGAGTGTGCTTAGGCTAAGTTGAGAAGTGGGGAAGTTAGACCCGCTATCGACTGGGGCAGGTCGATAGAGCGAGGTCGATAGGTCCTGCTGGACATTTTTTCTAGTGCTTATCGACCAGGTGTGGTCGATAGAGCGAGGTCGATAGGGTGTATCGACTAGGTGTGATTGATAGGTTTGTCGATAGATCCTGCTGAATGTTTTTCCTAGTGCTTATCGACAAGGTGTGGTTGATAAAGCGAGGTCGATAGGGTGTATTGACTAGATGTGATCGGTAGGTTGGTCAATAGATCCTGCTAGGTCTTTTTCTTAGTGCTTATCGATCAGGTGTGGTCGATAGAGCGAGGTCAATAAGATGTATCGACTAGGTCTAATCGATAGGTAAGTCCAGGTGTGGTCTATAGGGTGTGATCGATAGGGGGTATCGAGGGTGTTGGTCGATAGGTGTTGGTCAATTGACCCTGTTGTTCTGTCACTTGTGTTTTTAGCATTTATTGATGTTGAGAATTGCTAGGTAATTAGTCATGGATGTATTTGATTAGCTTGGCATAAGGTTGCATGTTAGCTGATTTGTTGAAGTAATATGCAGTGTTATTATTTCGTGTAGATGTGGTTGTTTGAATTGCGTGGGCTTTTATATAACCTATTGTTGGGAGGATCAATCTCACTCAGTGTTTGCTTTACCAAATGTTAATGCATCATATTTGTCGATGCAGGTAAAGATAAGGCGTGATCGTGGAATCAGAGCGAGGAGGGGGAGGATGATTAGGACCGGTAGCTTTAGGTTTTGTAGCTTTTGTAGGATTGCTAGGACCGGTAGACTTATTGACCATGCGTGGTCGTTGTTGTTTGTTGAATGATATTTAACTGGTGGAATATTATTTGTATGGGCATTTAATATTTGTTAATTGCATGTTAAAAAAAAAAGTGCGGTCGTCACATGTTTTGTATCAGAGCTAATACAGTTCTAAGATAGCTTGTGTGTTACACAGGGTCATAAAATCATCCTCTTTGAGCCTTGTGGGATTCCACGGTGAGTTATCTTTATTTTGATGATTGTGTTTTAGCGTTTCTTAGTCCATGTTCTTTGAACTGCAAATGGCTAGAGGGCGTGGTGGAGGCGGTGGCCGGGGTAGAGGTCGTGGTCGTGTGGTGGAGGAGCGGGTCGATGAGTCGCATGCGAGTCACATTAGGTCTGAGGGTATGGCCGGTGTGAGTACCAGTGTGGCTGGTGTTCCAGCGGGTGCTGCGGGTATAGCAGCATGTGCTGCTGGTTTAGCAGCGGATAATGCTTAGGCTTGAGATGATCATCTTGCTGATCTCTTGACACTGTTATTAGAGCGGTTACCAAAGAGGGTACCAGCTCAGGCTCCTGTGGTACCACCAGTAGTTGTTGAGGTTCAGCCTCAGGTTGCAGCTTCGGTTGTTGAGGAGCTTCTATCCTACCTCAGGATGATAGAGCAGATGCAGAGGATAAGCACGGGGTTTTTCCCTAGAGGTGCTAATCCTGAGGATGCTGATGCGTGGTTGAGAAGGGTAGAGAAGAATTTCCTCTCGAGTAGGTGTCCCTCGGGATATCAAGTGGACATTGCGGTCCATTATCTAGAGGGTGATGCGCATCTCTGGTGGAGGGGTGTGGCAGCCCGGAGAGTTCAGGCCGAGATGGCTTGGGCAGATTTATGGAGGAGTTTACCTCCAAGTACTTCTCTCAGGAGGCGTTTCACCGGTTAGAGTCGAAGCTTGCAAGATAGCACTTCGAGAGGTAGTCGGGGTTATCAGGGTTGCTTCGGGTGTGAGAGCATGGATCACCGAGCGGCAAGCTGTCCTAAGAAGGGCGAGGTTTAAGTGGATTCTTGGGTGTGCTTTCACTAGGAGGCGGGGCATATTAGACCTCAGTGTCCCAAGCTGCGGCAGAGTGAGGCCACAGTGGTGCAGCCAGTTAGGCCGGTGGCAGCAGCACCTCGAGTGTATTCCATCGTCGAGTCCGGAGAGCTGAGTTCTAGGCTGATCACATGTATTTTCTTAGATTTATCTAAGTTTAATTATGTGTTGGAAATTTGGTTGCTTGTTGGGTGTTAAGGTTTTCGGCACATGTATATGTGCAAGGACTTTGTGTGTTGGGGGTGTTGAGTGTCATGTGTTGTTTGACACAGGAGCATCGCATTGCTTTATCACTCCGGAATTGGCCGAGAAGGCTAATGTTCGAAGCGTGCCCGGTGTGAGTTTGGGTTTTGTGGAGGTTGCCGGAGGAAAGCTCCTGATGATTCACAGTCGGGTTAGAGAGATGGATGTTCAGGTAGCGGGAGAGTCTATGCCTGCCGATTTGATTATCTGCTCCGTGGAGCTGTACGATGTCATTTTGGGCATGGATTGGCTCAAAATTCGGAGTGGATTCTCGGATGTGCTTTCACTGCAAGGAGGTGGGGCATATTAGACCTCAGTGTCCCAAGTTGCGGCAGAGTGAGGCCAAAGTGGTGCAGCCAGTTAGGCCGGTGGCAGCAGCACCTCGAGTGTATTCCATCGTCGAGTCCGGAGAGCCGAGTTCCAGGCTGATCACATGTATTTTCTTAGATTTATTTAAGTTTAATTCTATGTTGGGAATTTGGTTGCTTGTTGGGTGTTAAGGTTTTCGTCACATGTATATGTGCAAGGATCTTGTGTGTTAGGGGTGTTGAGTGTCATGTGTTGTTTGACACGGGAGCATCGCATTGCTTTTTCACTCCGGAATTGGCCGAGAAGGCTAATGTTCGAAGCGTGCCCGGTGTGAGTTTGGGTTTCGTGGAGGTTGCCGGAGGAAAGCTCCTGATGATTCACTGTCGGGTTAGAGACATGGATGTTTAGGTAGCGGGAGAGTCTATGCCTGCCGATTTGATTATCTGCTCCGTGGAGCTGTACGATGTTATTTTGGGCATGGATTGGCTCAAAATTTGGAGTGGATTCTCAGGTGTGCTTTCACTGCAAGGAAGCGGGGCATATTAGACCTTAGTGTCCCAAGTTGCGGTAGAGTGAGGCCACAGTGGTGTAGCCAGTTAGGCCGGTGGCAGCAGCACCTCGAGTGTATTCCATCGTCGAGTCCGGAGAGCCGAGTTCCAGGCTGATCACATGTATTTTCTTAGATTAATCTAAGTTTAATTATGTGTTGGGAATTTGGTTGCTTGTTGGGTGTTAAGGTTCTCGGCACATGTATATGTGCAGGGACCTTGTGTGTTGGGGGTGTTGAGTGTCATGTGTTGTTTGACATGGGAGCATCGCATTGCTTTATCACTCTGGAATTGGCCGAGAAGGCTAATGTTCCAAGCGTGCCCGGTGTGAGTTTGGGTTTCGTGGAGGTTGCCGGAAGAAAGCTCCTGATGATTCACAGTCGGGTTAGAGACATGGATGTTCAGGTAGCGGCTGAGTCTATGCCTGCCGATTTGATTATCTGCTCCGTGGAACTGTACAATGTCATTTTGGGCATGGATTGGCTCAAAATTCGGAGTGGATTCTCGGGTGTGCTTTCACTGCAAGGAGGCGGGCCATATTAGATCTCAGTGTCCCAAGCTGCGGTAGAGTGAGGCCACGATAGTGTAGCCAGTTAGGCCGGTGGCAGCAGCACCTCGAGTGTATTCCATCGTCGAGTCCGGAGAGCCGAGTTCCAGGCTGATCACATGTATTTTCTTAAATTAATCTAAGTTTAATTATGTGTTGGGAATGTGGTTGCTTGTTGGGTGTTAAGGTTCTCGGCACATGTATATGTGCAGGGACCTTGTGTGTTGGGGGTGTTGAGTGTCATGTGTTGTTGACACGGAAGCATCGCATTGCTTTATCACTCCGGAATTGGCTGAGAAAGCTTATGTTTGAAGCGTGCCCGGTGTGATTTTTTGTTTCGTGGAGGTTGCCGGAGGAAAGCTCCTGATGATTCACAGTCGGGTTAGAGATATGGATGTTCAGGTAGCGGGAGAGTCTATGCCTGCCGATTTGATTATCTGCTCCGTGGAGATGTACGATGTCATTTTGGGCATGGATTAGCTCAAAATTTGGAGTGGATTCTCGGGTGTGCTTTCACTGCAAGGAGGCCGGGCATATTAGACCTCAGTGTCTCAAGCTGCGGCAGAGTGAGGCCACAGTGGTGCAGCTAGTTAGGCCGGTGGCAGCAGCACCTCCAGTGTATTCCATCGTCGAGTCCGGAGAGCCAAGTTCCAGGCTGATCATATGTATTTTCTTAGATTAATCTAAATTTAATTCTGTGTTGGGAATTTGGTTGCTTGTTGGGTGTTAAGGTTCTCGGCACATGTATATGTGCAGGGACCTTTTGTGTTGGGGGTGTTGAGTGTCATTTGTTGTTTGACACGGGAGCATCGCATTGCTTCATCACTCCGGAATTGGCTGAGAAGGCTTATGTTTGAAGCGTGCCCGGTGTGAGGTTTGGTTTCGTGGAGGTTGCCGGAGGGAAGGTCCTGATGATTCACTGTCGGGTTAGAAACATGGATGATCAGGTAGCGGGAGAGTCTATGCATGCCGATTTGATTATCTGCTCCGTGGAGCTGTACGATGTCATTTTGGGCATGGATTAGCTCGGGAAGTTCAGAGCGCATCTGGATTATCACCGAGGGCATGTCGAGTTCGACAGAGGCAAGGGGAGGTTGGTGTATCAGGTGGTGAGACCGACTTCTGGGAATCTCATGATCTCGGTTATGGAAGCCGAGCATACTAGTGTCATGGAAAGTATTTATGAGAATTTAAAAGCATGGTTCATAATCGGGAAGAGATTATGGTGTACCCGAAGCGACTGGGTATAGGTGCAATAGGTTGGGTATTGGTTATGCACGACCAATATTCCAGGTGTGGAATATGGGTGATGCCTTGCGAGGATTTACACGGATCATGGGAAGTAATTCGATCGAGATGCTTATAGATGTGTGACTTATTGCTTGATGAGAGAACTAGTTCCTCTATTGCTGATAGCTCAAAGGACTGCATGTCTTGAGAGTGCGACTGGCGATGTACCCAGACTCGTAAGGTGTAAGGCCTAGAGTGATATGTGATACCGTGGATTCGTAAGATGTATATCCTAGACGTAGGGTATATTGCCCAGAATTGAGTGGTATGGGATATCGAGACTCTTATAGGTTATATTACCCCGAGTGGAGTGGTATGGCAGATACCCAGAACTCGGACATGCTGCGATGTCTTGGGTGGTGTGGTATGGGTAATATCTTACGAGATATGGTGGATTTCCTGCGCGGTATTGGGGTTTGGTCTGTGAGTGAGCAATAAGCACATATGATATTGTGGTGTCGTAAGCATAGTGACTGAGTGGGAAACCTCAGAGGTTAGTTATAGACCTCGGATGTACATGCGTGTACATGTCTGTGAGTGTGTTGACCGGGTTAGTAAGGAGGTAGTGTGAAAACCTCGGAGATTCATAGTTAATCTCGTGTGTTGGCGGTGATGGTCGTGATGTAGTGTTAAGCCTCGGAGGGTGGAAACCTCGTGTGTGTGTTAACTTGGCCGGGTTACGACGGTTAAGGTTCATGGGAAATGGATGGTTTATTGGAGATGAACTGTAACGTATGATTCGAGGACGAATCTATGTTAGTGAGGTAGAATTGTAACGTCCGTGTTCCAGAATTAATTAATTTGGAAGTTCTTTCGAGTTTATGAACCTTAGAAAAATCTCAAGAAATTTATTATGGAGTGAAATAATCAATTTAGATTTGTTCTGGGGGTGTCATAAATCGTTTTGAAAGTTGTAGGGTTTTTCTTAAGAAGGAAAACAAAATCATTTTGGCTTCTTCTTCTTCTTTTTCTTCTCTTTCTCCATGTGCTCGCCATTTTTGTTGGTGGAGAGTAAGCTTCTGAGCTAGTGAGAGCTTGGAGAAAAGAGAAGAAGAAGAGAAAGGATTTTATGGAGCTTGGTGAAGCTAGGATCTTGAGAGATCAAAGGGTGTTGAGCTTTGTGAAGCTTAGAAAAGGAAAGATTAGAGTGAGGCTAGTTGGCATTAGCTTTGGAGGAACAGGAGAGATCTTTCTTAAGCTTGGGGAGTCCATCTAAGCATAGATCCATCCATTCTAAGGTGAGTTGTGATCAAAGGTTAACATTAAGCCATGTGTGGGGGCTTGTGGGGTTGTGATAAGCTTTGGGGTGTTCCTAGGTTGCTTAGAAACCTTGTGGTCATTTGTGGGGGCTTTAGCTAGAGTTTGCTAAGCTTGAGATGGTTAGAGAACCATGGATTTGTGCTTGTCGTGCCTTGTTAAGCTTTCATTGTGAATTCTTATGCTTGCTTGGTGATTGTGTGAGTTGTGGTTTCTTGGTGATTCCATGGCTTGTTAGGAGTGTTTCCCTAGTTGCTTGGTGTGTTATTGCCTTGCTTGTTATATGTATTTGGTTGTGGTATAGAGGTTTGTCCTTAGGAGTGTGCCTAGGCTAAGTTGAGAAGTGGAGAAATTGGACCCGCTATCGACCACACCTTGTCGATAGGGCAAGCCCGATAGGTGCTATCGACTGGGGCAGGTCGATAGGTCCTGTTGTACGTTTTTCCTAGTGCTTATCGACCAGGTGTGGTCGATAGGTTGGTTGATAGATCCTGCTGGATGTTTTTCCTAGTGCTTATCGATCAGGTGTGGTCGATATAGCGAGGTCGATAGGGTGTATCGACTAGGTGTGATCGATAGGTAAGTCGATGAGTTTCTTCGGATGGTTTTTAGGATGGCTATCGACCAGGTGTTGTCGATAGGTCGAGGTCGATAGTGGGTATCGACCAGGTGTGGTCGATAGGGGGTATTGAGGGTGTTGGTCGATAGGTTGTGGTCGATTGACCCTGTTGTTCTGTGACTTGTGTTTTTAGCATTTCCTGATGTTGTGAATTCCTTGGTGGTTAGTCATGATTGTTTTTGATTAGCTTTGCATAAGGTTGCATGTTCGTTGATTGTTTGAAGTAATACGTGGTCTTATTATTTCGTGTTGGTGTGGTTGTTTGAATTGCGTGGGCTTTCATATAACCTTTTGTTGGGAAGATCAATCTCACTCAGCGTTTGGTTTACCAAATGTTGATGCATCACTTTTGTCGATGTAGATAAAGATATGGCGTTATCGTGCAATCGAGGCGAGGAGGAGGAGGATGATTAGGACCGGTAGCTTTAGGTTTTGTAGCTTTCGTAGGATTGCTAGAATCGGTAGAACTATTGACCATGCGTGGTCGTTGTTGTTTGTTTAATGATAATTAACTGGTGGAATATTGTTTGTATGGGCACTTAATATTTGTTAATTGCATGTTAAAAAAAAAAAGTGCGGTCGTCACAGTTATCGACAATGCAATGCATCATCGATAACAAATCATCTTGTATCAGATTCGAAACAGACTGCCATGAGCTTCTATCCATCACGGAATCTCCACAGGATTGGCTAATCTACCAAGGGAAACGTGCAGATTTTGCTTCGCTCAAGGGAAAGCTCCCTGTCTTCGACCTATCTTATGCTCTTCGAGCTTCTAATATTCATGCAGATTTTACGCCCATTGTGCGAGAACTCGCAGTTTTTCTTTCTCGTTTGTAAATTCTACCGTGCTACTCAAGGACGGACGCGATAAGAGTTTAGGGGTGTCAAATGACCCCCACAAAATTATTAAGTTAGTTGTTTTGAGTGTATTTTTAATTAGATTTAGTGAAAAAATTGGCAAATTTGTAACACCCCTAAAATTATTAAATTAGTTGTTTTGAATGTATATTTAATTGGATTTAATGAAACAATTGGCAACTTTTTGATACCATTAAATTTGTGTTTGAGTCTCTAAATATTCTTACAAATTTAGAAATGTATTTTACTTTGTATTATTTACTTATGTTGTATATTTTTGACTTCAATAAAAATTATTTCTGGATCTGTCATTGGCACTGACGGACCCACTAAGAGAAAATTGTGGGACCAGTTGATACCTATTAAATATTTCAATCATAACAACACATGCTTAGTTGACTTAATTTGTTGGAATTGTTATTTTGACCCCCTAATCCCATGTTCGATTCCAGCTTTTTGTCACGGGCTTTTCTTGGAAAACCGTATGGCAGTCGATCATTTCAATGATTATCGACTCAGTTTACGTTTTACAGACCATCTTTGGTTGGTTTCGTCCTGCGTAGGACTCATCATGGAATTGGCTCCTGATCCTGATCAGTTTGTGCGGAGATGGCCTAATCTTTTCTTCGTAGTTAGATCTTCGATCAGTGAGATACTCCCTGAACTCAACCAAACTTGTCTACCTAACTCCAAAGAGTCTCTTTAACCTGAATCCTGCACACCTCTCACTGAATCACGATATCCTATTTCAGTCGGGATGACCCCGCATAAACAACGCGACAATCACGTACTATTCCAAAAAATGATGGTTGAAATTTTGCTCCCATTTATATTTTCCTCATTTTGTTTATTGGACCATAGCCTATTTAACTTTGGTAATAATTGCTTGTATTTATTTTTTCTCGTTTACTTTCATATGTTTTTTCTAATGTGCATTCAATTTCTTTGTAAAATAAATATATAACTTATTAATCAAAGAACAATGATAAAATGATGTTTGAAAAACAATTTAAAAACTTTATACCATGAAATTATGTTCAATATGTACATTACATAAAATTCTAAAATAGTTTTGGAAATATATTAAATTTTCTTTTATAAATTGATTCCAGTAAAAATATTTTCTGGGTCCTCTAGTCACTGGTACTACTATAGTTAGTCTAATTTTTTCCTTTGCTCATGGCTCTAAAGTTTGATCTAACATTAAAAAAAAAACTATAATCATAGGAATTAAAAAGAAAAGGGAGCTAGGCCTTTGCTACTTTGGACCGATTCTGATGTATGCATGTTAAGTTGTATATATACGTGCATGTATGTATTTAAAGGAAATAATATAAATTAATATGCAAAATGGGTGCGGTGGGTGGGTAGTCAACGTTCAAAGATTTACAAAGGGACAGAACAAATAACGTGCCGCACGAGGGGATCTCTCTGCCACTCTGACTCGGCCCTCAGAATTTCTTCTTGTTTCTTTATTTTTCCTACACATGATTATGAGATATACTATACAAGCATTATCTCCATATTATGTAAGAAGAAAAAGGAAGAGTTCAATTACTAGATTCTCATCGGTTGGAAAACATTAACCAAAGACGAAAAAAGTCATAGTGGAGGCTTAGATAAATAGTTGGAGAGTGGTGGTCAAAGTGAGAGTCAATGTTAATTCATGTCTGTATTTGTACAACTATTTCTATTTATTCATAATAATGAATATTTGTGTAATTAATTGTATTAGTACAACTAAGTATTACTGGATTTAGAAAAGTATAACTAAACTCAATTTCATTTACTAAATACACAACACAAATTTTAAAAATCTAAATAAACGAAAACATCTTTTTTTTCTTATGAGATAGTAAGTAGTAATCAAATAAGCATTAATTAGTGACATTAAAAAAAATCATAGTAGTTAGATCATCTTCTTCTTCTTTTCTCACCATATACCTTATAGTTTTATGACCACTTAGCACATAATGATGCCAAATAAAAAAATATGTTTTAAATCATAACATTGCTTAAAATCATTGTAAATGTACTTTGTACACTAAAAACCATAAGTAAACTGAATTAAAATTAATATAAATTAATTGTATACAAGGTATAACAAACTAAAATAAAAAACTAGTAAAAGTACAACTTGAAAAATAGGTACAACTGTTTAATAATATTTCTAATTTTAAAATTGAAATGACGGTGCTATGTGTGTATGTGATCATTTTGACGGCGCGACGTATGCGTATACTAATTTTGACGGCGCCACGTGCGCACTTTATAAAAAAAAACTTTTTAACTTTATTTTTTGAATTTTATTTAAAAATTATTTAAAGATTTATTTGTATTTATTAACCGTTGTACCTAATAGTTTTAGTTATAATGGAGTACTGTCTTAGTGGTACCTAATAGTTTTAGTTGTACCTAAATGTTTCACTATACATTTTATGCAACCGATTGGGATTCAAATTATACGAATTAAATTGACAAAAACGAATTGGGTTTTAATTGTACCAATTGAAATTTAAATTACACTAATTAGGATTAACCATAGTTAATTTGGTTTTATAAGAACGCATTGGGTTTCAATTGCACGAATTGGATTTTAATTGTTGTTTTATGTTTTTCCAAATTATTGAAACTTAAAACAAGTTATGGTATTTAACCTCCTATTAAAAGTTAATGAAATGTGTATTCATACATTTTTTTGTTTAAATTTTGTGTATTTTTGTATTTTTATCATCAATATCATGCAATCCAAAAAAAAAGAGGCAAGTTGTACCATGTAATACCAAGTTGTACTTTTCTGATTTATATTTATTAATATTAGGGTTTGGTCTGCGGGTCGACCCAATTACTATGGATAGACAGGCAAATGGCTGGTTGGGTCTGTAATTGTTTTAAAATTTTAAGGATTGAAGGGTAACTATCTTAATTTTTGATTTAAATTAAATCTAACAAATATAAGTAAATGAGGAGGGGGCAATTGAGAAAAGTGTTTCATCCTTAAGGACAATTGAGCCATTCTCTCAAGGGTTAGTGTGTTAGTGTGTGTGTGCTTGTGTTTATGTATTGATGTCTATATCGCCGTCTCTTTTTTAAGAAAGAGAGGAAAACCAGATGGGGACAGTGAGAAGAGATAGAAAGAAAGAAAGAAAAGAGAGAGAGAGAGTGTTTGATGTGTTGTCGTCATCACTGCCGAGGTCCATCGCCATCTCTGTCAGTGTCTCTCCATCACCGAACATGTTTTGTTTCTCCACCACAGTCACCGTGTGTCACCGGAGATGGCTACCGTGAGTCACCGGATGTCAGCCGCTGTCACCGGAACATATGGATCCATCATCGAGGCCGTTAAGGGTAAGGAAACCCTAGACTTGTTTTGTAACTTGCAAAGGAAGTTTCTGATGTTGTCCTGATTTTTTGCTTTGTATGTTTTGATTGTTGGCTTCGAGGCTTACCACGTGTGAGGTGGCCATCTTGCTGTGCAGATCTGTGCCACCAAGTCACTCTCTTTGTCGATCACATCGTCGAGCCGCACCGAGCAGAGACGCTGTGAAAGCTAATTGGTCGAGCTCTCTTTGTGCTTGGTAATGGCTTTGTTGTTTTGCTAATGAAACCATGAGCTTAAACCAGATTGGATACATGAGAAGAGGTGTAGAGTAGAACGAAAAAGAAGAATAGGAGAAGAGGAAGAGTTCACCGGAGATTTGTCGTTCACCACCGAGTCACCCTCTTCTTTGGTCACACCGACGGCCACACCGTCGGGAAAGATCGAGAATAGTTGTTGAACTGGATTTTGCCTTCGATAGTATATTAACCGAGAAGTCACCAATAATGGCTAAGATGAGGGCTAACCACGCAATCCCACTCTCATTTCCATATATTTGGCTGAAGCTCTACCATTGAAGTTTAGTTCCAAGATGTGTATTGTCTCTATGAGTGTCTCTATGATCGAGTCTGATTTCTTTCGTGTTAAACCGGACATAGGAGATTTAGTGTATTTCACATATTGAGTGTTTCACATGTGTTTGGTGATTAGGGATGTGATAGATAGTTTATATGTATGTGTGGAAACTCCGTGGATGTAGAGAGTCGGTGTTTCCGTTGTACTGCCGGGGTCTTTTGTGTGTTGGGTACGGCCAGTCAGTCGATCACTGAGCCATGACCCCATGTGTATTGATAAAGCATCTACGGGCGGTGTGATTGGGCACTATCCCGTAAAGGAAGCCACTATGGAGGGTGTGGGCGATCCCTTAATTCGCATAGGACATGTTGTTTGTTTTTCTTGGGTGCTTTAGGTGCTGTGTTCGCTACATGTTTTTAGGGCTAGACTCTTTTGGTTGTGGTGTTAAGCTGGGTATGCGAAGTTGCGTGTTGCCCCTAGCATCCCACACCTCACTGAGTAACTCCCCTTGTATTCACCCCTTTCTTCTCTTGCAGGTTAGTTAAGAAGGTTTTTGGCGGGATCTGAAGGTCAACACGTTGA
>CM051370.1:15516509-15541509 GCA_028015245.1 Cardamine occulta | reverse complement strand
CCAGGACTTTGCTAGGAACCACCACATGTATTTTACTTTAAAGATTTTAATGTTGCAATTTCTAAAGCCATTAGTTTAAAATAAAGTCTAATGAAGTTATGGCTTTGTAATGTTTTAAGTCCTCAGATATATGTGATGTGTGTCAGATTTTACTTGAAATAGACACAACGGTAAAGTTGGAAATGCACAACTCAATCGTGTGTAGTACTTAAGGAACGAACCCACAGAGGAGGAAGTTATTAAGACCAGTTGAATAAGACTTTAAGCGAGAACATGATGAAAGGTGAGTTTTTTTCGTGAGCAATGGTAACAAAAATGACAAGTAAACAACTAACGAAATCAATAAAAGCAAGTGTTGGGCATCAAAGGATATCACATGAGGATTTGTCAAGATAGTTTCATTCAAGAGTGTGAACACGGAACACTGGTGATGCAATAAGCCTATTTTGTATGTCTTACTACCTATCTCTAACTACTATGTGTCTAAACTTTCGCAGGTACACGACGCAATTAGACATGCATTATCTGTTTAGGTTCAATTCTAGTTCACACACCTCCATGATTCTGCTAAGGAAACTGGTCATGACAATGAGCTTGATTTATTCTAGGTCAGGAATATAAACAAGTATCTGGTGATTGTCTGTTTAGGTTCGAATTCTAGTTTGCACACCTTCATGATTCTGCTAATGAGACTGCTCATAACAATGAACTTGGTTAAGTCTAGGTCGGGAATATAAATAAGGCTTTTGGTGATTATATTCTCATAGGATCAGTTCCAGTTCATAACACTTTACATTCATTAAGCTCAAGTTTAACTCCTAGAACTCTTCTCAGAACATCTTCCATAAGAACTACTACTCAAATTGAACAATCATAGAATCCCCTTTGAATCACCCCTTCAACCCAACTAATAAACTACTTATACATGATCAAAGCCAACAAAAGCATAGATGATGAAAGAGTATTCTTGATAAACAAATTCAATAAAGGAAGACGGTTCAGACTTCAGAGGTACTTCTCTATGTGTTACATAAGAGATCATCTCCCTAATGATGTTAAAAAAAGCAAGCTATGAAAGATATGATGAACTAAGAGCTAGATCTTTGATGGAGGTTTTAACGCCCCGACAGCCACCGTCCATGATCACCCATGCCCTCTCTCATCCCATCAGCCTCACCCTCACCCGGCGACTAGTGCACTACTCTCGAGAGGCTCTAAAGACTTGTTATGGTCCTTAAAAATCACCACATGATCTTACACCCTTATTTAGATTTCACAATAATGAACTTCCAACCCTAGAGAACTTAGAACAGATCAAAGAACCAGTCAGTACTACATGTACTTTACCATAAACATAGCAAACATTACCGTACTCTAGCTCCCAGAATCCTAAGGAATCTCTGAAATCTCCATTTTCGATCCTTAGCATTTATTAAGATTAAGTGCAGTCTGATGGGGTGCTGATTAGAGCATGTTAAGTTTTCCTTTAATAACACAACTTTTAAACTGCAAGTGCATAGTGAATCAGTTGAAGTACTTAAGATATCGATCCCACAGAGAGTAATAACTACGCGAATTGAATTCAAAGAAAAAAAAAATCAAACTAAGACAAAATATGAATGGGTATTTGTTTTGAGTTTTCAAATGGTTGATGCAAATGAAATAAGGAAAGCAAGTAATGAATTGGTTGTAAAGTATTAGATTAAAGTGTTGGACATTTTGGGATGATCTCAAGGTTTTCTTGGTTCTCAACAAATCAAGTGAAAGATCTGATGCAACTTTTCCGGTCTAGCTTCTCAACTACGAAACACGAATGAACAAACAAGTTATAGATCATAGAATGAATGTCTAAAGTCTTCATCCTACGTTACCCAAATTACGCAGGCAATGACGCATGTCAACCAACAAGATTAACCAGTTCGATAAGTTCAGAAACCTCCATAACTCAACTTACACATGTTATGACGCGAGGCTTCGGTAACACTAGTTTCGAGAAGTAGGTTTACACGCGTAGCGCTCATATTCTCATCGCTCAGTGCTTGGTGATCAATTCAAGCAACATGCATTAAGTATAAGATGTCCTAAAAGAACTCTTATCAATAGCCGAAAATCAAATCTAAAAACCTAAGTGAATTGAACCATGAACTCCCTTCAAATCACCCCCACAAAATCCAACAAACAGAACAACTCACTCATGATGCAAAGAAACAAAATAAATAGTATACAGAACACCATCATAAACGAATCAAATAACAAAAGGGGTTCAAAGGAAACTTCTCTAGATTTCAAAGAAGATAACTTGTCTCCCCAAAAGAGGTAAGAGTATGAAAGGGATGAGGAACAATGAAGAACAAGGATAAAACTTCAAAGGATGACTTCTAGGGCTTAGAGGCGACAAATGAGGCTGCTGTAGAGGCGTCCTAAGGCTGTGACTGAGCGTAGTGTAGGGTTTTCACCTTTTTCGTAAAAAGAAGTGTTTTAAAGACATGGCGAAGTGTACGGTTTTCACCTTAAGATGTGGTATTTATAGGCTCGGTCTCGAATTAGGTCAAAAACATCAAAACTACGTCCTATTGATAAGTGCAGGAAGTAGTCTTCAGGACCGGTCACGTGGGCTGTGAGTGGTGTGGGTAAGAGAGCTTGTCCCAGGTGCGGGCCTTGTGCCCAAGGTCTTCAAGAGGATTTACCCCAGTTACACCCATGTGACCGGTCTTGACATCTCTTCACTCTTCAGATTGTATCTTCCAAACGGCTGAATGGATTGTTTGATTCTTGTCTGAGGTGAATCTTGATTCTTCTACCTTTACATAGTCACCAAGATCTTTGGAGTTTCTTAATGGGAAGTTCTTCAATGGATGCCAAAATTTTGATTCTCTGAAACTGTCTAAAACGGGTTTTGCTCGTCTTTATATCCTTTTTCTCAAAAACTTCTAAAGGTCTCCAGGAAGTGTAAATGGTGGAAAATGGCCTTGAAGTATCCAAAATCACTTGTTTTCTTCATTGGTAACCTAATAAAACATGTAAAAAATGGACGAAAATACGATGATATCAACTTCCCCAGACATAGACTTTGCTTCTCCTCAAGCAAACAAGAAAGCTAAACCTGATGGAGAGATTTGAAAATCATGGAAACTCTTCTATGATCAGAGACTATGCTCCAATAGATAACCTGCGGACTCATTAGTACAAAGATTCACATCAGAACATTCTCACTATAGACTTACGACATTCCCAACTCTTGTCCGTCCATTTCAAACCTACAAAATAACTCTTAATTCACTTCAGTTAACTCCCTACATTCATTATGAGTTGCGTGAGCTTTCTCATTATAAGGTATCATTCAGAAGTGATGGTGCTTGGTATGAAAGGGCTTTTTTTTGTTTAAATGGTGGAGTTAAAGTGTTTAGGGATTACCAGATGACTCGAGAATGCTGGATATGTCGCAAATCCGCAAGAAAGTATGAACCCATTGATGTTCACAGTTTCCAACCACTCCTTTTCTTTTATTTCTTCCTTTAGTTCCCCTAGACTTAGATTTTTCTATGGGGTTCTCTGTAAATGACTCCATCTCTTCTTTTAAAGTGGTCCATGTCTTCCTTGGGATTACATGTGCTATGATACTTTCTTATTTTCGTTCGGCTTTTGTTTTTTTTTCTTTTCATGGACAGGTTTCATGAAATCCGAAGGATACACGGGTTTACACATAATCCCTCGGCTCACTACTTAGATACCTATATCCTTTTCTTTTCTCTTTTTTATCAAAAGAGGAAACATTATGTATATTCACACAAGTCTCATAAGCACGAAATAATTACATTTTTTAATTGAATCCCAAGGTAGAACAAGCTCTAGACCAAATCGTCACAATCTCTTCTTAGTTCTCCGAAGACTCCATCTTCAGTGGATGGAAAACTGTGTTGATCCTTTCTCTCTCGCGTTTCTGAGCATTTCTGCTAAATGAGAAAGGAAAAAGAGAACGATATGAGGTCTGAAAAGAGGTTATGGTTTAAGGGTGTAAACTACTAAAATTGAGTGGCCATTCAGGATCAGTAGAGAGAGATAAAAAGGATAAAAAGTCCTGAATGTGCTATTTATTTCCCTGATCTAATACCTCTAATGAGAAAGAATTAAAGTTAATAGTAAGGTTCGAATAAAATAGAGATAACATCAGATCATGGGGTGAGGTTCTAGGTATTGTCCGTGCTTTAGCAAATCCTGCAAAACTTGTCTTTAGGAAATAACCCATAACATATATAAAAAGTCGAATTCATCATATCAAATCATTTCCTACAAAGTTTTGACTCAATAAAAATGACTCGATAAAAAGACATTAAAATGACTCATAATAAATAAAAGTGCGTAAGTAACAGATAAAAGTCCCCCCCCCCTCCCAGACTTAGATCACATTGTCCCCAATGTGAATAATTAATCTAGAAAATATGGACCAATAAAGTGAAATAAAATAAAAGCATAAAAATAAAGATAGAATGAGTGAACCTCGACTTTCCTCAGGAGGTTATGGTACTCGGTGGTGGACTAGTCATGGTAACCTTGTGATCTGACCTTGAGAGGCTTTAAGGAAGCATATTAAGGATTTGGCAACAATGGATACATGATGATCAAGTATGGAGGAAAAAAAAGTAATCAGGTCATCAAGGAAGTCAAGACTAGTCCTAAAACAAGGCAGTTTCAACAATGGTTTAGAGTTTCACTTTATCTTGTGACGACTCAAGAGGATCACTTGGACCCTATACATTGTGTCAAGGCTACACCGGTCAAGATACAAGTCCAAGAAGTCTAGAGCATTGGTCATATGATCCATTGAGACTCTTTTTCCCTTAGCTCGGTTTTGTCCCAATGGGTTTTCCGAGTAAGGTTTTTAAAAAGGCTTTTGGATCGTATGCTCATCTATGCCAACCTCTAGTCCGGTCCATTTCATGGCCCATCTCCTTACATCTTGGCATGGCCCATGATCTCTATCTCATTCTCTTTGGAATTTTTGAACGTTAGCTTTTAAGTTTGCATGGTACAAGTGAGAGTTTTCGAGGCATGTCTTGAAACTCTTCACTCTTAATTTTCTTGTTTCTTCTCCTTCTTGCCTCTTCTTCTTTATATGTGTGATTCAAAGCCGAAATTCTTAGTCTCATCAAGTGGTGTTTCCGCGACCTCTTGTAACGACAATCGATCCATTCAAACCGCTAGGTGCTCAGTAATTGGGTCTAACATCCTATCATCATCATCTGAACCTCTCGGAGTCGGTTTTTGGGTTTGATCTTTACCCAGGGTTGTATCATGTGGTATCAGAGTCACATCGAGAGTTAAATGATTTCTATGTGATTTTGTTTTACTTTTCATAATCGTTTGGTGTGTGATAAAATCATGAAATTAATTGTATCTTAATCTAGGACAAGTAAAACAATTTAATTGTATTTAAATTATTTGTTAAAATTAAATCTTGAATATTTGGAGTTGATTTGATATTTTTCTTAGATCGATTTCATCGAACAGTCGCGACTAGGGTTCTTCGGTAGTTGAGGAGTCATTTTCGTATTTTGTTGATCTGATCGTGTTTTCTTTCAAAGGAACTCTTTACTGGCTTTGTGATGTCAATGTAAAGTTTTCCTTTAGAACAACATAATTAATAAGCTGCAAGTGCACAGCAAATCTATTGTAGTACTTAAGGTTATCGAGCCCACATAGAGAGAAGTTTTATTACAAATCTAGAGGAACAAGTAAAGCTAGAACACAATAATAAAAGGGGAGGTTTTGTTGTTGTGTCACGGCAAAAGTTGAAAGCAATAAAATGAATATAAATTAATAAAGAGAAAAGCGTTGGGCATTCAAGGGATCTCAGGGGTTCAATGATCAGTTCATTCAAGATAAATTCATGTAAATGCATGTTTACTCCTATGTCTCGGACATATGCAACACGAAAGTTTGATTAACCCATAATTCATAGAGAAAACCGGCTAAGATCAATATATTCTGTTACTCCGCTATCGCAGGCAACAACACATATATCAAAGTATTACTATCAAGTTCAATTATAATCCATAAAAGTCCATAACTAAGTGGTATGTGCTTGTTATGACGCAATATTCATCCAATCTAGGTTCAAACATATTAAGCAAGTGAATAGCGAAACCTAAATGCCTAAAATCAGTTGCTAGTTCATTACGCTAGCTACATGCATTAAAAGAAAGATTAGAGCGAAATAACAGTATAGACGGATATGCAATAAACAACAAACTCACCAGTTAAACTACATTATCATTTAGCCCCCCTTTGATTGACCTTTTAAACCCAACAAGTAAATTACTCAAGCATGCTTAAAAGAATTATCAAAGTAAGGTTAAAGTAATTCATAGATTGTATAAAAGTATAAAAGATAAAGGTTTAGAGATTACAAAGTAATGAAAGATGTAAAGGAAAAGAGTTGGTGAACTTTAAAGGCTTCACGAGCAAGAGGGCTTGATGCGGCTCCTCTGGTCATCTCTAGGGTTCTTGGAGATTTCTTGAAGAAGTACTGAAGGTAGGGCTGGAGCACCTTGGCAATCGAAGTCACAAATGAAGCACACAAAATCCTAATGATGAGGGTTAAGTATTTATAGGTCTTGAGGCCCAAGAAGTCGGTTTTACGGCTTAGAAAGTGAAACTTGTCGTTTTGATAAGTGTGGAAGCAGAGGGCACAGATCTCGGTCACAGGTCTTGTGACTGAGGTTTCGAAGAAGGCCAACCTATGTCACGGGTCTTATGACCGAGGTTTGACACGACTTCACTCTTCGGGTTGCATCTTCCAAACGACCGAATGGATTTCTTAGATTCTTGTTCGAGGTGAATTTTGACTCTTCCAGCTTTACGTAGACACCAAGATCTCTGAATTTGGTCTATGGGAAGGTCTTCAAAGATTTCCAAACTTCTGATGCTGTGAAACTGCCTTAAAATAGGTTTTGCTTGTCTTTTGGTCCGTTTTCCCTTTAAACCTGTAAACCTTTTTGACACTAGAAATACTTGATAAGAGCCTATTTAGCCTTGAAATCATACAAAAATCTTCATAAAACAATATGAAAACAATAGCAAAAGTGGGTAAAAATACGAGGAGTAATGCAACAATGCCAATAAACTTCTGATTGAAGCCCTTACGAAGAAACTCGAGACTATAATGAATGAAATTTATCAGCTCTCTCTGCGAAGAAATAATTCTTGTACTTGATAATGCAATTTCGAATCCTCTGAGGAATGAACAAGTGAGAAATGGAGAAGGAAATGGAGAAGGAAACCTGGAGCAAGCAAGACGACAAGAAGAAAACCTAAGAGAGTTACCGAGAGACTTTCCACGAAGGCGATGAGATGAAACAGATGTTGATGCTGAGAAATACTATAGCAATTCTTGTCGTATCGGTCATAGCAGACCATGACGTGTTAGGGATGAGAGGATACAACGACAAGACAACTTTGGGAGTCTAAAGCTTTGTGTACCACAATTAAAATGCAAGAATGATCCCTACGCTTATTTTGAATGGGAGAATAAGATCGAAATGGTCTTTGATTGTCAACATTTGATGTGCAGTTTGTTTGTATGTGACATGTTTTCCTCAAACAATACAATAAATAGGCTGCAAGTGCAAAACAAATCAATCGTAGCACTTAAGGTTATCGATCACACAAAGAGAGAAGTTGTGTTACAAATCAAGAGGAACAATTAAAGCTAGAACTCAAATATAAAAGGGTGGGGTCTTTGTTGTGTCACACAACAAGTAAAAGCAATAAATTGAATGTAAACTAAATATGAGAAAGTGTTGGGCATTCAAAGGATCTCAGGGGTTCTGATACGATCCTTGTGAGGGATCACGACCCGATTATGACACCGAGAGGTTAAGATGATTGCGAGATGATGCTAGACCCGATTAACAAGCACCTTGCGGTTTAATTGGATTGAATATCACAACAAAAGGATGCAGAAAGGCCTTTTGATAAGACTAAGAGGCTTAAGTTCAAATCACACGAAAACGAAAAGCAATGATTTATGTTTAAAAGAGATTTTGAAAAAAAAGAAAGAGAAGAGTTTACAATGGCTCTCGACACACATATAAAGAAGAAGAAGGAGGAGAAGAGGAGGAGAAGGAGAATTAAAGAGTGATGAGTTACGAGACATGCCTCGTAAACTCACACTCGGACAATGCAAACTTAAACACAAAAATTCAAATACAAAAGAGAAAAGATAAGAGACAAATGGGCCACACCAAAGATGAAGAGACAAGCCATGAGATGGATTGGACTAGAGGTTGGCATAGATGAACATATGTCACAAGCCTCATTAAAAACCTTACTCAGAAAACCCATTGGGACAAAACCGAGTTAAGGGAAAAAGAGTGCTAGTGGATCATATGGCCAAAGCTCTAGCCTTCTTGGACTTGTGTCTTGACCGGTGTAGCTTTGGCACCACGCATAGGGTCCAAGTGATCCTTTTGAGTACTCACTAATTGTAGTGATACTTGAAACTCTTGGTAAAACTTCCTTGTTGGCATGCATTCCTTGAATTCCATATTGACTCCTATTGCTCCTTTTGCTACATACTTGATCATTGTGTCCTCAATAATGCCAACTTCATGCTCCATGTCCTTAGAGCCTCTCAGGATCGTATTATCCTCCCACTGTTGAAAAATATATGTCCTAAAATCTGCTTTACATTCCATAAACAACTTAAAGTTAGATGCGTCCAAGATTAAAGACATAAAACTCAAAATAACAAGGAAAGGAAAGAGTAAAAATGTGATCGGAAATCCTCAAGAAAGGTTTAGCTTCATAGAAGATTCCTTTAAGTGATTTGGATTAAATATGCATCCGTTCTTGGAATGTGTCAAGCTCCTTTGCTCCTAGCTTGGTTTCTCGACAAAGAACATCTTCCATGCTTGTATTTTCATTGGTTGAGTTTCTAGTCGTCAATTCAAACGTTTGTTCCCTGCAATCTCTATTTATTTTTAATCTATCAAGACAATAAGAAAAATCTAAGTTAGTCCATAGGAAATCAACAACAGGACCAGGTTTTACTATCATAGATTTAAAGCCATTAGAAATAATTTTAAAGGGTTTAAGAAATCCTGGTGGGTTTGAGATGTCCATGGCTTGAATGTGAAGGCTTGTCCCCGTTTGTTGCTCATCCAAAACATCAAAAGTATATAAAGTCTTCTTGCCATCATAAGCAAAGTGTTTGGCACCCGGCTTGGCTTGAATATCCTTGAAGACGTTTGTAACATGTTGCTTTCGACTCTCTTTGTTGTAGTCATTCCTTTCATTACAGTGTGGCTCTATTTTATGATGATGTTTCCCATGTTGTTCTTGTTCTTTTTCCTTAGACACAACGTGCAAAGTTTTAAAATCACTCGGTGGCACCAGTGCAATGTTAGTGTATCAAGACATTTTAATTGAAGCAAAAAATTATTTTGGATCGAATGGGTTATCATATAAAGTTTATCCAATCATAGCAAAGAGGTTAGCTTTCTTACCTGATGCCTGCTTGCCCTTTAGTTGAATATGATGAAGATAAACTTCGTGAGGTGGCAACGGCACTAGTGTAGTCTTTCTTCCTTTGAACTCGAATGTAGGACGATTGGTGAAGCCATCATGTAGCTGTAACACCCGTGGCCCGGAAAAGGGAAATTTGAATTTATTTCAGGAATTTAGAGTGGAATTGGTTAACTCCGGTTTGTCCAACCATAGCCAATTTGTGATTTTAAATAATTAACCGGAGGAAATTAATTACACTCAGAACTTTGGGGTAAATTGATCCATTCAAAAGTTAGTAGGGGTGTTTCTGATCAATTTGAAAGTTTAAGGGTAGATTGTAAACATTCAAGAATTTTGGGACAAGGCTGTAAAAACCAAAAACCCTAGTCTTCTTCTTCTTATTGTCTACACCTCCACCGTATGTGTGAGAGAAGAGAAGAGTGATGTAAGCATTGTGGTGAGAAGAAGAAATAGAGGTTAGCGATGTGTGGTTGGCGTGAAAGGAAAGAGGGGGTTCAACGGTGGTGTCGCGGTGGTGGAGATCGTCAAGTTTGGATCGATTATTTTGTTTAAGTTTAGCGATTGCCGTGAGTGTGAAGTCAGGTGATAGTGGTGTTTTTACTCAGGGACTACTTCTGTGGGCAAGGGAAATCTAGCAGTAAGAACTTGTCCTACTGGATGTAAATCCCCTGTCAGTTATGCAATCCCCAAGTAAAAACAATGAAACTTTGAATATGTGTGTGTGCAGAAGGAAGTATCAATTCCCTAGCATTGTCATTGTAATACTAAGGTGTCAATCCAAATGGGTGTGATGCTAGCAATCAAGACGTGGTTAGATACAACTAAGTCAAGCCAGATAGAAAGGAAATGTTTATCTAACAATCTAAGTGAAATAAAAACGAAATGCAGTAAGATGGGTGCTTGACTCGAATCCTAGACCGGGTCAAGTGATCGAGTCAATGCAGAAAAAATGACAAAAAAGTGCACTCGACCACTCTGAACGAGTCAATGAGATCGAGTGGAGCCTAAAAAACGACGAACAACTATGCACTCGGGTTCAAGACCGAGTTGAGAGAGATGAAAGGCAAAGTGCAATTGAACAAGTAAATGACTTAGGACAAGATGATAAAGCAAAAAGATGTAAATAGGGGTCTAGGGATGGGGGGTCGAAATGTGATTCTCCTTGGTCTCTCCTAGGTGCTTAACAAAACTTCACAGAAGCTATCTCTAGACAATGAACATCAAGGTAAGGTGACTCCACTCTCGTGACAAACACCAACAAACCTATACCACTTCCTAATCTTAATACCTAGTCAAAGATACAAGGAAACTTAGAGCAGATATCAATGAAACATAATATAGGCAAGCATTAAGAACCAATTCGTTAATGTCAAAATACAGCTAGAACCTCTTAAGCAATGGGTTAAAGCTATAGATCTCTGGCATTAGTTGGTTCAAGCATCTCATCAACATCTTCTGAGTGGGAAATGCTTGAGATCATAATTACCAATGTCTTGGCTAACTAAGCAATAAGAACACCTAATCTAGAAGAGATCTATGCAATTTAAAGCTCAAACATCTAAGGAGACCAAGAATCCTACACAGATCTAACCCATCCTCAGAAACCCTAAATCACTACTCATAATCAAGAACATGAACCCAGAAAAATCAAACACTTCAGAATTCATTGAAAATAGTTTAGAAAGATAGATTAAGATGAGAAATGTAAGACTGCAAAGAATTAAAGAAAACTAAGTACTAGATTAAGAGAGATCTGAATTACAAAATGAAGAACACCAAGAACATCAAGAACAAGGTTTGGAGGCAGAGAAAAACCCTAAAAATAAAAGACATGTCCATCTGGATAATATCTAACAGTGGTATTTATAGTAAAATACGGAAAACCCTAAAACAGAAAAAGACAAAGAAAAAATAGCTAAGTCTTCGCGGATGGTGCAGCTCGACCAAGTCTGGTCGAGTGGTGTCGAGTGTGTTGAGTGGAGTGGGGACTCGAGTGCCAGCGTCGAGTGGTAACATTGAGTGCAGCATCGAGTGGATTGTGGTGGAGCTGAGGTCGAGTCAGGGATGCGATGTCGAGTGCGGACTCGAATGGAGGTGGGCTCCAGTAGAGAGCGTCGCATGGCAGGGCTCGAGTGGGGTCTCGAGTGGGGTGGCAAGCACGGGCTCGAGTGGGGTCTCGATTGGGGTGGCAAGCGTGGCCTCGAGTGGGGTCTCGAGTGGGGTGGCAAGCGCGGACTCGAGTGAGGTCTCGAGTGGGGTGGCAAGCGCGGACTCGAGTGGTGTCTCGAGTGGGGTGGCAAGCGCAGGCTCGAGTGGGTCTCGAGTGGGGTGGCAAGCGCAGGCTCGAGTGGGATTCGAGTGGGACTCGAGCTATCCTAGCATCCATGCTCCAAGTTGTACCTGTTTTAGCTCCAAAATGCAACATGTATGCAAATGCTAGTGCAAATTCTCTTAAGTGCAAAAACATATGAAATTGGACTAGAAATGCTATGAACTCAAGGTGAAACTAAACAAATAGAAAGGAAAATGTATGCATAAATCATGTAAAATACTGACATATCAACTCCCCCAAACTTAATCCTTGCTTGCCTTCAAGCAATAAAACAAGCATAAGCTGGAGGAGAAGTGTGAAGTTGGGGATTCAGAACCTAAGCAATGCAGCCTTAAAAGACTTGATCAAATTTCCGAGAAGCTATCCTGAATGCAATGCTAACAAGTTTTACTTTTAAAGCCTTAGCCATGTTCGTCACATCACTACTTAACAATGACCTTAGCTTACACAAGTGTTGAGATTCTTCATACCCTTTAACATTCATTAAGTAGTGAACATGAATCAAATTTATGCAGAGTCATTGAACTCATTTGGCTAAGGGAATGGTCAAAGGACAAAGATGGTCCCTTCATGTAACTGGTTACACTCATCCTCACTCAGGGGACTCTCAAAGAAAAACTGAGCTTTAGAAGAAGGCTAAAGGTCAGGGCCAACCGATGCATACAAGGATAGACTCATACATGTTTTTTTTTCTTTTTTTTTTTTTTTTTTTTTTTTACTACCCAATCCTTTACTAGAGCTTCAATCATCCACATCCCTCTACTTAGAAATTTCTTTTCCTTTCCCTTTTCTCTTCATTTTTAACACATCCCTCGATGAATTCCCATGACTTCGATATCCCAATTTCCATTTCTACCCAGAATCATGTTCTCACCTAGTTCTAGCTAGTCCAAAAAAACGTGAACTATAACTAAATGAGAACCTATCCTTGTCGGCTCCAACCTAACACTTTCTACCAAGCTCAGTCAATAAAAGGCCTCACACACACAGAGAATAATATTGGCTTGAAAGAAAGGTAGGTTCATGGTGGGGGAAACTGTTCCAATGATGGGAATCATTGGTAAAAAGATGAAAGAATATCCAAGTATGTATATAGGTATCCATGAGTTCAATTTCAATGCATAAACATGATAATTATAGGTCAAGTTAAGGTTCAAATAGATAGGGAATGAATGCACTTTACAACATACTTCAGTTAAAATCAAATGTCAAGCAATGAATTCAAAGGATGGTACTGCCTTATGCTTCAAACTTAATCAACATGCACCACAGAACAACTAAATGGTTCATTGACTTTGTCAGTTTAAACTGCATGCTAAGCTAGGCAAGAATCATCATTATCCCTTATGCAGAAATCTTAGATGAAATGCAACTAGACTCAATCCTAAAATGCTAATGCAACTATATAGACACTCTGTTTTTGTGAAATAGTTTTCGAAAAATTTTCAAATTTTTATGGTTTTCAGATGCACATAGATGATGCAAAATTTGACTTAAGAAAACAGAAAACAATGTCAAATACATCCTGAACCCTCCCCCAAACTTAAATTACACAGTCCCTTGTGTAATAAAAATTTGGAAAAGACTCCAAGATAGAAAACAGGAGTAAACTAAATGCAATGGTATATACAATGATGGTTTTGGAACAGGTACCTCAATAGTTGGAAAAGAAGGAGTCGATTGACTCCTCCATGCTCGCGCGTGAGTATTTCTGGTGGGGGAGGTCATGTCGCATGCTCGAGCCCGCTCTGCTCGACCCCGTTGCATGTCTCTTCCGTTGCCGTGGTTCGAAGGAGGAAGCTCTGGTGGGCTCGAGGGGTGTGCTACTCTTGGAGCTTGTTTTCATAGAACCACTCTTCTGCAAAACGCTTGGTTGACATGGTTCATCATCTCTTTGGGAGCGGTGCCTACCCTTGCCTTGAATCTTGTTCAGCTGTTCCTTCATTTCCTTCCACCCATTTGACAAATCTTTCACGGTACCTTTCAATGCCTTGATCGTTTTGTCTTGAACTTTGTTCCATTTCTGAAGGAGTCCAATCCGCTTGTGAGCCTCCCATAGACTCTTGTTGCGTTTAGATGCGGTATACTCTTCAAAGTGAAATGTCTCGGGTGCAGCATAGTCTGGGGGGCTCGAGTGACTGACTCGATCAGCAGGATCGAGTCCATCCCCTTCCTGCGGTAGTTGGAGCAGTTCAAGTGGAGGTGAAAAGTCAATGTTGGAGTCTAGAGAATTTTGTATTGCTGCGCAAGGGAGTCGTAGCCGAGCAGGTCCTGCGGTAGGGTGAATGAACTGGTAGAAGTAGTCCTCCATGTCCATGGTTCTGTCGAGGAACTTTGCACTCCTAAGATGTTCAACGTCCAGCCACCTTGGTACGGTTGGTTCTGAAATTATAGGTACGTTGTAGGCAATGAGTATGGGCGTAATCACTCCCCCAATGCGGAGGTCTCCTTTTGCATTTTTCCTATGCATCTTCACAGCCCACTCTCTATAGTTCTGGAACTGAGCCAGCAAGACAAAGGTGAGGCTTGTATTAGCCTTATCCCCTACCAGTTCTTTTCCATCCCTAGCGAATTCCGGAATCACTTTCAATCCCAAATCCATTATTTGCAGCTCTCCTTCATTGACAGTGCCAGTTGCAGGACGCGCAAATATGGTGTAAGCGATCGCCTTGTGCAGGTATCTCACTGCAGGGTGTCGAATCTGTGAACTCTTGGCTCTGGACGATGAGTACGACATGTCTGTGCCTATTGTCAGCCATAAGGATTGTAGCTCCGCTTTGTCAAAGTCTTGGTGTACCCCTGTTCCGCTAGCAAAACCGTACAGGTTGTCGAGCTCGTTGGTGGTGATGGAGTACTTCTTGCCCCTGACCTTAAAAGTGATCCACCCTAATCCCCCGTCTGACTCGCAGTCAAGGTTCTCTTCGTAGAAGTGCACCTCCAGTGATGTCAAGAAGTGGCATGTCTCGACTTGATAAGCTGGCATGTTGCACTTCATGAAGTTGGTTAGTCCGCATAGTGCAAAAAGGTAGCTTACGTCTTCGCTTATGCCGAGTTTTTCCATGGTGGGGAGATAGGGATAGTGCGTCCCCGTAAAACCCCTAGCAAGGAAAACTGCACGCATTTCTGTCTTAGTTAGCTCTGGCTCCGACTTCCGTGAATATCTCTTTTTGAACTTGGCTCCCATCTCCATATCTTCACCGTGATCGACAGCCTTTCCGCGAGCTACGTCATCCCTTTCGCGCGAGAACTCTTGGGCTGCATACCATTTGGGTGGACTTGAGTGTTCAACTCGATCAGCGTGGTCGAGTCCGTCACCTTCCTGGTCGAGTCCATAGCCATGCTGGTCGAGTCCATAGTCTTGCTGCTCGAGTCCATAGCCTTGCTGCTCGAGTCCATAGCCTTGCTGCTCGGGTCCATACCCTTGCTCGGCTTCTGGTTCGATTTCTGCTTCAATAGCTTTTCCCTTTCTAGCCTTACGGCTTATTCTTGCATAGCGCCTAGCTAGTGTTACAGCCCTTGCGTGGTTGCGCCAGTCGGGTTTGGCTTCGTCAACTTCCATGGGATCCCTTGGAGGGGACACATGTCCTCTCTTTTCAGTGTAGCGCCTTGCTATGGCTTCAGCTTCTGCGTGCTCGCGGAGGTTAGATATAGCTTCGAAGCGTAGAGAAGATGTGAGAGCGTAAGGCATGCGCGGGATCGAGTGATAGTGAGCTTGAGGCAACGGGAGTTGGTGAGAGAGCGAGCTTGAGTGACGACGGCGACTGAGATGGGAGAGCTCGAGTGCGAGAGAGACGCGGATTCGGGCTCGAGTGAAGGACGGATCGAGTGGCTACGAATCGAGTTGGGCTTGAGGCGACGGCGAGTTGCGACGAATCGGACTCGAGGCTGCGAGAGAGTGTCGGAAATGGAAGTTAGAGAGAGAGCTCGAGGTGAGAGATGATGACAGAGCTCGAGGCGGATCGATAGAGAGAAGGCTCGAGTGATAGTGAGCTTGAGAGAGGCTTGAAGGCGAGTTGACGAAGGGGCTCGAGGTGGGAAGATATAAGCGGGACTCGAATCTGTGAGGTCTTGAGTGGAGCGGTGAGGAGCTGAGCTCGAGGCGAGAGAGACGGATTTGGCTCGAGGCGGCGGTAAGTTGCGACGAGAGAGCTCGAGTGCGAGAGAGACGCTGGATCGGATTGAGCGAGAGAGAAGCTTGAAGGCGAGTTTAGCGAGGCGGATTGAGCGAGAAAGAAGATCGAGAGATAAGGTGATGAGAGATGTATGTGGTAATGAGTGGGGGTAAATCGAAATTTATTTATTAATTTTTTTTTTCTCCAATTATTTATTTATTTTTGTTTTTCCTACACACTTAACAAACGTTAGTAATAAGAAGTAGATCCTCACAAGTGTTTCTCTCCTTTTTATTCACTCAATCACTCAACACTCAAGAAGTCCTCTCTCAGCGATTTCCTCAATAGTTCGTATCGAACAAAACCCGATCAAGTCAAATGAACAATTCCGACAACAGAAGACGGATCGATTGAATTCGAGATAGAAAGAAAAGATTTTAGTGATTTTTTTTTAAATTGAAAACAGATCAATTGATCAGAAAAACTTTAGGAAATAAATTTAGAAAATAATTCCCCCCTTAAACTAACTTAATTTCGGACTGATGTATTTTTTTTTTCTTTTGGTCCAATGAACTTGTTCTTTTTTTTTTGTTTTTGTTTTTAACAACCCAGAATTTAAACTAGAACTAAATAGAGATTAAAAAGAAAATATAATAAAATTTTGGCTAATCCCTAAGATAGGATCCGATCAACAAGAACAAAAGAAACGAAATAAAATAAAAGTTTAGGATAAAATGATGATAGATTCGAATACCGATCCCGAAAGTGTGCTCTGATACCACTTTATATGATCCTCCCTAGAACCGGCACTTTCGAGGGGTAGAATGAAAGGAGTGGATAGATAGATAGGGGTGGGGTGAATGGATCGCACCAAGGTTGCGGAAGACCTTGGATATTTCCTCAATGACTTTTCCAAGATATGACACACTTGAAAACGCCAAGGTTTGAATCGCGGGTATGACACACCTTGATTCAGATTGATTGAAGGATATTACTCACCAACAATCAGGGTTTGTTTTTCAAAGAACACAAGAGAAATCACTCTCAATTTTTAATAAACAACTTGGATATCCGAAAATGAGTACAAGAAAAGAGTTTTAAAGAAAGATGGAGTAAAGAAAAAGATAGAATTTATTCATAGAAAATTAAGAAAACATTAACTAATTTTGAATATCTCTTGGAGTCTCCCAAGCCAACTCCTCCACTACCTTGGCCGATTTTAATCAAATAATTATTGAGCTGGGCTGATTTAATATCTTCTTTGGGCTTGAGACTTCAGAAAATAAATCCAAAACTTCTTAGACTTGGACCTGGTCCAAACTTGTTTAACTCTTGTGGACTAAGATGGATTAGAGTGACCCATTTGCCTCATTAAAACCTTCCTTTGGAAAACCCATTGGGACAAAACCAAAGGCTAGGAAAAAGAGTACAAACGAATCACCCGTTTATTAGTCCACTCGAGCAACCAAGACGGTTTGATTTTCCATGTTCTCGAACTGAGCTTTAGTCGGTTGAACTTGAGTGAGTAATGCGGTGATGGCGTTCTGAAACTCCTTGGCTCTCGATCTTGTCATTGGTCCACTTGGTATGGCCAAAGCATCCTCGGTTTCAAGCTGTTTCTGTGAGCTATCCTTGATCACATCAAAGGTGAACGTTAAGACTATGATCATCATGAACGGCTGGAGGACCCATCACACGTAGAAGCTCTCCACTTCTGAGGCATTCCCCAGCTTGGTTTAAGCGAGCAAGGGTAAAGGAGTTCAAGAGAAAGTCTTTCCCAACGATCGATCTGAAAAAAGTTAGTAAACCCTCACTAGGGGTAGGACGAATTTGAGGGGCTGCGATAATAAGAATATCCGCCAAGCAATATGTAAACATTAAGTGCATAGTAAACAAAAGAAAAAACTTGTTTGGCTACCTATAGATTCAGCCCAGTCTCTGCGAATCCCAGTGAAACCACCAACAGAGGAATCGTCTATCTTAACAAAAAACCAAAAGTTTTCCCAAGACTGATATTTTTTTGGGAGACCAAAAATTGTTTGTCTATTATCATTAGGATAAATAGCAAAATGACCACTATCACCTTTAATACTCCAAACGCTGAAGAACTCGAGAAGCTCATCAACGCTAACCGAGTATAAACATTCGCAAGCGACAACGATTAAACATAATATATTACAGAGCATGTTAGGGGGGATTTGTGGAAAAGCGAGCCCTAGATAATTGAGATACTCCGAAAGTACCTCAGGAATAGGAAAACAAAAGGCTACAACCTACAAGATAGGCCTCATAGACACAAAAATAACCAGCGGGTACAGTCTCCGGAGATTCGTCCAGTCCCGGTAAACAAAATTCAACCGAGGATGGTACTTTGCATCCACGTTTGATATCTCAAAGATTCTCTTCAGTCAACCTCGTGGTATGATAGAGCCCAAACTTATCAATTGGTTGAGTGCATAAAACGGAGGGCGGTGGGGTTCTCGAAGGGTTCGCTGGGGATTCCAAAGCCGTGCTAGTGCTCGGGGTCTTAGTGACGGAAGGATCACTGAACGGGTCGATCTGGGAATCAGACATAATTCGGAATAAAAGAAAGGAGTTTGGATGTTCCAAAAGTTACAAAAAAAAACGAATGACTGGTTTCACCTAAACTCTGGAAAGGGAACTGTCGTACAATAAACAACGAAGGGAGAGAAAGAGCTTCCCACTTATCAATAAAAAGCAATCAATATCTAGAGACGCGTGTCAAGGTGTCAAGATAGCCAAACCCCGATATTTAAGGGATTAGAAGGCAAAAAGCAAGGAAAACACTTAAGTCCTTCGAGCCAAACAGCAGCTCGCAGGACTTGGGGGATATTGCTACCGGATCCACACCGAGGATCCACTCTCTCTAATCATAACACCTATCATCCACTTTAGCAGGTCAAAGTAACGGTTGGGTCATTTTGGAGTAAGAAGGGACGGGTGAACCGTACAAGAGCTCGATGGAGTGAAATGGGGTCCCACCAGTAGTGAAGCCAGAAGTTTGCACGAAGCGAGGTAAATCAGCGAGCTGAAGGAGGAATCGTTCAAATGCAAGACGTTACGACATTAAAAACCAAATCAAAACCGATGAATTAAAGGAGAATCATAT
Source organism: Cardamine occulta (assembly GCA_028015245.1). Taxonomy (NCBI): domain Eukaryota; kingdom Viridiplantae; phylum Streptophyta; class Magnoliopsida; order Brassicales; family Brassicaceae; genus Cardamine; species Cardamine occulta. Next base: position 15,522,407 of record CM051370.1, on the reverse strand, counting down.
GATTTATTAGTATTTATTCTTAAAATTTAATCCTTAATTTGTGTATAAATATAGACCCTCATGGTCATGTATGGAGTTCAATCTTTTTGTTACTCAAGATCAATATATACAATTTTACAATTTTTCCTTTAGCAAATCTATTTTCTATTTCTGTTCATTCTTACTAACGAATTCTATTTTGAATTTAATAATAATTCAATATATTATTGGGTGTGGAATCCAACATCCACAAACAGATAGCGATATTTGGAATCTATCTCAAGCTCCCCAGAAACCTTTTAGGAAACATATCACTAAATTCAAGGAATTTCCCAAACTGCCGCTCTCGCATCTTTGTGAAATGGTTTATGGCACAAATGTAAAATTTTGATGTGAATGTAAAATTTTTCTTTAGAACACCACAATTAATAAGATTGAAGTTGATGTGTGCGCAATATTGCTCAATAATGTTTTCCACAGATAACACATCTTCTAAACTAGTAGTACTTAAGGTATTGATCCCATAGAGAGTAACAGTTACACGGATTAAATTCAAAGAAAGAAATCAAACTAAGACAAAATATGAAAGGGGTTTGTTTTTGGGTTTTCAATGATTAGGCAATGAACTAATGAAAAGAAAATAAAATTTGTTGTAAAGTATGAGATTAAGGCGTTGGGCGTTCAAGGGATTATCTCAGGGTTTCCATGGTTCTCAACAAATCTAGTGAACGATCAATATGCAATATGTTTTCATCATAGGTTCACAACTACAAACAAGGATAAACAAACAAGCTATAGTTCATAGAATGAATGGCTAAAGTCTCAACACCTTGTTACTCAACTCACACAGGCAACGACATGCATCAACCAGCTAAATTAACAAGTTCAATAAGTTCACAAAGCTCCATAACTCAACTTACGCAGGTTAAGGTGCAAAGCATCGGTAACACTATTTCCGGGAAGTATGTTTATGTGGATGGCGCTCCTATTCCTTTATCTCATTGCTTGGTGATCAATTCAAGCAAGATGCATTAAGTAAAAGATGTCCCAAAAGAACTATAATAATAAATGAAAATCGGATCTAACAACCTAGATGAATTGAACCATGTATTCCCATCGACATCACCCAATAAAACCCAACACAGAGAACTACTCGCTCATGATGCAAAGAAACGCAATAGATTTCATGAAGAACAACATCATAAACGATTCAAATAATCAATGGAGGTTCAAAGGAAACTTCTCTAGATGTCATAGAAAATAACTTGTCTCCCCAAAAGCAAATAAATGTAAGAAAGAGATGAGAAACAATGAAGAACAAGGATGAATCTTCAAAGGAAGACTTCTAGGGTTTGCAGGCGAGGAAGGATGTCTGGATAATGGTTGTGAAGCTGCTGCAGAGGTTTATTAGAAACGTAGTCAAGCCGTCCCGGTCTTAGAAGCCTTGTGTTTTGATGTAGCTAGACATCTACGGTAACGGGCTTGGCATCTCGGAATCGTTGGGCCAAAGGTTGAAGCTTTAGTTATTTCTTTTATTTGTTTATTTTGGTTTTGATAAGGAGAGATTAGGGATTTAGGCTTTGGTGTTTATCTCTTTTATGTTTTCTTTATTGTTGGATTTATCTCTTAAGCTCATATAAATAAGGGCTTAGGTCTTTGTAAACATCAGTTTTTGTAAATATTAATTATACGAGAAAGTTCTTCTCAAAACAAATCTTTGCTCTCATTACTTGATTCTGAAGTAATAGAGTTCTTGATCTTTTATCGGATCTGTTCTACTTTGTTACTCTGTTATTCGGTTTCTTCGTTGAACCTGCTGCTACATGTTTTCTCCTTAAGATGCGGTATTTATTGGCTTGGTGTCGGATTAGGTCAAAAATATCAAAACTATGTCGTATTGGTAATTCCAGGGACAAGCATACGACTTCAGTCATAGGTCTTATGACTGAAGTGGTGATGAGGGATGGCCCCATTCACAGGCCCTATTGTCGGAGTCATCAAGAGGCTCGGCCTCGGTCACACTTCTTGTAACTGAGGTTTGACATGTCTTTACTCTTTGGGTTGTATAGTCCAAACGGTTGAATGGATTTCTTCGATTATTATCTGAGGTGAATCTTGACTCTTCTTGATTTCCATAGACACTAAGATCTCTGGATTTTCTGCACTAGAAAATCTTCAACTAATGCCAAACTTCTGATGCTCTAAAACTGTCCAAAAATGGGTTTTTCTTGTCTTTATGTCGTTTTTGGTCCAAAACTTCTAAATGTTTCCAGGAAGTGGAAATGGTGGAAAATGGCTTTGAAGTCCTCCATAATCACTTGTTTCTTCGTTGAAACCCTAATAAAAACATATAAAAAGTTGGTAAAAATACGATGTTATCAAGTCCCCAAGACTTAGACTTTGCTTCTCCTAAACCAAACAAGAAAGCTAAACCCGGTGGAGAGGTTTTGAAAATTACGGAAGCTGTTCTATGATCAGAGAAAATGTTCCAATAGTTTAAATGCATAGTCATTAGTACAAAGATTCACATCAAAAAATTCTCACTATAGACTGAATACATTCTCTACTCCGGTCCGTTCACTCAAACCTACAAAAGAGCTTAGTATTCACTTCAGTTGACTCCCTACATTCATTAAGGGTTGCGTGAGAATTATATGCTCAAATTTACCCTGAGCTACTCTCTCAAACTAAGGATCGTATCCACAAGGACTAAGAGTTACACAGTAGATTATAAGTAAAGTTATTATGCTAAACAAATAAGATTGTAATGAAATAACAATGCGAAATAACTAAACGAGATGTAAATGCTAGGCATATGAAAATCTAAGGAATCATCAGAACTGCGAATCAATTAATTTATCGGGATTATAATTAAGTACCATCCTAAAACTCAAATCACGATTGTAAAACCTACCAGCTTTCGCTGCGTAAACTATCTATGTCTAAATCCAGAATTCCAAATTTCATTGCTCAATTCTAAAACCTAAACAAGCGATAGGATCAAGTTTGATATGTTCACAAAATCCCTAAACCAAATTTCTTTGCGAATAAGTGATTTTGCTCACCTAACATATATCAGATAATTAACCACACTTTCGTGCCAATTAACAACCATAAATCTTATTCTAGGTCACGAATCTAGAATAAGCAATAAGTTCAATCCTAGATGAAGAACCCTAGCAGTTAATCCTAATAATATAATCAATTCAACAATTCATTCAGAAACCCTTAAAATTCCTTAGCCTAACTATGAAACTACTCAGACATGATCAATGCAAACATAATCAAATACTGAATATATATCATAAATAGAAGTACAAAATATTCAAATCAAAGAGAAAGAGATACTATGCTTCTTCTGACAAAAGCCTGAGTCTCAAATTTTGCTAGAAAACTTCCCCCCTTAAAACCCTAGTCTAAAACATGTTTTTATAACCTAAAAGTCTACAGGTACAAAATTGTAAATTTTGAAAACTTCTGGGCTAAATTACAAATCTTGAAAACATTCTCTCGAAGTCATACAGGGTCGGTGTCGGTCGACACCCATGGCTAGTGTCGATCGACACTAGCACGCAAATTCGTCTACGAACACTCCTCTTCTAAGCAACTTCGTAGCATAAGCTTCAAAAGCTCCAAACCATAAATACCATTATATATCAGAGATCTCTCATGAGAGGGTATCATTCAGGGTGGACGGCGTTTGGTATGAAAGGACTTTTTGGTGTTTAAGTGGAGTTAAAGTGTTTAGGGCTTACCGATTACTCGAGAGTGCAGAATATATCGCAAAACCGCAATAGAGTATGAACCCATTGATGTTTACAGCTTCCAACCACTTCTTCATATAATACCTTACTCATTTTCTTCTTTTAGTTCCCCCAGACTTAGATTTTGTAGGGTTCTCTGCAAACATCTCCATATCTTCTTTTCTTTGTAATCTTTCTTCCTCGGGATCACCTGTGCTATGAGATTTTTATTTGATAACCGTTTCCTTTCCTTTCGTTTTTCTTTTCTTTTTCGTTTTTCTTTTTACTTTTCTTTCTTTTTTTCAAAAAGGGAAACGGTACGTATATTTACAAGATTCTCATAAGCACGAATTAGGTACCTTTTATTTTGAATTTCATGGTCGAATGAACTCTAGACCAAAATGTCATCATCTCTTATTTATTTTTTGAAGTCTTCATCTTCAGTGTTTGGAAAATGGTGTCGGAAATTTCTCTCTCGCATTTCTGCGCATATCTGCCAAACGAGAAGGAAAAAGAGAATGATATGAGATCTGAAAAGAGATTATGGTTTAAGGGTGGAAACCCCTAAAAAGAGTGGCCATTGAGGATAAACATTGAGTGTTAAAAGGGATAAGAAGTCCTGAATGTGCTCCTTGTTTCCTTGATCTAATACCTCTAATGAGAAATAAATAAAGTCAGTATTAAGGTTCAAATAAATGGAGTTAACATCAGATCCAACTGTGTTCTCTGTAAGATGAAACTTCAAGGAGAGAGGTCATGTAGTGAGGTTCTAGGTATTGTCTGTTTTTAGCGAATCCTGCAAAACTTGTTCTTAGGGAATAAATCAGAACATATATAGAGTCAAATTCATCATATAATAGGGTCATAATTTCCAACAAACTTTGACTCAATAAAATGAAAATTCAATAAAAAGACATTAAAATGATTCAAGAGAAATCAAAATGTGTAAGTAAACGGATCCCCAAACTTAAATCACACTGTAACTAGTGTGAATAAATCTAGAAAAAGATGAGTAAATGAAAATAAGTACATATAAATGCATAAAAGTAAAGATAGAACGAGTGAACCACAACTTCTCAGGAGGTTCTAGTGCTCGGTGGTGGACTGATCAAGGTGTCCGGGATCTCAAGTCATTCCTCTGCATCTGCGTGGTGAGTGGGCAGTAGTCGGCTAACTGCTGCTCCAACTCCATCTATTGTTCTCTCTCTTCCTCAACATAGGAGGTAGCTGTGTTGTGTCCCAGGGGAATGTGTGTGAATCACTGAGAAACAAAAGAAGCTATCACCTATGTGGTAGTCGGTGCCCTTTGTGGGATGAGTGGAACTCATTCGGAAGATGGTTCCAGCTTGTGACTCTATAGGTAAGGCGCATAATGGTAGGGCAAAGTAGTCGAATGATGCGGATCATGCTAGGAGAAATGTGGTACTTGTATCTAAATCGGTCAGGGTCGATGCGTGCTTCTTCAAGTATCCTCATCTTCCCAAGTTTCTCTAAATCCAAGTAGTTATCCTTGAATGTAGAGGGATGGTCTGCGAGGTTAACTCCAGCGGTCTCAAGGATCGTAGTGATGACTCCTCCAAAGCTAATGGTAACTTGCTTATCTTGGGTTTTGAAAGCATCATGATTGATCTTCACAAGCCACTTGGCTAAGACTGCGGCATAGAGTATTTTGCATGGGAACTCAACAAATGGCATGATCAAGACAAGAAGCTAATCACTAATGACATTTTTTTGGTCTGTGCGTGAGAAGATGGTGTTGGCAAGGAGCTTGTAAACACATCTAATGGCCGGATGTGAGAGTAAGGATGCCTTAGTCTTCCCACTTTCAAAATTGTCGCGTCCAAAGTGTTTCCAAATCACATTGGTGTCTACCGGACCAAATTCTATCGCATCTTGGTACTCAAATCTAAGGGCGTTTCCAAGTTCAAGAATGGAGATGTTGTGGTGCTCACTGTTAATCATTAAGAAAAGCTTTCCATCTCTCGCTAGTGGTGCTTGTGTGCCCAAGTAAGCTAGTGTAACCATGGCACAAAATTTCCTTGCCTCTTCTTCATAGATCTCTTGGCGAGTATCCTCTAAGAAAGTCAGGAGTCCAAGAGCGTTCATCATCCATTTAAAATCATTTGCGAGACCAATGGCTTGCAATGAAGTGTACTCGACTCTCAAAGTCAGTGTG
>CM051370.1:15498256-15516409 GCA_028015245.1 Cardamine occulta | reverse complement strand
AGCTTGAATCCGTTGAGTTGTCCTACAAACATCATAGGGATCTCTTTCTTCTTTGCTTGTCAGAGTGAATGACATAAGATGTTAGCGCAGAGATGTTGGGAGACCAATGATACGAGCATAGTTTCATCATCAATTTTCTCGTAGTGCTCGTCGCTGTGACTCCTTGAGTCCTCTTCTTCATCGATCACTTATTTGCCTTTGTTCACATTTGCCACTTTATCAAGTATCCACTTTGTTCTTCTCTCATCAATCCCTTCGTCAAGAGGCTGATAGTGTCGAGGCGGCCTCTCTAGCTCGGGCACACGAGAACTTCTCCTTGTTTTCATAGTATTAATTGTTGAAAGTACCTAGTATCCAAGAAAGAAAATTCTCAAGTTAGCAATAGTGGTGTAATGAGAAACAAATTATCAATCTGTAACATAAGAGATATAACCATAGGATTGATTTGGCAAGTCAAAGTATGTTCAATATTTAGAACCAAGAAATCGAAACCAATATATTCAGTTTTCGGATTCAATGGTGACTTTCACAAAATTTGCATTCAAGGTTAAATTCAAAGCAATGATATGTGAAAAATCAATCTTATTCCTCATATATATAGAGAATAATGCCTAAGGAATTAATTTCTAACAAATTTCATCATCAATTTCGTTTTCCCTATAGGTCACAAAATTTTAGCATATCAAACATAATATTCCATCAACAATTCATCACCAAAATCGTAGGGTAGATAACCTAGAAGCATATCTATAAGTTCTCTATCAGTTCCAAGTAACAAAAGCTATTGAATCAAGAGAATTTAGAAATACCTCTTTTGAAGTTCAAAGAGAAAAATATAAATTTGAGAACATACTTTGGGTGTGTGATGAATGTGATAAGAGATTTGTGATCTCTTGGTGATTGTGATTAGGGATTGCCAATCAATTTTATAAAATACTAAGTTTGAAAAATATGGATTCAAAGTGTTTTATCTCCCAATAGAGTTGGAGAGTTGATAAAAGTGCCTTTGAATCTTATGAATCCACTTTTCAATTTAAAAACATGTTTTAACCTAAATAATTGGACTTTTGAAAAGGAATGAAAAATTACCTATGGGGCCCACTTGGGATGGTCGTTGAGAACACTTAGAGTGAATTTCCGAGAATAGTTCAGCTTGGCACGGATGTGAATTACATTTGAAGGCAATGCTCTTTTCCATCATTCACGGTGGGTGTCTGATGGTGTGTTAGGTTTTCCTTTAATACGACACAACTTCTTCAATCCGCAAGTGCACAGTAAATCAGCTGTAATAGCTGCGCGGAATGAATTTAGTGAAAGAAATGAAACAAAGACAAAATATGAAAGGGGTTTGTTTTTGTTTTTTTTTATGAATGATGCAATGAAATAATGAAAGCAAGTAAATAAGTCGGTTGTAAACAATAAAAGAAAAGCGTTCGGCGTTCTGGGAGTCATCTCAGGGTTTCCATGGTTCCAAACAATTCAAGTGAAAGATGCATATACAAATATTTTCAGTCATGAGTTCTCAACTACGAACACGAATAAACAATCAAACCATAGTTGATAGAATGAAAGTCTTAAGTCTCATCACCCCTTTACTCAACTTACGCAGGCAATGGCATACACCAACCAGCAGGATAAACAAGTTCGATAAGTTCACAAAGCCCCATAACTCAACTTACGTAGGTTATGACGCGAAACTTCGGTAACTGATAGTTTGGTTTTTGTGTGTTTTTACACGATGCTAGCCTTTCTTCACAACTCAAGACTCAATGACTCTGAGGACTAAGTCTCAGAGTGAATTAAGTCTAGTAAAGTGTAATATCCAGTTTAACCATTCAATTCCTTAATGCATTATCATGTCATTGCAGCACAGAAAGGTGTCAATCCAAATGGGTGAGATGCTAGCAAATAGAATGCAATCAAAGTCACTTAAGTCAAGCCAAGCAAATTGATTTTTGGGTGTCTAACAAACTAAGTAACGCATAAAATATGCAAAATGAAAACTAAGTAAAACTGCTAGTGTAGCAAATAAAACTGTTAGTGCAGCAAGCGAACTTGGTAAATAAAACTAAGTTAAGACAATGGAAAAACGGGGCAGATAAGTAAAACGAAGTAAAATCAATCAAGACAAGCAAGCTCTCAAGGATGGGGTAATCAACCAGTGAATCCTCTACAATCTACCTAAGACGCTGAAAAGAAACTCGAACAGAGCTAATCCCTAGAAAACAGGTTCACAAGAAACCAAATTCACTCTCATGATAGATGACCTCAAGCAAGGGCAGTTTCAGACTCAGATCTCTCTGACGAAATCTACCCTAGCAGGCATTAAGATCCAATCTGTTTGTGTCAATGAACACCCTAAACATCCAATATCTTAGGCTAGCAATGCAAATCTCTGGTATTAGTTGTTCAAGCATTTCATCAAACACTTTTTGGGTGTGGAAATGCTTGAGATCTAACTCCAATTGATCAGAGAGAAACCAGCATTAAGAACACTAATCCAGAAGGCATTCATACATAAATAAACTCAAACACCTTAGAAGATCAGAGATTCATCACTAATCTATCCCATCCTCAAGAACCCTAAAAACTACTCACATATAATGATTAACCCAAACCCAGAAAAATCAAACAATTCAGAATTCATTGAAAAGAGTCTATAAAGATAGATTGAGATGAGAATAGTAAGACTGCAAAGAATCAAAGCAAACTAAGTACTAGATTAAGACAAATCTGAATTACAAAATGAAGAACACCCTAAATAATGTTTGGAGGCAGAGAGAAACCCTCAAAATAATTCCAAGTTTCCCCTGGTTAATAAACAACAGTGGTATTTATAGTAAAATGTGGAAAACCCTAAAACTGAAAAAGACAAAGAAAGATAGTTAACTCTTTGCGGATGGTGCAGCTCGACCAAGTCTGGTCGAGTGGTGTCGAGTGGTGTCGAGTTGTGTCAATCTTTAAGATGGCATATTTGTGGTCAACAGAAGATGGGGTGGCGGGTTGGTGCACATTGCTTCCCTTGTCTTCAACTGATGAGATCTTCCCTAGTTTGACTCTTGTAAAGTTGAAACAAGGTTAGAAAAGTGATTTAGAGGGCCAAAGATGATGACTCGGGTGATGAGCTCGAGTTGGGAACCTGAGTGGTGATCAGGGACTTTCGGAAATGCTTGACTCGACCACAAACCTAGTGGTGAACTTGAGTGGGGTCTGCGGATTGTGGAGTGACTCGACAAAGCCGTCAGATTGAGTACCTGACTCGATCACTTTGGTCTAGTGGTAACATCGGGTGGTGTCTTCAAAGTTGGCCCCTTTGGTGTGGACTTGATCACTTGATTAAGTGAAGTGATCGAGTGGTGGTTGCAGGTAAGTATGGCAGCTCGAGTTGGGTGTGGAGTTGTGCGCCAGCTTGAGATGCAGCTGCCGACTCGTGTGGCGGACTCGAGTTGCTGTTGCATGTCTGGTCGAGTTGCAGTAATTCGGTCATAACTCCTTCAAGGCTCATCCAAATGATTTAAGACTACCTTCATTGGAAAGCTACCTCACTCGCCTACAACTTTCATGAAGACTGATGAGGCTGAATCCAAACAGGAGGTCATCGTCCAGCTATATCTTTACGGCGTGTCGGATGAATTTTACATCCTACTTTGCTCCATGACTCCTAATATATCCAAATGCTTCCAAAACACCTAGAAACACTCCAAATTCATGCAAGACTCGCTAGGACCTAATGCAAATACCTAATACTCTAATTTAGACCAAAATGCTATAAAAACTATGAAAGACACATGCATGAGACCCGAAACACTAAATAATATGCATGCTAAAACGGGTAAAATCCAGACTTATCAACTCCCCCAAAATTAGTCTTTGTTTGCCCTCAAGCAATAAAACAAGTATAAGATGGAAGAATGATTTGAAGTTGGGGATTAATGTGAGCTCTACTTCAAAAACCTTAGCGATACTCTTCACAACACAAATCAACTTGTGTCTTAACCTGGGTATGCATTCAAATCAACCAATCCCCTTGACATTATTTAGGTGCAACCAGTGAATCATGCAATGCATTTACAAGCGAACTCATTTGGTTTGAGGGACAAGTTTTAAGAGGTAAAAATGATGACCATCATCTCTCTTTAGAATGGATTATCAATCTGTAACATAAGAGATATAACCATAGGATTGATTTGGCAAGTCAAAGTATGTTCAATATTTAGAACCAAGAAATCGAAACCAATATATTCAGTTTTCGGATTCAATGGTGAATTTCACAAAATTTGCATTCAAGGTTAAATTCAAAGCAATGCTATGTGAAAAATCAATCTTATTCCTTATATATAGAGAGAATAATGCCTAAGGAATTAATTTCTAACAAATTTCATCATCAATTTCGTTTTCCCTATAGGTCACAAAATTATAGCATATCAAACATAATATTCCATCAACAATTCATCACCAAAATCGTAGGGTAGATAACCTAGAAGCATATCTATAAGTTCTCTATCAGTTCCAAGTAACAAAAGCTATTGAATCAAGAGAATTTAGAAATACCTCTTTTGAAGTTAAGAGAAAAATATAAATTTGAGAACATACCTTGGGTGTGTGATGAATGTGATAAGAGATTTGTGATCTCTTGGTGATTTTGATTAGGGATTGCCAATCAATTTTATAAAATACTAAGTTTGAAAAATATGGATTCAAAGTGTTTTATCTCCCAATAGAGTTGGAGAGTTGATAAAAGTGCCTTTGAATCTTATGAATCCACTTTTCAATTTAAAAACATGTTTTAACCTAAATAATTGGACTTTTGAAAAGGAATGAAAAATTACCTATGGGGCCCACTTGGGTTGGTCGTTGAGAACACTTAGAGTGAATTTCCGAGATTAGTTCAGCTTGGCACGGATGTGAATTACATTTGAAGGCAATGCTCTTTTCCATCATTCACGGTGGGTGTCTGATGGTGTGTTAGGTTTTCCTTTAATACGACACAACTTCTTCAATCCGCAAGTGCACAGTAAATCAGCTGTAATAGCTGCGCGGAATGAATTTAGTGAAAGAAATGAAACAAAGACAAAATATGAAAGGGGTTTGTTTTTGGTTTTTTTGATGAATGATGCAATGAAATAATGAAAGCAAGTAAATAAGTCGGTTGTAAACAATAAAAGAAAGGCGTTGGGCGTTGTGGGAGTCATCTCAGGGTTTCCATGGTTCCAAACAATTCAAGTGAAAGATGCATATACAAATATTTTCAGTCATGAGTTCTCAACTACGAACACGAATAAACAATCAAACCATAGTTCATAGAATGAAAGTCTTAAGTCTCAACACCCCTTTACTCAACTTACGCAGGCAATGGCATACACCAACCAGCAGGATAAACAAGTTTGATAAGTTCACAAAGCCCCATAACTCAACTTACGTAAGTTATGACGCGAAACTTCGGTAACTGATAGTTTGGTTTTTGTGTGTTTTTACACGATGCTAGCCTTTCTTCACAACTCAAGACTCAATGACTCTGAGGACTAAGTCTCAGAGTGAATTAAGTCTAGTAAAGTGTAATATCTAGTTTAACCATTCAATTCCTTAATGCACTATCATGTCATTGCAGCACAGAAAGGTGTCAATCCAAATGGGTGAGATGCTAGCAAATAGAATGCAATCAAAGTCACTTAAGTCAAGCCAAGCAAATTGATTTTTGGGTGTCTAACAAACTAAGTTACGCATGAAATATGCAAAATGAAAACTAAGTAAAACTGCTAGTGTAGCAAATAAAACTGTTAGTGCAGCAAGCGAACTTGGTAAATAAAACTAAGTCAAGACAATGGAAAAACGGGGCAGATAAGTAAAACGAAGTAAAATCAATCAAGACAAGCAAGCTCTCAAGGATGGGGTAATCAACCAGTGAATCCTCTACAATCTACCTAAGGCACTGAAAAGAAACTCGAACAGAGCTAATCCCTAGAAAACAGGTTCACAAGCAACCAAATTCACTCTCATGATAGATGACCTCAAGCAAGGGCAGTTTCAGACTCAGATTTCTCTGACGAAATCTACCCTAGCAGGCATTAAGATCCAATCTGTTTGTGTCAATGAACACCCTAAACATCCAATATCTTAGGCTAGCAATGCAAATCTCTGGTATTAGTTGTTCAAGCATTTCATCAAACACTTTTTGGGTGTGGAAATGCTTGAGATCTAACTCCAATTGATCAGAGAGAAACCAGCATTAAGAAAACTAATCCAGAAGGCATTCATACATAAATAAACTCAAACACCTTAGAAGATCAGAGATTCATCACTAATCTATCCCATCCTCAAGAACCCTAAAAACTACTCACATATAATGATTAACCCAAACCCAGAAAAATCAAACAATTCAGAATTCATTGAAAAGAGTCTAGAAAGATAGATTGAGATGAGAATAGTAAGACTGCAAAGAATCAAAGCAAACTAAGTACTAGATTAAGACAAATCTGAATTACAAAATGAAGAACACCCAAAATAATGTTTGGAGGCAGAGAGAAACCCTCAAAATAATTCCAAGTTTCCCCTGGTTAATAAACAACAGTGGTATTTATAGTAAAATGCGGAAAACCCTAAAACTGAAAAAGACAAAGAAAGATAGTTAACTCTTTGTGTCGAGTTGGTGTCGAGTGGTGTCGAGTGGTGTCGAGTTGTGTCAATCTTTAAGATGGCATATTTGTGGTCAATAGGAGATGGGGTCACGGGTTGGTGCACATTGCTTCCCTTGTCTTCAACTGATGAGATCTTCCCTAGTTTGACTCTTGTAAAGTTGAGACGAGGCTAGAAAAGTGATTTAGAGGGCCAAAGATGATGACTAGGGTGATGAGCTCGAGTTAGGAACCTGAGTGGTGATCAGGGACTTCCGGAAATGTTTGACTCGACCACAAACCAAGTGGTGAACTTGAGTGGGGTCTGCGGATTGTGGAGTGACTTGACAAAGCCGTCAGATTGAGTACCTGACTCGATCACTTTGGTCGAGTGGTAACATCGAGTGGTGTCTTCAAAGTTGGCCCCTTTGGTGTGGACTTGATCACTTGATTAAGTGAAGTGATCGAGTGGTGGTTGCAGGTAAGTATGGCAGCTCGAGTTGGGTGTGGAGTTGTGCGCCAGCTTGAGATGCAGCAGCGGACTCGTGTGGCGGACTCGAGTTGCTGTTGCACATCTGGTCGAGTTGCAGTAATTCGGTCATAACTCCTTCAAGGCTCATCCAAATAATTCGAGACTACCTTCATTGGAACGCTAACTCACTCGTCTACAACTTTTATGAAGACTGATGAGGCTGAATCCAAACAGGAGGTCGTCGTCCAGCTACATCTTTACGGCATGTCGGATGAACTTTACATCCTACTTTGCTCCATGACTCCTAATATCTCCAAATGCTTCCAAAACACCTAGAAACACTCCAAATTCATGCAAGACTCGCTAGGACCTAATGCAAACACCTAATACTCTAATTTAGACCAAAATGCTATAAAAACTATGAAAGACACATGCATGAGACCCGAAACACTAAATAATATGCATGCTAAAACGGGTAAAATCTAGACTTATCAACTCCCCCAAACTTAGTCTTTGTTTACCCTCAAGCAATAAAATAAGTATAAGATGGAGGAATGATTTGAAGTTGGGGATTCATGTGAGCTCTACTTCAAAAACCTTAGCGATACTCTTTACAACACAAATCAACCTGTGTCTTAACCTGGGCATGCATTCAAATCAACCAATCCCCTTGACATTATTTAGGTGCAACCAGCGAATCATGCAATGCATTTACAAGCGAACTCATTGGGTTAAGCGCATGACGACCATGATCTCTCTTTAGAATGGATTAAACTATGGGAGAAGGCTAAAGGTAAAAGCCTACTGATGCATACAAGAATATACTCCCATCTACCCATGCATACACAACGGACCCTTCCTAAACCCAGACACCAAAAATGATCCTAAATTCTACCCCTTTCATGGCTTCTTTTTTTTTTTTTTTTTTGAATCAATTTCTATCTCTTTCTTTTTCTGATTTTCTTATATGGAGAGGATTTTCTATTTTTTATTACTTCTAGCGGATTGGGGATTTGTGCTAAGTACTATGGCTCACACTCGACCCTTTTTGTCGAGTGGTTTTGTCAAGTAGACTTCTTTTCTTTTTATATCACGCAGAGCCTTCTCTATGGATTTCCACTTCCCAAATCCTTTACAAGACACCAAAAATTTTTCACTATCCTCACCAAAGAATTCTTTTAACACTCTATTTTTTTTTCTTTCTTTTTCCACTCTTTTTTTTCAGTCATAGACCCACAACCAAAGCTCAACCTCCCTAATCCTAGTCTGATTCAGAAAAAATGTGAACCAAAATCTACATGAAAAACTATTCTTGTCGGCCTAAACCTAACACTTTCTCTTAAATTCAATCCGAAAATAAGGCCTCACATTCAGAAATAGTGTGTGGTTTGAAAGGAGGGTAGGCTTGGTTCTTTAGGGGAACTGCTCCAAAGATGGGAGCAACTACTTGGATTAACTAGGGTGGTAAAAAGGAGAAAGAGAATCCAAGTATTTTCTAGTAGCCATGAGTTCAAATGCATATGTAGAGACATGATAATTACAAATCAATATTAGGTTCTAATAGATAGGGAATGACGTGAAATCTCAACATGCTTCACTTAAGATCAGAAAATCGAATTGAGCATTCAAAACATGGTGCTATCTTAACTTCAAACTCACATGACATGCATCAGGTTCTATGTTTTTTTTTCTTTATGCCTTAGATGATGTGCAGACTCAAGCGTGCAAAATAATTGAAAATAAGAAACACAATAAACGATGTCAAATGTTTCTTAAACCCTCCCCAAACATAAATTACACGGTCCTTTGTGTAATAAAAATCTGAAAGAGAGTTCAAGGATGAAAATAAAACTAAAGCGAAAATGCAATGGTATTTACAATGATGGGTTTGGAACTGGTACCTCAGTAGTTGGAGAACTGGTACCTCCATGCTCTCGCATAAGTATGCTTGGTGGGGGCATGACGTGGTGGTCGAGTCGCCTGCTCGAGCCCATGCTGTTCGATCCTGCTGCTTGTCTCTTGCGTTGCCGTGGTTCAAAGGAGGAAGCTCTGGGGGGCTCGAGTGGTGTGTTACGCTTAGAGCTTGTGTTCACAGAACCACTTTTCCGCAAAATGCTTGGTTGACCTGGTTCATCATTTCTTTGAAAGCGGCGCCTACCCTTGCCTTGAATCTTGTTTATGGGGGGGTCTAGTGTCGGACTCGACGCGGTGTCGGACTCGAGTGTCTGAGACACTGTTTCCTTTACACCCTCTGTTACCTTTCTGATCAACTCCTTTTGCACCCCATACGTCTGAGACATTAGCAAAAACAAGCCAAAAACTTCAAAAATATTTACAAAGATAGACATGGGACTTCCTCCCAAGTGAGTTGTTTAAAGTCACTAAGCTTGACTTCCTTTTTTTTAGGCCTTGGGCGGCTCATCAAGGGGAATTGAGGTCCCCTCTGGTATGTAGTCAGCCATGTAAGGTTTAAGCCTTTTCCCATTCACTATAAATTTTTTACCATCCTTAGTAAGCAGGGTCACAGCTCCATATGGTAACACATCCTTAATGTCAAATGGTCTGGACCACCTAGACTTCAGTTTTCTGGGAAAGAGCTTAAGTTTTGAGTTAAATAGGAGAACTTGATCTCCAGCCTTGAAGTCTCTACGCAAAATTTTCTTGTCATGGAAAGCCTTAGTTCTCTCCTTATACACTTTTGAACTTTCGTAGGCTTCAAGTCTTATTTCCTCCAGCTCATGTAGGTCCACCGCTCTTTTCTCCTGAGCTGTCTTGATGTCAAGATTTAGGAGCTTTGTTGCCCATAATGCCTTGTACTCGATTTCAACAGGTAGGTGACAGGCATTTCCATACAACAGCTAAAATGGAGTCCTTCCAATTGGAGTCTTAAAAGCAGTTCTGTAAGCCCATAGAGCTTCATCGAGTTTGGTTGACCAATCTCTTCTTGAAACGCCTACTACCCTCGCTAGGATGGCCTTGATCTGCTTGTTGGAAACTTCAACTTGGCCACTGGTTTGAGGATGGTAAGGTGTTGCCACCTTATGCTTTACTCCATGCTTCTTTAGAAGACTCTCAAAGACCTTGTTGATGAAATGAGAACCTCCATCAGTGATCACGACTCTGGGAACTCCAAATCTGGGGAAGATGATCATTTTGAACATCTTCAACACCACCCTTGCATCGTTAGTGGGACTAGCTATGGCTTATAGCCATTTTGAGACATAGTCTACAGCAACCAATATGTAGTTATTCCCATAAGAAGGTGGGTTGAAGGGTCCCATGAAGTCAATACCCCAAACGTCAAAAACTTCAACTTCAAGGATAGGGTTCTGAGGCATCTCGTTTCTTCTGCGTATGTTCCCCATCATTTGGCATGGATCACACTTGGCTATGAAAGCATGTGCATCTTTGAACATGCTCGGCCACCAAAGACCAGCTTGGAGTATTTTTTGCACTGTCTTGAATGTAGCAAAGTGGCCTCCATATGCGGAACCATGGCAATGTTCTAGCACTCCTCTGACTTCTTCCTCTACTATGCATCTTCTAAACAAACCATGTGAACATTTCTTGTAGAGATACAGTTCATCCTAGTAGCAGTGGTTGATGTCTCTGAAAAACGTTTTCCTGTTGTATGTATTAAGACTGCTAGGAATTTCACCACTTACTAAGTAGTTAGCTAGGTCTGCGAACCATGGCAACTTCTCTTCTGCTATTGCCAGGACTTCCTTGAAGTCTACTCTGGTGCACTGGGTCCCTTCGAAGGTCTTGAGTAACATCAACTGTTCTTCTGGCATGGAATCATCGATTGGCAACGGATCTTCAATCCTCATCCTGGATAAAGTATCAGCTACCCCATTTTCGAGCCTCTTCTTGTCAACTATCTCCATGTCGAATTCTTGGAGTAAAAGGATCCATCTCAATAACCTGGGCTTGGTGTCTTTCTTGGAATAAATGTGTCTTAATGCTGCGTGATTAGTGTAGACTATTACCTTTGATACTACCAAGTGGCTTCTGAATTTCTCAAAAGCGAATACTACAACAAGTAACTCCTTTTCTGTGGTAGCATATCTCCCTTGAGCTTCATCTAAGATTCTGCTTGCATAGTAAATCACATTAAGCTTCTTCTTTATTCTCTGACCCAAAACTACTCCACCTGCATAGTCCGAAGCATCACACATGATTTCGAATGGGTGGTCCCAATTCGGGGCTTGAACTATTGGGGATGAGATCAAGGCTCCTTTATCAGCTGGAAAGTATTCAAGCACTCAGAATCGAAGTTGAACTCTTGCTCCTTGCAAAGTAGCCTAGTGAGTAGACTAGCTATTTCAGAGAAATCCATAATGAACCGCCTGTAGAACCCAGCATGACCAGGAAACTCCTGATAACCTTGACGTTCTTAGGTGGTTGTAGCTGCATCATCACATCTACCTTGGCTTTGTCTACCTCTATCCCATTCTCAGAAATCTTGTGCCCCAAGAAAATACCTTCTTTGACCATGAAATGGCATTTCTCCTAATTCAGAACCAGATTTGTCTTCAAACATCTAGTAAGCACCCTGCACAAATTCAACAAACAGGAGGAGAAGGAGGGGCCATATACGGAAAAATCATCCATGAAGACTTCCACCATCTCCTCTATCAAATCTGAAAAGATTGAGGTCATATACCTCTGAAACGTTGCAGGTGCATTGCATAGACCGAAAGGTATTCTTCTGTAAGCAAAAGTTCTGTATGGGCAAGTAAAGGTGGTTTTTTCTTGGTCATTTGGATGTATTGGAATCTGAAAGAACCCACTATATCCATCTAAGAAACAGTAGTACGGTGGTTTGCAAGCCTCTCTAGCATTTTATCAATAAATGGCAAAGGAAAGTGATCTTTTCTGGATGTTGCATTTAACTTCCTATAGTCTATACACATCCTATGACCAGTTATTGTCCTAGTGGGTATAAGCTCATCTTTGTCATTCCTTACTACTGTTATACCACCTTTCTTAAGAACGCAATGCACTGGAGATATCCACGTACTATCAGAGATAGGGTAGATCATTCCAGCATCTAACAACTTCAGAATTTCCTTCTTAACTACTTCCTTGAGGTTAGGGTTTAGTCTTCTCTGAGGTTCAATACTAGAGTATGACTTATTTTCAAGATGAATTCTATGAGTGCATAAACTTGGTGATATGCCTTTAATGTCATCAAGAGAATACCCAATTGCTCTCCTATACTTTCTCAATTCAGTCAACAGCAAATGCAACTCATCATCACTAAGTTTATCATTTACTATGATAGGGTAAGTGGAGTTAGGACCAAAAAAAGCGTACCTAAGCCCTGTTGGAAGTGGTTTGAGCTCAAATTTAGGTGCTCTAAGTTCTGACCAGTCATCCGAGTGAGTGGACTTGAGCTGTATGTCAAGTTCTTGGGTCGAGTCTTCACTGTCTGGGTCCGACGGGGTCTGACTCGAGCTTAAGCGCTGAGTTTTGCCAGTTTCAGCCTCTATTGATGCGATGACCTCCCCATTTAGCCTAATCAGGTTTTCAAAGACTTATGCACCTTCCATTTCCTTGTGTGAGTCTAATATTATCTCATAGCCCAAGGTTTCCTTGTGTAAGTAGCCATCTTTACCATCCTTGGTCAAGGCTGTCTGGAGATGATCTTCTTCATTAAGCTCTTCAAGTAACTCATCTGCAAGCTGATCCATTTCTTCAATCCAAAAGAGCTGACCCTCTATCGTAGGCTTCCTCATTGTATCTTTGATGTCAAAATGCATCTTGAGATCTTTTCCCATATTGAGTTCAATTTTTACCTTCTTGACATCAATGAGAGCTCCAGCAGTGGCAAGGAGGGGTCTTCCTAAAATCAAGGGATCCCTTGGCTCTTCATCCATCTTTAACACCACAAAGTCAGTGGGGATCTCTATAGCTCCAATTCTAAGAGGCAAGTCTTCTAACATGCCATGCGGTATCCTTACGGACCTATCAGCCAAGACAAGAGAAATGTTGGTGGCCTTGTACTTGCTAAAACCCAACCTCTTAGCTACTGAAAGTGGCATGAAGCTTATGGATGCTCCCAAGTCGCAAAGACAATTTTTAAAGGTCAATAGACCTAGAGAGCATGGCAATGTGAAACAACCTGGGTCACCTAGCTTGACAACCTTCCTTTGTATGATAGCGCTACACTCATGACTCACCACTACCATTCCTCGCACTTCCTATATCCTTTCCACAATTGCATCTTTTATCCACTTATAGGATTGAGGTAGAAGTGCCAATGCGTCTAGTATGGGCATCTTGACTTCAATTTCTTTAATATGGTTGTCGAAGATAGCTTTGTACTTCTCCAATCTGTTTTTCTTGAATCTTCCTGGGAAGGGGAGTTTAGGTTTGTAAGGAGGGGGAATAAATGGTGTTTTCTTCTCCTTTGCAGCTGCAGCTTTTTCAACTGGGGAAGGCTGGACTCGACTGGAAGGTCGAGTTGGTGTGTCGAGTTGGCCAGAAAAGTGCAAGTTTGTCTTCTCATCTTGTTTTTCTTCTTGGCACAAATCCTCCCCATCTTGTTCTTCGCTGTCTGCAGTGATGGGCGTTAGTCCTTCCCTTGCAGGTAGCTCTCTTCCACTCCTTAGGGTGATAGCGTTGATTTGAGCAAAGTCCTTACGGTTTTGGATTGCTTTTCCTGGCAGCTGTCCAATAGACTTTATGGACGAAGTGGATGCGGTCTTGTTCTCCATGAATTTAATTTTGGAGTGCAGCGTCTCAATCTTGCTATTGAGATCATTGAAGGTGTAATACATATGGCTTTTCATTTCAACAAGCTTCTTTGTGGTTTCCATTTTACCGGTCACTTGCCCTTGGAGTAGATGCTGCATCATGGTCTGTAGGTCCTGGTCTTGGGCAGTAGATGGTTATGCTTGCTGCGGTGCAAAACCAGGTGGGGTACCCATTATGCCTTGCTGTTGGTAGCCACGCTGGAAATTTTGCTTAGGAACAAAACCTTGAGTTTGACTGTAAGGGACCAAAGGTTTGTTCTGGTTCTGTTGTTGTTAAGGATAGACTTGGTCTTGCGGGTTGGCCACGTTGGTACTTCTATAGGATAAGTTGGGATTGTTCTTGTAGTTGATGAAGCCCTTGTTTTAGCTACCTTGGTTCTGAACATAGTTGACTTCTTCCATTTGATCACCCTCCCCATCTTGAACTTGAAAGATCTCTTCCTCACTTGCAAAGTGAACGTGCTTTTGCTGGCCGATAAGGATATCCAACTTCTCATTCAAAACTTTGATCTCCTTCTTAGTCTTCTCATCAGAATCAACACTTCTTCTCATGCTGCGGTCGTAATCTTCATTGTAGTTCCCATCTGATTGAGCAAGGTTCTCAACGAGTTCTCAACCTTCATCAATATCCTTGTTGAGGAAGTTACCATTGCTTGCTGTATCTAAAAGTATTCTTATCCTTGGGAGAACTCCTCTATAAAGGGTGCTGAGTAGAGATTCATTGCTGAAGCCATGGTGAGGACATCGAGTGGTGTAGCCTTTGAATCTTTCCCAGGCTTCACGGAAGGTTTCCCTATTTTTCTGGGCAAAGCCAGATATTTTGTTCCGAAGTTTAGCTGTTCGAGCATTGGAGAAAAACTTGGCAAGAAAAGTTTTCTTGCAATCATCCCAGGAAGTGATGGAGCCATGAGGTAAATTCTTCTCCCACAGATGAGCTTTGTCACCAAGAGAGAAGGGAAAAAGTCTCAACTTGATGCCATCATCACTGACTCCATTGTTCTCATGAGGCTGCAGAGCCTATCAAACTCGTCCAAGTGATCAAGAGGATCCTCCATAGGTAACCCATGGAATTTTTTTGTTTTGCACCATAGATATCAAGCCACTCTTGATTTCAAAGTTGTTGTTTTGTGTAGGAGGTACAATCCCTTGCCTCTGAGTGTGAGTGTTAGGAGCATCTCTTGCTCTAATCAATCTTGGCCTCCTCTGAAGTTCTTCTCCCATTGTGTTTTGTTGTACTACTCTGATCCTCTCTGCTTGCTCACGTAGCTGATGAATTAACGGAGTCCGATTAACGTTATCAATGAAGGGTAGGAGGTTCTAGTTTCCTTGTGATCGAGTTTGCATACAGGTGAAGCTAGAACTCGATGACTGACTCAAACTGGGGAGTCGAGTCTGTAACTTGAGTGAGGTGATTTTGATCGTGGGGAGGCAAACTCGAATTGTGCAGTGCGCATTTGTTGATCGAGTATGCATGTTTACGCTTACAGGTACCTGAGAGCATAACCGGTGAACTCGGTAGGTGCAACTTTTATTTTGCTCTCTTCAGTATAATCATGACAATTGAATGCAATTTCCATCTTCTTTTCCCATTCAAGATACTCCTCAGGGTCACTGGTGCCTTGGAAAGGAGGGATACGAACTTTCACTCCAGCCAGATTATCTCTAGGAACCACTCGCTCTTCTCTAGGAACCACTCGCTCTTCTCTAGCTTCTCTTCTTCTTTGGTGACTACTTGACTTAGAAGATTGACTGTAGTAATCTAAGTGATTGCTAG
Source organism: Cardamine occulta (assembly GCA_028015245.1). Lineage (NCBI taxonomy): Eukaryota > Viridiplantae > Streptophyta > Magnoliopsida > Brassicales > Brassicaceae > Cardamine > Cardamine occulta. The sequence continues at coordinate 15,500,791 of CM051370.1, read as the reverse complement.
CCTCGGCTTGACTTTGTTTATCACGTTCCTTCCGTGCTCTTCTTAAATTTTCCTGATCAAGTCTATAGGCTTCGAATTGTGCAGCAATTAGTCTGCCCATATCAGCCGTGAGAGCTTCATACATTTGCTTCTGATTAATGCTGTTGCTACCCCCTTCTTCTTCCTCAACTGGTGGTGTTACCATCCTGAAAATCAACAAAAGAGACTCCCAGTAAATTGTTGTTGGAAGAAAAATCGCAATCAACAGAGAAAATACGAAAATAACTCTTCAACTGCCGAGAAAACCTAATGGTGACCGTTCGACGAAATTGACTCAGGAAAAATATCAAAACACCTTCAAAAATTCCAGTTTCAATTTTAACAAAAACTAGACTCAATATAGGTTCAAACACAATAGATTTAATGATTTTAGGATTAATATTCAATTTTAAAAAATTCTAGCAACCTAGTGATCGAATCAGACATAAAATAGTTTTTCGCAAAAACGTTTTAATGATCAATGAAAAGTCACAAATGAAACGTTTTTGATTCAGATAGACACAACCTGACACGAAGCGGCTCTGATACCAACTGATAGACTCTTGATCGTGATGAATGAGTCAGCCCCTTGATGTCCTTCGTGTGGTTGATATAAAGCTTGCGGAACAATGGTGAGACTCGACGAAATTATGGTTCGATGGATTGAGGTGAAACTTCCAACGGATTTTGGAAGATCCTTGGACTTTCAAAGTTCGGATTAGCTGAGGATATGACGCACCAACAGCAAAAACGAATTGAGAGTTGTGATATTACACACACAAGACTCGGATCAAACAAGTTAAAAAAGAGTTTTAGAATAAAAATGTTTGATAAAAATCTCCAATGAGTTCAGATCCGAAATATGAAGGGAGGAGAAGAGAAGAAGCAATAAAAGCTTGTGGAGTTACGAGACATACCTCGGAACTCACACAAGACCATGCAGAATTAAAGAGATAGTTTAAATTCAAAATAGATAGAAAAATTACAAAGGAAAATAAGATAGAATGGGCCGAGTGATAACAATGGGCTGGGGTAAAGTATGTGGCCTTGCCTCATTAAAAACCTCCCTTAGAAAACCCAATGGAAAAACCCAAGGAGAGGAAAAAAGAGTACAAATCCACATACCTCCATTGTCATCGCTTAGATGGCTTGAATCACAACCAATGTGGCTGGACAAGCATCACATCTAAGATTAGCCTAAATGGTAAGTAGACGATTGTTGATGATTTGATTGAACTCTTTAGCTATAGTCCTTGTCATGGGACAAACGGGAACAATTAGTGTTGCATCCTCTTCAGCTCCAAGCTCTTCGGGTTCAAGTTGCGGTTTAGTTCCATTCTCCAAGCTTTCCATGCTCACATCATGCTCCAAGCTCTCCATGCTCACATCAGTAAGGGTCTGATCTACCCATTTTCCCTTGAAAACAACTCAATCGAGAGTTAAAAAGAACAAACTCAGACTTTGCAAAGCTGACATAAATTTGTTCAAAAAACACAATCAACTATGAAAGTAAACAAGTCTTAAAACAAGCCCCCATGGGAAAAATAAAACACGATTCAAGTGTCTAAATGCCTTCTTAGGCAACATTAATTAAAGGGACAAACCCCTAATAAACGTGAACGCAACCACAATTAGTTTATATCCTCAATAGGATCCTTCATCATTAAGTCAGACATTGGAATCTTTGCCGGAAACAATCGGTCCTAGCTTCTTCACCCTAAAAAGCACAAACGATTAATTGACGAGTACGCAAACGTTTACAGGAATATCCAAAGCAAAAAGTCTCAAACACCTCGGCTATTTGGACAGCTTCGCTATCCCTAGGTAAACAAAAGTCAATTTCCTTAGATGGAAGAGAGTCCGCAATGGCTGATGCTAACTGTTTAAGGTCGAGAGAAGTATCTGGAAAGCTCGCTAGTTCTAACTCAGCTTTAGCAAGCGAGGACGTCACGCTAGCCGTTTCTTCTTCTAGAATTACAATACCTTTCACAAGTTGCTCGAGCATAGTCTGGTTACTTTTTAGCTCGTTAACATCCAGCATAAGTCTTGCTCTTTTCTTCAAAACACTGACATATTCATCTATTCGAGCAAAAAAAGACTTACCTTTGCTTCTAACCTCCTTCTTTGCCGAGCTAGCTGTTTGACTTTAAGCATGATCCTGAGAACAAATTAGGGTATCGTAGTTCAAAGAAATCTCGTCATACCTAACCCGAGCTGAATCTAGATCATTTCTCAAGGATGATATGGTAGCCTCTGAAGTATATTGTTCAAGAGTAAACCGTTCGATTTATGCCTCGTACTCCTTGAAGAATTTCTTAGCATCATTCCATTCTTTCCCAACCAGAGATGCTTATTCTTGTTTCCTGGAGAAATCCTCGAAAGTTTTTTTCATGCCAGAGTTTTCCTACTCAAGGGCAGCAATATTCTCTTCGGCCGCAACAAGCCTTGGTTCAGTAGATGACGAACCGAGGAGAGACTCATAATGAATTATTAAATCATTATAGTAAATGGCAACCT
>CM051370.1:15448156-15498156 GCA_028015245.1 Cardamine occulta | reverse complement strand
ATGAAGTAAAAATTATGAGACTAATCAACTAAAAGGAGCCTGATGGAGACAAAAATAAGGAATACCTGAGCTAGATGGTTGGAATGCTTCACGAACGCCTCCCTAACAGAGGAGTTAAATTGGTGATGGGGGGCGGAAGATGTTTATTAGATCTAGTGCCAAAAGAGCCTATACAGGTCGGCAACTTATTCCTGTCCTGGAAATATCAAAAGCAAGAATCATTCGATCAATATAAAAGTTTCTGAATCTAAAAAGTCTAAAAAATTGTCTAAGAGAACTTGCATCGTGTACCACGTGAGTCAAGCGGCAGAAGAGGCACACTACTTGAACGATGTTTACTAGATGAAGGGGCTCTTAAACAGGAATCCGCTAAAGCAGACACTGTTTTTGAGCAGTAATGTATACTAATATAGAGGATAAACTGGGGAACGTCCTCCCACAAGATTTTAACTTACCAGCCCGGGGAGAGGATGTAGTTTCAGGCTTTTTTCTCTTGCCCGGTACCGATATCGAAGAAAGTGTCTCTTGATCATCAATGGCTCCGGTATCCTCGGGAGCACATGAGCGAGATGAGCGAGAACCCCCCCCCCCCGAACTGGGTCGGGTCTTGGAGAGCAGGGTCAACAATAAGGCTGACCTGCCTAGGAGCACCATCAGCCAGGGCTGCAGTCATATTCTCCATGTGGCTCCTTCCAATAGCATCAAGCTGTCCCTTGATTATTTCATCAGCTGCCTTGCGAGAATATTTGGAATTCTTACGTTCCTGAAAGCTGAGATTAGGTGCTTCCGGTACAAATAAAGGTCCTTCAACACATCGAAGACGTCCACTTCTAAGGTGGTCACCAGCCTTGTGAATATGATGAAGGGTAAAAGAGCTTAAGTTGAACTCTTTCCCAGTTATCAATTGATAAAAAACAAGGAGGTCTTTGCAGGGAGTGGAACGAGTTTGAGGGGCTGCGAAAGTCAAAAGTAATTCAGATAAGCAGCTGTAAGAAATATATATATGGCAAACACAATAATGAGTGAAATTAGTTACCTGGGGCTCCTGAGGCACCAGCCCAATTTCGAAAAAGGTCATTGCGACCATCAACAGAGGCACTGTCAATCTTGACAAAGAACCAATAATCTTCCCAAAATTGGTCATACTAAGTGCTTATTGTCGTTGTGATATATAGCAAAATGACCAGTGCCACCTTTCATGATCCGGACACTGAAGAACTCAAGAAGTTTGTTCACACTAACCAAGTATCCCCCTTCGGAAGCAACAACAAGTAAGCATAAAATGTTACGAAGCATATTAGAAGTCATTTGCGGAAAGGCAAGTCTTAAATGATCAAGATACTTCATTTAAGGGAGAGGGAAGAATAAGCCACAACCCATGAAGTAAGCCTCGTGAACTCAGCAAAAGCCAGGCAGAACCGGAGACTTATTCGTTTCCGGAAGAACAAATTTAAAGATGATCGTTCCTTGATAGTCTGGAGAGTCTTCAATGAACAAACCCGACATCGTTCCTTGATAGTCTGGAGAGTCTTCAAAGATAATCTCGTGGTATAATAAGGCCCAAATCGATATCCAGTCTGTTTACATAATACAAGGGCAGGATGATTTTCTGACTCCGAAGGCGAAGCCTCGTCAATACCCAGAACTTCGGGGACGATAGATTCGATTGAGGGATTAATTGGAGAAACAGACATGGTTCGAAATTAAGATAACAAATTAAAATAAGAAGACAGACTTTTCTTAAAGTTACAGAATGAAAAGGTTACGAGAGATGAAAAGCGAAAAAATAGATTTAACCTAAAGCTTTAAAGGGGAACCGACGTGAAGATAGGGGAATAGGAAGAGTTTCAAGGCGTCGAGATAGCTGAGCGAAATTTAAGGGACGTGGAGGCAAAAAGTGGAAAAAAGTAAGGAAATCAGTCCACAAATAAGGTATTTAAGTCCTCCAAGCCACACAGCAGCTCACATGACTTGGAGGGCAAATGTTGATACCGGATCCCGAACCAAGGATCCACTCTCTCCAAATATGACATGTGTCAGACATCTCATCATATCAAAGAAGGGATTGGTTCGGTTCGGAGTGAACAGGATGGGCAAACCGTTTAATAATAAAGTTCCGCGAAAAGCAGGAGCAAGTGAAGCAAAGGGAGTTCGTGAAGCAAAGCAAATTTGTGATCTAAAGGAGCAAATCACTCAAAAATCAAGACATTATGACATTAATGACCAAATCAAAATGGACCAATTAAAAGAAAATCATAGGATTAATTATAATTTATTTGTATCATTTATTCCTTGTATCTTGTATATATATAGACTCCATAGCCTCATGAAGGGGGTCGATCTTTTTCTTACTTGAGATAATAATACACAAATTTATACTTTTCTTTTAGCAATCATTTTTTATTTCATATTATTTCTTAAGCAATTCTTATTTTTACTTAATAAAATATTCAACAAATATTGGGTATTGGATCTTGTATCCACAGTCCTGTTATCTATTTCCTTTGCACTAACTTGGATTTCTCTTATCGTTTTGATAGATTAAAAATAAATAAAGATCCTAACACCTGCAGGGAACAAATAATTGAACTGAAGAATAGAAACTTAACTAATGAAGATACAAGCAATGGAGATGTTCCTTATGACTACTTTCGTTTATAAGCAAGGAACAAAGGCGATCAACACATTCCAAAGAAACATGCATGTGAGGATGAATGTTCTATCCAAAATACTTAAAGAGAACATTCGTGAAACTAAAAGAATTTTGATCACCCTTTTAGCCTCTCTTATATTTGTTATTTTTAGTTATGTACGCATTTACTCTTGAACGCATCTTACTTGGAGTTGTTTGTGGCATGTCCAGCAGATTTGAGGACAAATATTTTTCAATAAAGGGATGATGATGCGACCCTGAGAGGCTCTAAGGAAGCATATCAAGGATTTGGCAACAATGGAGACATGGTGATCAAGTATGGAGCAAAAGAAGTAATCAGAGTCATCAAGCAAGTCAAGACTAGTCCTCAAACAAGGCAGTTTCAACAAAGGTTTAGAGTTTCACTTCCTTTTGTGACGACTCATGAGGATCACTTGGACCCTATACATTGTTTCAAGGCTACACCAGTCAAGATACAAGTCCAAGAAGGCTAGAGCATTGGCCATATGATCCACTCGCACTCTTTTCCCCTTAGCTCAGTTTTGTCCCAATAGGTTTTCCAAATAAGGTTTTTAATGAGGTTTGTGGCTCATATGCTCATCTATGTCAACTCTAGTTTCATGGACCGTCTCCTTACATCTTGGCGTGGTCCATTATCTCTATCTCATTTTCTTTTGAATTTTTGAACGTTAGCTTTTAAGTTTGCATGGTCCATGTGAGAGTTTTTGAGGCATGTCTCAAAACTCTTCACTCTTTATTTTCTTGTCTCTTCCCCTTCTCGTATCTTTTTCTTTATATGTGTGTCAAGATCCTTTATAAACCTTATCAATATTTTTATGAAAAACCTTTTAAAGCATAGATCATTGTTCTCGATTTTGTGTGATTCGAAACCGAAACTCTTAGTCTCATCAAGTGGTGTTTCTGTGACCTCTTGTGGCGACATTCGATCCATTCAAACCGCTAGGTGCTCAGTAATTGGGTCTAAAATCCTATCATCATCATCTTAACCTCTCGGTGCCAGTTGTTTGTGTTTGATCTACCCAGGGTCGTATAACCTGGAGCCCATGGTGTCCTCTGCATCTGTGCAATGAATGCGTGGTGCCTGGCTATCTGCCACTCTAGCTTTATCTGTTCATTTCTCTATTACTCAAGAGAAGAAGTGGCTGTGTCATGTCCCATGGGAGCTCATGTAACTCGCTGAGAAGCAAAGAAAGCCATCACCTTCTTCGTGACAAACTCGCCAAGGGTGAAGGGAAAACGCTCTCCTACTCATTGTGAGTGGAACTCACTCGGGTGGGGGTTCCAGCTTGTTGCTCCATCACTAAGACGTGTGGCGGTAGGACAAGGGAGCAAGATAGTGTGGATCATGCTAGGAGGAATGTGGTACCTATATCCAAATTGGACGGGGTTGATGCTTGCGCCTTCAAGTATCTTAATCTTCACCAGTCGCTTTGCAAGAAGCGCAGCATAGTTAACTTTCTTTGGAAAGTCAACAAATGGAATGTTCAAGACAAGAAGCTCATCACCAAGGATATTGTTTCTAGCTGTGTGTAAGAAGATGGTGTTGGCGAGTAGCTTGTGAATGCATCTAATGGCCAGGTGTGAGAGTATGGATGCGTTGGTCTTCCAGCTAATGAAAGTATGGCTTCTAAATCGTTTCCCCATCATTGGTATCTTTCGGTCCAAAGTCAATTACGTCTTGGTATTCTAATCCAATAGCTTTTCCGAGTTGCAGAATGGAGATGTTGTATTGTTCGCCATTGATTGTGATGATTCCTCTTCTTGACTTTATTAAAAGGTACAATGGCTCTTCATTTCTCCACTTTCATTAAAAGGTACAACCACTTGCTACTTGACTTTCATTTCTCCACTTTCATTGAGCCAGTGTATATTGTAAGGTTTTGGATGATCATTTACTTCTAATCCCAGCTTTTGAACCATTGTTTCACTTGCTACGTTGATGCAGCTTCCTTCATCAACAACGAGACTGCATAACTTCCCATTTACATGATATTGTGTGTAAAACAAGTTTTCTCCTCGCTCTTCGGTTTTGGATTGAATACTAATGGCTCTCATGGATATAATCAATTCTCTTTTGGGTCGTGCCTCAATCTTACTGATAGGATCTGGTAAATGCTCTGAACGAATCAATTTATCTTCTCTATTTATCATCTGATCAACTTTTGCGGCAAATGTTTCAACGAAGAGATGGTTGAGATTATGAAGTGTTTCTTTAACTTGATCGGCCATCTCTACCTGAAAATCGACACAACACAAAGCCAGTAAAGAGTTCCTTTTGACAAAATCGTAATCAAACAAGCACAAAACGAAAACGACTATTCAAGTACCGAAGAACCCAAATTGCGACTATTCGACAAAATCGATCTTGAAAAATTATCAAAACAACTCCAAAAATTTCAGATTCAATTTTAACAAATACTAAACTCGTCCTATGTGCAGATTCAATTGATTTCGCAGTTTTATCACAAGCCAATATGTTATGAAAATTGAAACAAGATCGGACAAAAACCACTTAACTTCTCGATGGTGTGCACTTATACCACTTGATATGATCCTGGTGAGTATACACAAGCCAAAATCATCACTGAGGTGTTAAGAACACGATAGGATGATTCTAGACCCGATTAGCAAGCACCTAGGGGTTTGATGGATTGAATGTCACCACAAGAGGATGCGGAAAGTCCACTTGATAAGACTAAGAGCTTCAAGATCGAATCACACGAAAACGAAAGCAATGATCTATAATTTTGAAAGTGATTTTTGAATAAAAAGATAGATGACTTACAAATGAGTTCAGAGACATATTATAAAGAGAAGGAGACGAAGAGGAGAAGAAGAAGAGACATAAATGGTGTAAAGTTATGAGACAGGCCTCATAAACTCACACAAAGACCATGCATAATTAAAACAAGTTCAAATTCAAAATGAGATAAAATAAAAAGAGATAAGGGACGCCAAAAATGTCTTCGAAATTAGCCTGTTGTGGATCAGACTAGAGATTGCAAATATAAACATATGAGCCACAAGCCTCATTAAAAACTTTACTCGAAAAACCTAATAAGACAAAACCGAGATAGGGGAAAAAGAGTGCGAGTAGATCATATAGTCATGCACTAGCCTTTTCGAACATGTACCATGATCAATGTGGACCTGATACAACCTCCAAATGTTCGTGGGATCCTCTTGATTCTTCACTAGATGGAGTGAAACTCTAACCTCTAGATAAAGCTCCCTTATCTGAGACTGAATATTTGATCCAAATAACTCTTCTAAAGCATCTTTTGCTCCATGCTTGCTCACTTCTTCTTTGATAGTGTCAACTCCATTTTCTAGCTCCTTGAGGCTTTCCATTGTCATATCATGTTTGTATCCAATGAACATATACACTATAAGGTAGTCGGGTCCTTTAGTCCCTCGATCAACTCAGAAGAATAAAATATAATATAAGGATTAAATCTAAACCAAGTTTTGATTAGTCTGACTATATGAATATTCAACTTGATTCCAGCCGAACGGCATAAAAAATAATTATATAACTCTATGGAAAAAGTTCATAATAATCTGTGTATGACTTAATAAATCTTGTTAAGTAAAATTGTCTACAAAGACAATTGCGGCAGAAACAATTAGAGGAACTTTGTGCCATCGGATCCTCTGCATAGCACGTGAGGTTGCGTACCTTTTATCTTGGCTCTGTCTCACATTCTGCAGCCTCCAAAAATTTGTTATTTTATTGTTGTTTTTTTCTTTATCTCCCTTTTTGAGGTTCGTGAAATTGTATGGTTAATCTTTGATATGCTTTTAAAAATAACAGTCCACGACTCCACGTGCCTTGTACTTTTCCGAATTGATCGGTTCTGACTTATGTGAGTGTTACACTAATAAAACAAGTCTTTATGCCCGTGTTGTGTAGTGAGTGTTTTCATCATTATTTGAAGAACAATGATTGTTAGGTTTTACAGTATCCTAAGAAATTAAGAAGACTAGATTTTTAAACAATTTTACCAAGGGTTTCCTGTGTGTTCTCCAATTGGAAAATTAAACACCTGAGCCAGCACGTAAAATACAATTTTACCATAAACTTTTATAACTTAGTATTATCGGAACATTGAAATTATATTATTTTATAGAAATCAAATTTTAAAGAAAATTTTAAGATATAATTCCTTTGTTCCAGATTAATAGATGTTTTAGACTTTTTTTATTTTATTTATTAGATATTTTGCAAGGTTCTATGAAAAAGTGACTATTAAAATTAATATTAATTTTTGTGATTATTAAAATTTAAATTAATTTGTGTGCATAAATTGAGAAGATCTGCTCGGCATTTCTATGATCAGTTCCAGACTTGAATAGTCATAAAGCAAAGCTCGCCTGGGCTGAGGTTTGTGAACCGCAGACAGAAGATGAACTGGGTTTAAAATCAATCGTGGAGGTAAACAAAGTGTGTTGTTTTAAACTTATATGGCGGATTGTTTCAAGGAAGAATTTTCTCTGGATTGATTAGATTCATAGGGGGTTGATTCGCATAAGTTCTTTTTAGTCACTAAAGAGGAACACAAGTATGGGTTCTTGGATGTGGAAGAAGTTACTCAAGTAAAGGCGACATAAAAAGGAGTTCTTATGTACTGAGGTTGCAAATTGTACCAAAACTTCTTTTTGGTATGATGATTGGTGTCCACTTCGGAGGATTCATGAGCTTCTTTGGTATGATCCTAGGTGGGGATCATGACCCGATTTCGACACTGAGAGGTTAAGAGGATAGCTATTGGTTGCTAGACCCGATTAACAAGCACCTACCGGTTTGAAAGGATCGAATGTCACCACAAAAGGATGCGGAAAGTTCTTTTAATGAGACTAAGAGCTTCTACTTCGAATGACACGAAAAAGGAGAACAATGATCTACGCTTAAAAATGTTTTTGATAAAAGATAGATAAGTCTTACAAGAGATCTCGACCCCCATATAAAGAAGATGAGGTGAGAAGGAGAAGAGTCAAGACAATAAAGAGAGATGATTTTTGAGACATGCCTCGAAAATTCATACGCTGACCATGCAAATAAACACACAAGTTCAAATTCAAAAATACAAAGAAAGATAGATAAGAAATCGATAGATGGGCCTTGTGATGGACTGGACTAGAGGTTGGCAATGATGAACATATGAGCCACAAGGCTCATTAAAAACCTTACTCGGAAAACCCATTGGGACAGAACCGAGCTAAGGGAAAAAGAGTGCGAGTGGATCATATGGCCAATGTTATAGCCTTCTTGGATTTGTATCATGACCAGAGTGGACTTGATACAACAGCTAGGGTCCAAGTGATCCCCTTGAGTCTTCACTTGTTGTAGTAAAACTCTAACTCCTTGTTGAAATTCCCTTGTTCTTGATCGAGTCATAGCTCCAAACAGTACCTCCAAAGCATCCTTAGCCCCTTGTTGGATTTCCTTGTCTTCACATGCTCCTAGTACCTGCTCCAACTCCTTAGTGCCTCCTAGGATCATATCATACTCCCCTAGTTGAAAAGGATTTGCCCTCTAATCCGTTTGATCTGCCACAAAAGGAACGAAATCATAAACATTGAAAAATGGACTAACGGTGTACTTACCTTGGAGATCAATTTCATATGCATTGTTGCTGATCTTTTTGACGATACAGAATGGTCCATCTATTCTTGGCTTTTGTTTGGACTTTCTTTCTTCGGTAAACCGTTCCTTTTTGAGGTGTAACCAAGCAAGATCTTCGACTTCGAATATAAGTTCACATCTTCCCTTGTTAACTATCTTTGTGTATTGTTCAGTTTTCTTCTCTATATTCTTCCGAGCCGCTTCGTGGATCTGTTTAACAAGTTTAGCCTTTTTCTTTCCATCGAGACTTGTTCTTTCACTCAAAGGTAAAGGGGTTTAATCCATAGGAGATAAATAATTAAAACCGTAAATAATTTTGAATGGTGAGAACTTAGAAGTGGGATGCACATGATGATTATATGCAAATTCTACATGAGGCAAACACTCTTCCCTAGAGCTTATGATCTTTTTAATCAATGCACATAAAAAAGTTGACAAGCTTCTATTAACAACTTCAGTTTGACCATCAGTTTGAGGTTCACTTGTAGTTGAGAATTGTAACTTAGTACCATGTTTGGACCATAAGGTTTTCCAGAAATAACTTAAGAACTTAGTATCCCTATCAAAAACAATAGATCTAGGCATGCCATGCAATCGTACAATATCTTTAAAGAAAAAATTAGCTACATGTGATACATTATCAGTTTTATTGCATGCAATGAAATGACCAATTTTTGAAAAACTATCAACAACCACAAATATTGAATCTTTTCCATTTTTAGTAGTAGGAAATCCAAGCACAAAATTCATAGAAATATCAGTCCAAGGATTAGAAGGAATAGGTTGAGGAGTATACAAACCGTGAGGTTGAACCATAGATTTTGCTTGCTTGCATGTAACACACCGACTACAAATCCTTGTGACATCTCTTTTCATATGTGGCCGATAAAAATAATCAAGTAACACCTTAAGAGTTTTCCCATTAGTCCTCCACTATGAGCTTCTCTAACGAACAACTCTCGAATCAAACAGTTAGGCACACACAAGCCATTTTTATAGAACAAATATCCTTCATGCCTATAGAACTTGCTGATGTGACCAGGTTTTAAACCAATCAAACTTCTTGCAAGTGCACAAGACACACGCAACAGTATAGAAAGGTATCGATCCCACGGAGAGGAGAGTACACTTTGGATCTAAAATGCTTAAACAAAGCTAGAATAAAATATAAATGGGGTTTTGGTTGTCACAAAAATAACTAATAAATGCAGCAAATAAAATTGGATTTAATTTAACAAAGGAAAGAATTGGGAATCAGAAATCTTGAGAATTCAATAATTAATTGGACATCTAACCAGACTAAGGTTTAATGAAATACAGTTCTAGAATTCAGATCACTATTAACAAGTACACCACCTTTCGAATACCAATACTATCTTAGACATAAATCCGTTAGGACCTATGCTAGAAATTTTATCAAGTCCGATATATTCACCTAGTAATCCAACTTCGACTTTCATCGGCTAACAAGTACCAAGCCTATAAACTATAAATTTTGAATTATCTACCCAATGATTAGTCACTTAGATAACCTATATGCTAGATTCGTGAACCTAGCAATAGCATTAAAATCATAGAAATAGAGAACTAATTCATAACCTTAATGTATAACAATATCCTAATCAATCATTGAGATCCCCTTGAGTAGATCCTTTCTCCCAACAAATAAAACTACTCAGACATGGCAAAGAATACAGAGATCATGATGGATGAATTTATTGATAATAGATGGAAACGAAATTTAGAATAACAAGCAATAAAGATCCAATATTCAAGAAGAAAAAGTGTATCTAAAAACTCTCAAAAATTCTCAAAAGAAATGACGAAAAACTCTTTTAAAATATGTCTCAGATCCACCTCTTGCGACTCATGCACGAGCCTGTCTTATTTATAGCAATCCATTAGGTTTAAGTCAGAATAAATTAAAGATTTGAAGAATATTCGCTTGGAGGATCGATCGACCCGCGTGGATCGGTCGATCCCAATCTTCAAAACGCACCACTTTATTAATTCATCATTTTGATCGATCCTCATTCAGATCGGTCGATCCAAATGCATCTTCAACTGATCCTTGAAGTGTGTAAACGTCCAGAGCTGCTCCATTTGATCCATTTAGCTCCCATGATTTGCAAACTCGAGAAAATACTAAAGAGACAAAAAAAAACACAAAACCTAATCCTATATGAAATCAAAAGTATATGAAATCAAAAGTATAAAATCCTTAAAATCATGACACATCACTTGCCATTAACAACCTTTTCACACAACTTATAAGCTTCTTTGAAATCAAGCTCAAATCCCAGCAACTTAGTTTCAAGAGTAGAGAGTAGAATGTACCTTTGTGATAGTGTATCGGCCACTATATTATCCTTACCTTGTTTATACTTGATGGCGTAAGGAAATGTCTCGATAAACTCCACCCATCTCGCTTGTCTTTTGTTAAGCTTTTGTTGTCTTTTCAAATGTTTAAGAGGTTCATGATCCATATGTATGACAAATTCCTTTGGCCAAAGATAGTACTGCCACGTTTGTAATGCCCTAACCAATGCATAGAGCTCCTTGTCTTAAGTGGGATAATTCAGTGTAGCGCCTCCTAGCTTCTCGCTAAAGTAGGCAATGGGTCTTCTTTCCTGCATGAGAACAGCTCCAATGCCTATACCTGATGCATCACATTCTATCTCAAAAATTTTAGTAAAATCAGGTAAAATTAAAAGAGGGGAGTGAGTTAGCTCATGTATAAGGCATTGAAATGCTTCTTCGTATGCTTTTTCCCACTTGTATCTAACATCTTTTTGATAATTTCCGTGAGAGGTGCAGCAATGGTAATAAAGTCTTTTAGAAATTGTCGATAGAACCCAGCAAGCCCATGAAATCTTCTTACTTCTCTTACGGTTTTTGTACTTGGCCTTTGACCTTCTCTGCATCCACCTTAATGCCATCTGCACTTACCACAAAACCAAAAAACACAAGGTTTCCGTACAAAAAGTGCATTTCTTTAGGTTAGCATAAAGTTTTTCTTTTCTAAGAGCTTCCAACACCAATTCTAGATGCTTAACATGTTCTTCTAGCTTATGACTATATACTAAGATATCATCAAAGTATACAACAACAAAATGTCCTATGAATGCCCTAAGAACATGGTTCATCAATCTCATGAATGTACTTGGTGTATTTGTTAATCCAAAAGGCATAACTAACCACTCATATAAACCATGCTTTGTCTTAAATGCAGTTTTCCACTCATCACCTTCATTCATTCTAATTTGATGATAACCACTTTTAAGATCAATTTTAGAAAACATGCTAGAACCATGTAATTCGTCAAGCATATCATCTAATCTTGGAATAGGATGACGATATTTCACCGTGATATTATTGATAGCTCTACAATCAACGCACATGCGCCAACTGCCATACTTTTTAGGTATAAGAATCACGAGAACAGCGCACGGGCTCATGCTTTCTCTGATATGTCCTTTCTCTATGAGCTCATCCACTTGTCTTTGTAGTTCCTTTCACATCACAGGGTTGGTCCTATAAGCTGGTTGGTTTGGTAATGTTGATCCTGGAACAAAATCTATCTGATGTTCTATGCCTTGCACCGAGGGTAGTTCAGATGGGTTATCTTCTAAGAACACATCCTCAAAATCATGCATAAGCATAATCATTTCACTTGGAAAAACCATTGGCTTGTTAGTCACGTTAGTCAGAATTTCTTTATACAGAAATAAAAGAAATGGTTGATCTGAGAGTTTACTTTCTTAATTTCTCCACTATTAGCAAAGAAGTTTGAAGGCTTGGGACAGGTTTTCGTGCTAGTTCTTTAGTGAAGCTGGTCTCCATACACTTCCCGAAGAGACATGGTGCTAACACAATCTTTTGGCCTTGATGCTCAAACAAATATCGGTTGGTGAAGCCTTCATGTTGTATTCTTTTGTCAAATTTCCACGGTCTTCCAAGGAGTAGGTAACCGACTTCCATAGGTAGCAGATCGCACAAGACTTCATCTTCATATCTTCCAATGTTAAAAGGTACTATCACTTGGTTCTTGATTCTCATTTCTCCACTTTCATTGAGCCTGTGTATGTCGTAGGGATTTGGGTGATCTTTGACTTCTAATCTTAACTTTTGAACCATAGTTTCACTCGCAACATTGGTACAGCTTCATCCACCTAGTTGCCAAAGATACGGTCAGCAGTTAAGCCTTGACTATGAGGAGACTTTTAGTCCAGTCATTAAATCCATCACCATCAGACTTATCTTGGGTATTGCGGTATCACGTAACTTGTCATTATGACAACTTAACTTAACTAATGTATTTTTACAAGGTCAGTTATCTGAAGATGTATACATGTCGCAACCTCCATGCTTTGTGGATTTAGATAATCCAAAAAACGTATGTCACTTGAATAAGGCTATTTATGATCTTAAGCAAGCTCCAAGGACATTGGACTTCGAGCTTCGCAATTATCTTCTTCAACTTGGCTTTGTTAATTCATTGGCTAATACGTTGTTGTTCATCCTCAAGCTAGGAACCGATTGTGTGTATATGCTCATTTATGTTGATGATATTTTTGTCACGGGAACCAACTCCTAACTACTCCAGGCTACGACTGATTGTCTTGTATCATGGTTTTCTCTGAAAGACCTCGGAAATCTGTCATACTTTTTGGGGATCGAAGCAAACATAACCAACCATGGTTTACACCTCACCCAACAAAATACATTCTTGACCTGCTTACTTGCACCAACATGTTGACGGCAAAACTAGTCTCAACGCCCATGGTAAGTAATCCCAAGCTTATGATAAACACAGGTTCTCGACTCTTGGATCCGAAGGCGTGTCAAAGCAGTGACAGAGTGTTCAATACCTAGCTTTTACACGGCCTGAAGTCTCTTACTCAGTCAACCATCTGTCCCAGTTTATGCATACTCCTACGGATGCTCATCTTCAAGCAGCAAAACATTTGCTCCGTTACTTAGCAGGAACACCGACACACAGTATTTTTCTATGTCGTAATAATACTCTCTAGTTGCATGGTTTTTCAGATGCATTGCGTGTTTCTCATTTGTCAACTAAACATCACCTTTCGGATGTTCTAACCAAGCCGCTACCACATGTTTTGTTCGTTGATCTCACGCCCAAGATTCACGCCCAAGATTTGAGTCACTAAGACCCCTCCATTTTGAGGTAGCGTATTAGAGATATATATGCATTACAATTGATTGAGATTTGATACTCCACAATCATCTCATCTACCAATTATCATTAACTGTGTAAATTACGTTTGTTTTTCAATGATTGTCAAGTCTGTATATATGTAATACACCTAGTACAATGTGGATCAATATATTATATTCTTCCTATAGTACATGCATCAATTAATTTTTTTGAAAGCTCTTCATAGAGAAAAGAAATTTTGTACAAAGATCTGAGTTAATTTCCAAACAGTCTTCTTTAGATAAGATGATTAGATGTTATTTTACGTTTAGGTGGTATCATCATTTATAACATAAATATTATTTCGGTTTTTAACAATATTACGAGTTAATGTCGAATCTATATAAAATGTAGTTACAAAACATTCACTATTGATTTATCAAATTGACATTAGAAATACTAAAATTTATATCATTTTTCCCAGGGGATTTCGCCGGTTTAAGTCTTAGTAATATTCATACTTAAAAATTGATTAGAAAATATTATAACTGCATGAAAGATCCCACAACTCGGAATTAATTAGGAGCCACGTGAGTCACTAACAAAGCTGTCCAATTTCATATTTCAGATTTTTCCTATTCTTTAGGCTGAAACGAAAATCTAAGCTAAGAAAAGTGGTAATGGACAATTTCAAATGTCAAAGAAAAAAGACAATTGACTTCAACCCATTTAGATATAATAAAATAGAAAAGACACCAAATACAAAAAAAAATTATTGATAAGTTTAGAGAATGGTTTAAGAACGATTTTGTGTTATTGATTAATGAATGACATACAATTATTGGGGCAGACGTGACTTCAACCCATTTAGGAGTGTCAGCTGACCCTGGTAAAAATTTAAAATCCTATAGTAATTAGAACTAATTTACTTAATTGAACTCCTAAATATATTACATTTGTCCTCTTTTCTTTCTTCATTTCATTTTTTTTCCGTCAGTTACATCATTATTAGATATATTTGTCTAAATACTATTATAATGATATTCAACTATCTGTAGTATTGTGATTACGATAACAGGTTCCTCAACCAATGATCCACAGCGCAAACAACATATGATAGACAATTCTATTTCTATTTGTACGACATCCTCTATAATGGACATACTCTTTCCGCTATATTCAAATATATGAAAGATAGATTTGCATGTACGATATCTTTATGATGGAAAAACTCTCTCCACAACAGTTGAGACCAGACAACCCACCCTTTATGCAACACTTTGGAATTTTCTATAAGCTTTGCATCCATTAATTTACAACAAATCGTATTTTTAGATACTCAAATCTTAGACCTGACGTAGAAACCTTGAAACCCCTAACCAATAAGCCAACGAAGATTCCCAATTTAATTTTCTCTCTTTTTTTAATTCCAGTTTCTAAACTTTTGATAATAAAGGAAATTGTTTTATTCATATAATCATTTTGTTTTTATCTATAAACTACTTATATGCTAATATCTCATTAAATGCAAAATTGATAAGTGAAAGTTATATATTCTTTCGTTTCTCATGTATATTTTGAATTTATGTAATGTAATCAATTTATTTTTTGTTATTTGTTTTAAACGTAGGTTAAAGTCTATTTTTAAAATATATTTTATGAAACTCAAGAATTTTAAAATGTTAATTGTGTTTAGTTTCTTTCTCAAAAATAAAATAAATTATTAAATGGTATAAATTGGATTTTTAAAATTTATTGATATCAATTTTAATATTTATATTTTAATAATTATTTATTTTAATATATATTATGAGCCCCTTAAATTATTTTTCTGTGTTCGCCAATGTATATTTATATATATAAACAAAAGTTAAAACCTATTTTAACTAGAAATATGACTTATCTACAGTTTATATATACATCTAAGTTAACTTAATATTTATAATTATAATAAATCAACTTTAAAATTATTTCAATATAATATTTAGAATATTCTTCGATTTTTGTTTCATGGGTTTTACTTCGTAATTGACTTACAAGTTACAATAGCATAGTCCACAATAATTCATCCGCAAGTACTTGCTTCTATAATAGTTATTTAAACAAATAATTGGCTTAGACCTTCAAGGATATATATTGAGTCTTTGTTCAACACTAATCTATTGAACACAGTGAAAGTTCAATCAAACTCGAAATATATTATGCGGTCAGATCATTGTTTTTTTAAGGTATGCTTAACTAACTTATAAGTCAAGAAAAATAACAACAAAAAAAAACTAACTATAAACTTTATTAGAGACCGCGCAACAAGAATCCATACATGTAACAAATAAAGACTATATGGTGAAAATAAACTAACAAGAACATTAAAACACACACAAAAAGTGGAACTTTAACAAAGAGGAGCTCGTTGAGGTATGCCTTTTCGCCGACTAATGCAAGTAGAAATATCGTCAGGATCCTCCGAAACCTGTTTATAACTATTAGTAGATTTTGCGCAGAAGCAAAAGCCAGTTCGCTTTTTCCTCACGACGTGGGTGGTGGTGGCGGCGTATGCAGCAGCCGCACGGGCGTTGTTGTTATCGGAGGAAGCCGAGGACCAGCTCATGGACTCATCACCGTCTACAACGGTTGATCGAGGAGTCTCGTAGGCAGCCATGTCATCATCCGTAAGTAAGTCTTGTGGGATAATGTAGTCAGGACCTAGGGTAAGAGTGTGACATGGCATAAGGAATGGAGTTAAGTCCCTGTAACGTTTCATCACGAAGTCCACCTACATTTATATAAACCAAGACCTATTATATAACTAATTATAAAAATTTGTAAGCTTTATCTACCATAAAATGTTACATGATAAAGAAAAAAAGATTAGATATTTCATGGTATGTTTTGTACAACATGATATATTATTACAAAGTGCAACGTTGTAGGGATTTTAAGTGTTACGGTGTCCTTAGATCACTTTGGACGAAACAATTATCTTACATGATGTGGGAGTATATACAGTATTTATGCACATAAACATAGTTCCAAGTTCCAACGGCAAGGTCAATGAGAATATATATAATAGACTTAAATTAAAAAGAAGGAAACAAAAAACTACCTAGACTTACAACATTATGGATTTTCTTCATGTTTGTTTTATGAATTTAAATACATAGCTCAAAAGAACAACGTTGTAGGGATTCGAAGTGTTATTTTAATGTATCCTAAAATGTTTTGATCGTTTTACAATCCCTTTTTTAGATGCTCATCTTAGGAAACTAACAAAATTATTACGAGTTGAAAACATTTTTAAGAACGGCCATGTTACATTAGTTGCAAATTGCGATAGTTTGAAATTAAAAAAAAAAGTAAAACTAATTCAGGAAAAAAAAATCAAGGTATTAGGTTCTTAACTTCTCATACTTAATTATATATACATATATATATATATGTATACTATCCCATTAGTTTTATTAATTGAGAATCCAGCTATTAAACAGAATTGAGGTGAAAATTTCGTAAGAGTATAATAGTTAAGATGAAATGACCTTACAACCCAAGGAACAATGGATAAAAGGTTCTTGAAGACTTCGGTCACAAGAAGTGCAATAATTTCCAGCTCCTTTGAATTGTCTATTCTGTGGTCTCTTCTTGATGAACACAACTTTTGCACTATTTATTGTGTAAGCCTGCCCTCAATTTAACCACCAATCTATTAATATATATAAATAGGTTTGATAAGAATATAGAATAAAATTAGAATACATTACTTACTTGAACGTTAGAGCAGTCGATGAGTTTTTGGAGATCTTCAAGCCGAACAACATCGTGATACACATAACGGCGAATTTGTAGGAGTCTATGAAATCTATGTGAGGGTACACAGTGAGGGCATAGACTGATGCAACAATCAAGACAACACACGTTCCTCTCGTTCTTTTTCGCCGTCTCGTGGTAAGAACATCCCACAAAGAACTTCTCTGCGTAAAGTGCATCTATCCATGCCGGTTTCTGAATTCCATAATTTACACAATTTATAAATTATTTAGTTAACCAGAAAAATAAATAAAACGACACTTTAATACCATAATTCAACTTTTTTTGTATATCTACAATTTTGCCAAGATGAGTATTAAGTCAAAATTATGAGCAATTGGGTATGATGATTGACAATCGTATAGTAAAGGAACTAAGATGAAAGTGAGAGATTAAGTACTTAAGATGGTAAATAATTGATGAAACAAGAGTAGAAGTAGTTAAACCTACCATGAGGATGCAACTCAAACTAAGCTTTGGGAGATGGGGATTTTAATTTGTCCACTACTCACTACAATGAGTAATATTAGGAAGAGAGAAAGGATTTGTTAGGAGGCTAGAGATGATAGGATTTATGGAGGATCACAAGGGAGGGAGAGAGAAACAAAAACTTATATTTAAATTATTCCTCGGAGAAATAACTCTTTTACACATTTTAAATTTCATAAAAACTTGGTTGTTGTTTATTAGTGTTGGTGAGATGAGAGATAGAGGAGAAAAAAGAGAGAGAAAGTGATGAACGTGGGAGCTGTTTCCGTGTCTCCTACTTTAAACATATATTTATTTGGTCATCTCCTTGGCTTAAGAGCTCAATTAGGTTAAGCTCTCCTTGAAGAAGCTGCTCTCTCTCTATATATATATATATATATATATTTATACTCTCCCCAATTTTAATTTACCATTTCATTTTATGATCTACCAAATACAAAGTTAGGTCGATGAATCCACCACTCAAATTTAAATAATTACGTAGTGATAAATAATACAATGTAGTATGAATTATTCGATATCATCGGTCCAAGCATTGCGAATATAAAATATTGTGTCGCGTTTAAAAAAAAAAAGAAAGAGAAATAGTTATATTGGCTTGTTGTAGATATTTATATAAGATTAAGGATTCCAAAAAAACATGAACATTGATTGACTAGTCAAATTATTGCTCCGTAAAATATTACAATATGTAGTGCTCAAAATAGAAGCTATGAAACCTAGTAGGCTAAAGAAACTAATCAACGCTATAGATCTTCGTATTTGCAATCTTTAAACGTCTTTAATTACTACCATAAAGCAGTATTTATCCGCTTATGTATGTATGCTTACAAAATTTAAATAGGGTACTGTAGATTACTAACAACTCATGTAACTTAGGGTTCGACTAGTTTAAACGGGGTGGTTACGTTTGTGGGTACGGAAATTTGTGGAAGCGGGCAGTTACGGTTATAAACGTTATTAAGCGGTTTGTACGAGTGGTTTAATAAATAGAAACAAGTGCATTTACAGAAAATTACTGACTGATTGACATCGGTTGCAGATGCTGTTTAACATATTTAAAATATATAATTTTTATAAGAAAAAATTTATATTACCATAATCAAAATTTAAAAGTGACGTTTTAAACAAATTTCATAATAACTAATTAAAATTGTTTATTTTAAGAGGTTTGAAACATTTTTTTTTATTTAGAAAATACTTTTATACTTATAAATATATTTTAGTTTAGTTAGTAGATATATAAAGAATTTAAGAATTTATTATAATAAATTTTTATTTTCGAAAAATAAACAATTATTTATTAAAATTTTATTAGTATTATTAAACGTTTTGATTTATTAAAATTTTATTAATATTATAAAATTTTATTATAATAAACGTTTTGATTTTTTTTTGTAAAATTTTATTAATATTATAAATTAAAAATTAAAAATTAAAAAATAATTATTTTTTAACCAACCGCATCCGTCCGCAACTACAAACGCTAGCTGGAAAGTGCTTTTAAAATAG
Source organism: Cardamine occulta (assembly GCA_028015245.1). Lineage (NCBI taxonomy): Eukaryota > Viridiplantae > Streptophyta > Magnoliopsida > Brassicales > Brassicaceae > Cardamine > Cardamine occulta. Next base: position 15,478,893 of record CM051370.1, on the reverse strand, counting down.
ATAGATTTTAAGCGGTTAAGAACGGTATGTTATGATTTACACGATTAACATAAAACAATTGCGCAACCACCCGCAAACGCAGCGTTTGCGGATGGTTGCAAGTGAACCAATATCAAGCACTTATTTTATGCCTGATTAAAAAAATAATTCAGTCTATTAGAAGTAGAAATGTACAGAGCATATGGTTAATCATAATGGTAGTAATTTATTAATTACAATACCCAAGGAGAAAACATCAAGCAAAAGATTCTTCTGTCTTACGCCAACTTGTTATATTTTATTGGCATAAACGTCTAAATGGTACCGGTAAAAAAAGCGGAAAACGGTACTTCTTGTTATTGCAGATAGTTATATTTAACAAATCACCGTACTAAATATATATATTTCATATATGTATTTTTGTTAATTAAAATAAGGAATACTAACTTGCAAATAAGTCTTTTTTATCTTCAAAATTAGCCCTAGGAGTTCTGTTAGATTTTATAGGTTTCTCGGTTAATTCAGAATTTGAAATTTATTCAAAAACTAACCGATATTAATTGCGGTTCGGTTTGGTTTGGAAAACATTTATTTTTCGGTTATGAGTTTCTTTTTTGCCAAATTGAACCAAATAATTACAATTCAATTGACTTTTATGAATTTCGGTTCAAATTGTTTGTTCATGTCAATTAATTTCGGTTATTATCGGTTATTTTTAGTTTTAATCCGATAAATCATCATTATTCAATCATTAAATACACACCAAAATCAATAATCACGACCAATTCAACTTATAACTCTAATTCTATGATCACTTGATTGTCAAGTGATTCCAAACCTTAGCTAAGTGGAAGATAAAATAGAGATAGAGATGGGGTGAATTGATGATCAAAAGAATTATTTTAATCACTCAAATAACTCGATTGCTGATAACATTGCATTTTGGCATGTTTTTACTATTGTTTTATTGCAACTTAGCATAAGTTTTAGGCATTACTCTTTAGGCATTATCACTTATCACTTAGGATATTTAGTCTCTTTGCATTAGTTTGCAGGCATTTTGCATACATATGGTACTTTCACGTATTTGGAGCTGCAAGGAGTCATCACTTGTGTGACCTCTCAGGCTATGAAGCGACGTGAGGATTTCTGCAAGGAGTCATGACTCGAGTGACATGGAGCCATAGAGTTGAAGACTACAAAGGAAGCTCAAGTTACTCGAGGAGGCTACTCGGATGAAGACTCGAGGAGGCTACTCAACCAAACCACTTGACTGCTGGGTCGAGTGGTGAGCACCGCTTCGAGAAGATTACGCAAATTATGGCGAATTCTCATTATCTCTAATTCTTATGTATAAATACTGAGGTTAATAATAACGCGTAGGGGGATCTGACAATTTTTATTCTGCGCCGTTTTAGCATAATTAGTTTATCTCTCTTAGTTTTCTCTCTCTAGTTTATCTTTCTATTTCAATTCGGAATTTTGCAACTCTTAGTAATTTTAATAAGATCGAGTCTTGATCTACTGTTCCTTTTTCGAAATTTCTTTCTCATCAGATCATCTTTCATCTATGACAAGTCTTAGCTTTTCTGGGCTTTTGGGTTCGATGATGATCTCGATGAGTGAGTAGTCGTTTTAGGGGTTTTCGGGGATGGATTAGGTAGTCTCACTCGATCACCATGGATTTTTGCTGATTTATGCTGATTCGGTTTAAAAATCCCTCTTGGGTTCTCGTTTTTAATGCTTCTACCTCTCTCATCAAGAGGATCATGATTTTAGATGACTTCATGAGCAGCCAAAGTGCCTTGAACCATAAGATCTAGTTTTTCCAGAGATTAAGACACAATAGCATGAAAGTTGGTGCATCAGATGTTGATTTATGTCACGACCCAACTAATCACTTGTTATGAGTCTTTCTTGGCTTTGACGGATCGATCCTTAGTCACTTGTTGAGACCCTTCACCACGACAGTGGGTTGGATTGGAAGTGAGATCCGTTGTCCAGGGATTCACCCTGAGTTTAGTAATTAGCACCCATGGCGTGAGAGTGTAGATGATCCTATGAGACTATCCCCAAAATCTCTTTGTCTTTTATTTGAACTAGTTGTCATTTTTAGATCTCTTGTTTACCGCTTTCATTTAGTAGTTTAGCACCACTCGGCCAAGTCCACTCAAGTTCATCACTCGAGTGACCTACTCGAGTCACTTAGGATTTTGCAACTAGTCTTAGTTTTTGCATCTTTAGTTCATGATTTGTTAGAGTGTGACAGACTCTGCATCTCTAGTTTAAATTTCTGTATTTTAGGTTGTTAGTAAGAAAAACCCCTAAAATATATTGGTTGACTTGCTAGCTTAATCCACATGTTAAGTGCTACAGACATGCTCTAGATTAGGTTTGACATTTCACCATTTATACTATCAATCGATTGAAACCGACCAAAAATAATGAGTTTCAATTTGGCGCTGTTGCCAGTTTAGAGTCATTGTCTGCACATATATCAGTTTTAAGCTTACTAGATCAAGTTTCTTTTACATAAAAGATCTGAGATTTTCATCTAGCAAGGCTTGTTCTTGCTACTAGATTTCTCGGATCGAGATTCTATTTGTATTAGCCTTTTGTTTAAAGTCTTACTGATTTGTGTTGAAGTTCTGTTTTTGTTGCATCAGGTACCATTCTACTCGATTAATCTACTCGAGTACTCTACTCGAGTGCTTCTCTCGAGTCGTCCTTACACCACATGTGAACACGCTCTCAGACTCGCTTAGATCAATCCACGAAGGAGACACCAGTTGAAATGGCAGAGCAACCTGCACCGCGAGTCATTGGAGCTGGTGATGCACCAAGCACACACTCTACCAGGCAAGGGATTGTGGCACCTCCTGTTGCCAACAACAACTTCGAGATCAAATCCGGTCTCATCAGCATGGTCCAGAGCCACAAATTTCACGGTCTCCCCATGGAGAACCCATTGGAACATCTTGACTAATTCGACCGTTTGTGTGAGCTCACGAAGATCAACGGTATATCTGAAGACGGGTTCAAGCTTCGTCTATTCCCCTTCTCTCTAGGCGATAAGGCCTCTCAATGGGAACGAGCATTGCCCCAAAATTCTATCACTACTTGGGATGATTGCAAGAAGGCGTTTCTCCTGAAGTTATTTTCCAACTCCAGAACTGCAAAGCTGAAGAATGACATCTCAAGCTTCACTCAGAGGAACAATAAAAGCTTTTCAGAAGCTTGGGAGAGGTTCAAGATGTATACCACTCAATGCCCTCACCATGGATTCAGCAAGGAATCACTCCTTTGCACACTATATCGAGGCGCAAGTCCGAAGATCAGGTTGCATCTGGACACTGCCAGCAATGGCAACTTCCTGAACTAAGATGTCACTTCTGGATGGGATTTAGTTGAGAATCTAGCCATTTCTGATGGTAACTATAATGAAGACTTCGACAGAACGATCAGGGGATCTTCTACTTCTGCTACTTCCAACAGCAAAGAGATTCAAGCATTGAACGACAAGCTCGCTAAGCTTATCCTCGCTCAGTAGAAATAAGTCCACTTTGTGGGAGAGTCATCCTTGTGGAAGACGATCAGGTTGAAGAGATACTCTACATTCAGAATCAAGCTGGTTTCAACCGAGGCTTCATTAACTACAGGAGCAACCCCAACTTATCTTACCATAACACTAACGTTGCAAACCCTCAAGACCAGGTGTATCCTACTCAGCAACCTGCTCCGAACAAGACTTTTGTTCAAAATCCTCCAACAAATCCACCTGGATTTGCCCCAAAACCTGATAGTGAGCTTAAGGCATTGCTTCTCCAACTTCTTCAAGGTCAAAATGCTGCAACTCAAGATAACACCAAGCAGTTCACTGAGCTTCGAACTCACATTAATTGCTCTTACGACGATTTGAACCACAAGCTCGAAATCATGAACAGCACATTGAAGCATGTTGAGTCCAACTCTCCCTCAGCTTCCACTAAGCCCACTGGTCAACTTCCTGGGAAAGCAGTGCAAAACCCCAAAGACTCTGCAAATATCTATGCAGTCTCCACAGCTCCAGCTATCCATCTCCTTCCTTTCAAGAAAAGATTCTCATACATCACCTGGGACGGTGATCTTCAAGGTGGAGGGGGGTATCCTGTCAAGCTGCTGCTGTGATCGCTGAGGGCACACCACTCGAGCAACCCACTCGAATAAGTGATCGAGTCAACTTTGTCTCAGTGAACGAGAAGCGAATTCTAGACCTGCACGCCATGATCACGAGTCCTTTCCCAGAAAGATTCACCGAAGATATTGAGAAAGAATATGAGATCATGTTGGAAGAAGAACTTCTGGAGCTAGAAGAGTCAATGACCTTTGATGAAGCTGTTGAGAAACTGGGACCTTTTGGATATGGTTTGAGAGAAAGAACCTTGAAGAGAATTCAAGATAGGAGAGCAACAGCTGCTAAGTCTCAGGAATACCAAGTAATTGCTCAGCAGGAGGTTTTGGTACAAGAGAAGTTAGAAGATTCAGGATCTTTCACTTTACCATGCTGAATCAACAACCATGCATTTGGTAAGTCTCTCTATGACTTGGGTGCTTCTGTCAGCATCATGCCTTTGTCTGTGGTAGAAAGGCTTGGTTATCACAAGTTCTTGCGAAGCATGTTATCACTAGTCTTAGCTGATAGAACGGTGAGATTTCCACATGGACTACTTGAAAATGTTCCAGTGAGGATAGGGAAACTTAAAATACCCACGGATTTCATCATCATAAAGATGGACGAAGAACCCGTAGATCCTTTGATTCTAGGGAGACCCTTTCTAGCATCCTCACAAGTCGTCATCGATGCCAAGACTGGAGATATACTTCTTCGAGCTAGGAATGGTTTAGTGGTGAGATTCAACACTTCATCAAGATTGGAAAGCTCAACCTTTGAAGGTCAGCTATACTCCATGGTAGAAGTCGATGATGAAGAAATGTTCGTGCGTAACTGTCGACTCCTAGGTTATACAGTCAATACGAGGAGTCATTCTGAAGGAGTAGTGTAACCCTTTGTCACATTTATTGAAGATGGAACACCAAGTGAGGAGTCCGCACAGGTCACTCGACCACCAGACCCGAGTGACCACTCGAGTGACCGCACAAACCACTCAACTTTATCCACTCGAGTGAGTCACTCGGATGTTTCTAACAACATATTTCACTCGGATGCTTCTCACCACACTCCTATTCAAGTAGCTGTGCCATCATCCACGACTCAACATAGTGCAGATCAGGGTACAATCCTTGCCCTACAGAGTTTGGTTGCTGAACTTTCACTCTCAGTGGAAAGATTGACTATGGAGGTTTCAAAGCTCAAGGAAACCCAATTTTCGTCTGAGAACTCCAACAAGAAACCTAAACCACCAAAGATGAGTCAAAAATTTTACAATGCCCTCAGAGCATCATCTTACCATCATTCCAAGCCAAGTCCTGAGACGTCAACACTGACTCTCAAGGACACTTTTTCAGCCTAAAAGAGTAAGAAATCAAGCTATGTGACTTTAAACAAACTCACTTGGGAGGAAGTCCCTTGACTATCATTGTATATATCTTTTTAACTTTTTATGAATCTTGTTATTTTGATGTTTTTCCTTAGTGTTTTTGAATTCACGAATATGAGATCAGCTTAGTGTGCGTGAAGAGACGGAGTCTTAAAGATGCCAAAGCACTCGAGTACTCCACTCGACCACACACTTGACCAGACTGGTCGAGTGGTCCAGGTTTTTTCAAAAAAACTCAACTTTTAATCTCAACCACTCGATTCATCTAACATATCTTTTATCATTCCACTCGACTCCTCCTCTCCCATTTCACGATTTCATCGAAATTTTTCAATGTTTTCATAAACTTTTCATCATGTCATCTCACTCGCACCATTCCGACACCAACTTATAAGTTTTATACAACGTTTTGATCCATTTTGTCACGAAAATCTGGGTTTGAAGTTTTTGAAATATTTGAAAATTTTCTTCAAATTTTTCACTTGCATATTGTTAAATCAGGTTAGTTATGAGTAGAACTTGGCATAGGAAGTGAACCTTATAGTTGAATTGTTTCGAATTATGAAAATTTTGTTCTAATTGGTGCATAAAATTTTCGGAAGTACATATTGAGTTAGAACATAAAATTTCACCATTGCTATTTGCTTGTTTGTTGATATGAGAACTCACTAGTAGTTTTCGTTGTCAAATTTAAGCAAAATCTTGAAATTTATAACTCAACCTTGTCGAACTAGTGATGATCATTGAAAACTTTTAATATTCTTTAACTTTGGGTGTTTAAACATGAACTGCTTTGAACTTTCAATGTCTTTGATTGTTTGTTTATTTGCTCGAGTCAAGCACTCGGTTTAGTCAAGTCGAATACAAAAATTATTTGGAAATTTTTGTCGACTCGACCTGACTGCTCGAGTAACTTACTCGAGTGGTCCAAATTTTTGCTAAAACTTACAATTTCTGCCATTGTTTCAGGTACTTAGGTAACACCAGGACTCGAGCAACTCGAAGCACTACACACGCTGAGAGTGGATTCTCGAGATCCCGTAGAGACATAGCTCGCGGGAAGAGAGTTTTAGAAGAAGAATCGATGCAAAGGAATGACAAAGACAATGATGATTCCGAAACTTCAGATGGGGGTAAGAGTGATAACTCAGAGGAGGATCAGATCGTCTCAATACTGAAGCGGATGAAGTTCTTTGGTACTAGATACCCACACCGCTCCACTATGCAAACTCTAGGAATTTGTAGAGAAGTTGGGAAGCTTTACAAGAAAAAGCTCAACGAGTTGTGGTTGGAGTTGGGAGGCAAAGACAAGTATCAGTCTTCCCAGGCTAAAAGCAGTGAGATTAGGCATCCCTCTGTGAGATATCTCCATAGGACGCTAGCAAACACTATGTTTGCAAGACGGGCCACTGTGACAGTTAATGAAGGGGAATTGAGGATGCTGGAAAAATCCCTTCAAGAGTACTTGGTCTACTCTTCCCAGGAAAAAAGAGACAATGGAGAGGAGATGCGAGGAGACATGGCTGATACTGGAAACGTCATATTTTTGGTGAAACATCTGATGAGCTACAAGGCGAACACCGTCAGAAATGAAAGAATAGTGAATAAAGCTGAACTTGCTGTGGGAGGTATTGTCACTCCTTTTCTTCAGGAGGCTGGAGTGGAGATCACATCTCACCCTACACCACCACTTTGGATGGATTTGGAGCATATGCGTGACACGCAGACTATCAGCGCAAACCGTGAAGAGGACAAGTACGCCTTCAACTTCACTCATCCACGAGTTGGAAGGGCAAAAATCCTCCTACCTTATGGAGGATTGCCTTAGATCTACACTGAAGAAGGTGCGAGGAATATTAGCTTTGTTCCACCTGTGAGAGATCTTTATGATCAACACGCTAAAGTGCAAGTATTTGATGATGAAGTCCTTCGATCTTTCATGGACAACACTCAGCCGCCTCAAACCTTCCATTTTGATGACTCGGAGTGTACATCCCTATGCAAAGCTAATCAGAAGATTGGGTTTCTTCAGAAGTGGAACAAGTGGCAGGATAAGGCATTCAACGCCTTGAAGAAAAAGGTTACAAACCTCACCAAGAGGTTGGTAGCTGCTGAGAACAAGCAGAAGAAGCCAAGCCTAGTCCCCACCTACTTGAGGAGAACAAGCTCACTTAGGGGCTTCTCCAGAAGATTCCACTTTGCCTCGCCATCACGGAGATTATCTGTTGATCAGATGCAGAGGAAGAGACGTCCTAACCATCCCGTCGAGCATTTGTGATGTGATCCTAGGTGAGGATCAAGTCCTTGAATGCTACTCCAAGAGGTTGTGAGGGTTGGTGACAAGATGTGTGATGCGGAAGAGATGAAAGGTGAAGAACAAGGAGTGATCCGATGAGTCTTGGGGGGGGGGGTTGATGCGAAACTTCCAAAGGGGATGGTGATCCTTTGGACTTTCAGGCTTGCTCTGGACGTGGGTGAAGACCCTAGACGCGGTGAACAAGGGTTGGATCGAGATGAAACTTCCTAGGATTTTGAAAGATTAGAGGACTTACATTGATTTGGTTCACCGCTTGAGTCAAGTGATGGATTTAGGCTTTGCTTGTGAACCACGACTTGTTCAGTAGCCTTCTTGGGTTGAGATGTTGACTTAGCCTCCATTTTCTCATTTAGAACGGTCTTGGACACTTCTTTTGGCTGAGGGCTGTAAGCTTCTTTTCGTACTAAAATCTTTTGTGCATACTTATTCCTCATTAGTTCCTTAAGATCTCTCCACGAGGTGATAGGGGGCTCCTTGTAATTCCAGCGATCATCAACCTCTTGCACCCACCATTTATAGGCGTCTCCAGTGAGTTGTCCAATTGCATGAGCTAATCTCTTTTCTTTGAGGATGCGGCTGTAGTGAAACCAATCATCCATGTTTCTTTCCCACTCTAGGTAGTTTCTTTTTCCTGAAAATCTAAAGAGTTGAAGTTCATTAGCATATTGATAATCAGAACTGACATAAAACGTAGATTTTGGAGCGTGAGAAGTTTTCTGTGAGCTGCTCCATGTTGAGCTCGATGTGTTGTCTGGTGGCTTGGGCTTAATCTCTTGTTCCCTCTTTTGTCGGTCATTGATGGATTTTTCTAATTCAGCTCTCATGGTTGCCATACTTTCGTCCATTATGGCTCTTAAGGAATCAAGGAGTTCTTTGTTGGAGTTTGACGATTCCTCTTCACCATTGCTGGTTCCCACCATGGTACCTGTTCAGATTCAAACAAGTAACAAGTAAAAATGTCTAAAGACACACAACAAAGAAAACTCAGAAACTTTTCTAGAATCCTAAACGACTGTTTGACTTGATCAAACAGAATAAAATATCAAATCACGTTCAACAATTCCAGAGACAATTTTAACAAATACTAGACGCAATCATGGTTTCAATGCAATAGATTTCATAATTTTCGGATTAACCAATGATTTTAAACAATTCTAGCAAGTTAACACGAAAATAACTGTTCAAATTCTGATAACCTCTAAATGTGACTGTTCGATGAAATCAACTTCGGAAAATTATCAAATCATGTTCAAAAATTCTAGAATCAATTTTAACAAATACTAGACTCTTTTTTGAAGCAGATTCAACAGATCTCACGATTTTATCAGACAAAATGAATTTACGAAAATTCCAACAGTCAGCAGATAAAACAGATCGGAAGGTAAAGAGGTGTTCTAGATCGGAAAAGATACAACCTGGCGTGGAGTCAGCTCTGATACCACTTGATGTTATCCTAGGGGAGGATCACGTCCCTGAATGCTCTCCAACTTGAAGCGATGAAACCCTCGGATGTACCGGTTTGATGATGATTGACGAGTGAGAAGTGGAACAGATCGGTCAAGATGGATGAGTAACCACGAAAATGGATTGAATGAAACTTCTAAGAGTTGCGGAATTACTCTTAGACTAACAAGGGTGTTCGTAATGCAAGGATATTTCCGAATACACTAATCGAACTTTGATCAAACCTTTCTTATTCTCAATCTCTTTGAAACTGTTTGATCAAAGTTGGATTCATCGCTTCAAGGACTTCACCTAGCAGTTAGAGAGCATTCAGGGACGTGATCCTCCCCTAGGATCACATCAATTTGGAGCATTCATCACCAGAAGCCTCTAGTCCTCACGTCCAACCAAGTCAAGTTGAGCACGCAGAAGACGCCACTCGACCATCTGGGTCGGGTGGTCTACTCGAGTCAGACCCCAGACTTCAGTAGACTTCATCACTCGACCAACCTTTGGCGAGTGGTCCACCCGAGTCGCACGAGAGAGCTGAGCCAATGCAAGGAATCTCCCCAGTCATTCCACGCTACACCCAGGAGAGCATGCCGGCCAGCATTGGTGCCTACTTCACTCCACACCAATGAGGTACCACAACCTTCCCTTTGTATATACTATTGCATAACTCTTTTTGGTTTTCTTTGTTTAATCTTTTAGGCTTTCCTTTGAATTTTTATTACACAAGGGACTGTGTAATTTAAGTTTGGGGGAGTGTCTAAGAGATGTATTTGGCATGTTTTCTTTGTTTTCTTAATTCAAATTTTGCATCCATCTATGTGCATCTAAAACCCATAAAAATTTGAAATTTTTTAGAAAATGATTTCACAAAAAAAAACTGAGTGTCATGTAGTTGCATTTGCTTAGGATTGTTGCATTTAGCATAGGGGATGATGACGAGTTAGCCAATTAACGCTTAATAACCAAACATATGATTTCAGTGCCATTAGTTATAAGTTGTCTTATGCATTCACATTAGTTTGAAACATAAGGCTGCATTTTGCTTGGAATTAAATTTAGCACTCTCACTTTGTTAAAAACTTGTTGTGACTTGTAAATCTATCCCTATGAATTTGAACCTTAAATTTGAAAACTTAATTATCATGATATGCTCTAAAACTTAAAACTCATGGATACCTCAAAATACTTAGATTTTCTTTCACCTTTTACCACTCTTGCTAATCCAAGTAGTTGTCTCCATTATTGAGACAGTTCCACAAAAACCAAACCAAAAACTTCATTTCAGACCAATACATCAGTTGTGAGAGAAGTGAGGCCTATTTTCGGATTGAATTATAGAGAAAGTGTTAGATTTTGCTCACAGGAGTAGTCTCTCATGTAGTCTCTAGTTCACACTTTTTGAATCAGATTAGGCTAAGGGGTTCGAATGGGTTTTGGGTTTGGGAAAGAAAAGAAAGAAAAGAGTTTGCTAAAAAAATCTATGTCTTTGGAGAGGGTAGTTCAAAGAAAATGTATAAGTCTAGTAAAGGATTTAGAAGAAAAAGATAAGAGTTAGCTCTGAATCTTGAAAAAAAAAAGAAAAAAAATATATATATATATAGCCATACCACTCGAGTATCTGACTCGACCGCTTTGGTCGAGTCAAGTCTTAGAAAAAAATATAAAATCTCCCAAATCCGCTAGAAAGTAAAGAAAATATAGAAACATCCTCTCCTTAAAAGAAAAGCAGAAAGATGATCCTTGAAGTCATAAAAAAGAAAGAAAGCCTTTAAACACCAAAGGGTAGAGTTAGGATCAGTTTCTGGGGCTTTAGAGTTAGGAAAGTCATTGTATGGTCATGGGTAGATGATAGTCTGCTCCTGTATGCATCAGTTGGCTTTACCTTTAGCATTCTCTTAAAATTCAATCCTTTTCAATGAGAGATCCTGATACTTGCACTTAAACCAGAGGAAGAAGAGATCATTTTAATCTCTTAAAACATGTCCCTCAACCAAATGAGTTTTAGTTATTGCATATCATGATCCACCAGTTCGTGCTTAATAAATGTTAAAGGGATAGTTTACTTTGAATGCTTGTTTTGGCTGAGTTTTAGTGTTAAATTCTATGTGATGAGTATGGCTAAGGCTTTTAAGTAAAAACTGTTGTGATTTGCATGCTAGAACTATTAACTGTGGTGTTGACCTTAGAGGTTTGCTTAGTTTGCTAGGTTCCGAGTCCTCACTTTAAACCCTACTCCTTTCATCTTATTCTTTCTAGTTGCTTGAGGGCAAGCAAAGGATAATTTTGGGAGAGTTTGATAACATTGCATTTTGGCATGTTTTTACTATTGTTTTATTGCAACTTAGTATAGGTTTTAGGCATTACTCTTATCACTTATTGCATTTATTTGACATTTAGGATATTTAGTCTCTTTGCATTAGTTTGCATGCATTTTGCATACATGTGGTACTTTCAGGTACTTGGAGTTGCAAGGAGTCATCGCTTGTGTGACCTCTCAGACTATGAAGCGACGTTAGGATTTCTGCAAAGAGTCATGACTCGAGTGACATGGAGTCATAGAGTTGAAGACTGCAAAGAAAGCTCAAGTTACTCGAGGAGGCTACTCGGATGAAGACTCGAGGAGGCTACTCGACCAGACCACTTGATTGTTGAGTCGAGTGGTGAGCACCGCTTCGAGAAGATTCCGCAAATTATGGCGAATTCTCATTATCCCTAATTCTTATGTATAAATACCAAGGTTAATGATAACGCGTAGGGGAATCTGACAATTTTTATTCCACGCCGTTTTAGCATAATTAGTTTATCTCTCTTAGTTTTCTCTCTCTAGTTTATCTTTATATTTCAATTCGGAATTTTGCAACTCTTAGTAATTTTAATAAGATCGAGTCTTGATCTACTGTTCCTTTTTCAAAATTTCTTTCTCATGAGATCATCTTTCATCTATGACAAGTCTTAGCTTTTCTAGGCTTTTGGGTTCGATGATGATCTCGATGAGTGAGTAGTCGTTTTAGGGGTTTTCGGGGATGGATTAGGTAGTCTCACTCGATCGCCATGAGTTTTTGCTGATTTATGCTGATTCAGTTTAAAAATCCCTCTTGGGTTCTCATTTTTAATGCTTGTACCTCTCTGATCAAGAGGATCATGATTTAGATGACTTCATGAGCAGCAAAAGTACCTTTAACCATCAGATCTAGTTTTTCCAGGGATTAAGACACAATAGCGTGAGAGTTGGTGCATCAGATGTTGATTTACGTCACGATCCAACTAATCACTTGTTATGAGTCTTTCTTGGCTTTGACGGATCGATCCTTAGTCACTTGTTGAGACCCTTCACCACGACAATGGGTTGGATTAGAAGTGAGATCCGTCGTCAAGGGATTCACCCTGAGTTTAGTAAATTAGCACCCATGGCGTGAGAGTGTAGATGATCCTATGAGTCTATCCCTAAAATCCAATTGTCTTTTATTTGAACTAGTTGTCATTTTTAGATCTCTTGTTTACCACTTTCATTTAGTAGTTTAGTACCACTCGGCCAAGTCCACTCGAGTTCATCACTCGAGTGACCTACTCGAGTCACTTAAGATTTTGCAACTAGTCTTAGTTTTTGCATCTTTAGTTCATGATTTGTTAGAGTGTGACAGGCTCTACATCTCTAGTTTAAATTTCTGTATTTTAGGTTGTTAGTAAGAAAAACCCCTAAAATATATTGCTTGACTTGCTAGCTTAATCCACATGTCAAGTGCTACAGACATGCTCTAGATTAGGTTCGACATTTCACCCTTTATACTATCAATCGATTGAAACCGACCAAAAATAATGAGCTTCAATTGCCAACTCAATAAAACTTAATAGACTTGCTCTTATAAGAACTAATGAAAGAAGCAACACAAAGAAATCACAACTTTGTGATAGAGAGGAAAAATAGTTTTTCCTATGAACTTTAAAATCTCAATTAAGCTGAGCTTTTATAGACTCAGAGTACAACAACTATAAGCCAAAATTAATGAAAGAGCCGTTGGAGTGATTGATGATGCAATTAGTCGAAATAAGGAAAGTGGCACCTTGCTTTTTATTTGGACAGCTTGGGGAGGAAGGTGCACGTCTTTAGAAGTCTCATATTGCTCTGAAGGGTTTCTAACACGCGCAAGAGCTGAGGAAAATATGGACGTTGCAATTTAAAGGCGTGATGATCCAAATAAGGTAAGTGTTTATCCTCTTCTTGTTCCATGTGTTAACTTAATTCTGGTGTCATTTTGGCACCTCTTAAACGACATATAGTCTTCTTCGGAGTGGAGTGAAAGAGCAGATTGTCGGTCTTCAATTGTTGTACGGTCTGACTTGATTTCCATATATGTCATTTCCTGATGAAAACTCGAGGAGAGGCTGAATGCTCGAGTGGAACTTGAGCTGGAACATGCTTCTCTTTGATTCTCAGTTCTGGGTGGGGATTCGTGTACCAAATCCAAATGCAATCGTTCAAAGTAGATTCTGGCTCGGTCATTCTCCTTAGAATAGGTGACTTATGAGTGATTTGATGTGTGTCAGGTTTTACCTTAAATAGATACAACCGAAAGGCTGCAAGTGTACAACCAAATCGTTTGTAGTACTTAACGATCGATCCCACAGAAATTATTTGTAACGTCCGTGTTCCAGAAAATAATTAATTAAATTAATTTAGAAATTCTTTCGAGTTTATGAACCTTAGACAAGTCTCAAGAAATTGATTATGGGGTGAAATAATCAATTTTGATTTGTTCTAGGGGTGTCATAAATTGGTTCGAAAGTTGTGGAGATTTTCTCAGAAGTAACAAGTGGGAAGCAAAATTGGTTTTCTCTTCTTCTCCTTGTTGAGCTCGCCATTGTTGGGGGTTGAGAGAGAGTTTCTTGAGCTTGTGAGCTTAGAAATCTTGGGTCTCTCGAGATCAAACGGTGTGGAGCTTTGAGAAGCTTGAAAAAGGAAGGATTGGAGTGAGGCTTTGTGCCGTGAGCTTTAGCGGAAGAAGAGAGATCTTTCTTGAGCTTGGGGAATCCATCTAAGCATAGGTCCATCCATCCTAAGGTCAGTTGTGACCAAATGTTAACATTAAGTCATATGTGGGGGGCTTGTGGGGGTGGTGCTAAGCTTTAGGGTGTTTCTAGGTTGCTTAGAAACCTTGTGGTCATTTGTGGGGATTTAGCTAGAGTTTGCTAAGTTTCTGGTGGTTAGAGAACCATGGATTTGTGCTTGTTGTGCCTTGTTAAGCTTTGATTGTGAATTCTTATGCTTGCTTGGTGATTATGTGTGTTGTGGTTTTTTGGTGATTCCATGGCTTGTTGGGAGTGTTTCCCTAGTTGCTTGGTGTGGTATTGCCTTGCTTGGTGTGTGTATAGGTTGTGGTCGATTGACCCTGTTGTTTTGTGACTTGTGTTTTTAGCATTTCTTGTTGTTGTGAATTGCTAGGTGGTTAGTTATGGATGTGTTTGATTAGCTTTGCATAAGGTTGTATGTTAGCTGATCGTTTGAAGTAATATGTGGTGTTATTATTTCGTATGGTTGTTTGAATTGTGTGGGCTTTCATATAACCTGTTGTTGGGAGGATCAATCTCACTCAGCGTTTGGTTTACCAAATGTTGATGCATCACTTTTGTCGATGCAGGTAAAGGTAACGAGTGATCGTGGAATCGAGGCGATGAGGGGGAGGATGATTAAGACCGGTAGCTTTAGGTTTTGTAGCTTTCGTAGGATTGCTAGAACAGGTAGAACTGTTGACCATGCGTGCTCGTTGTTGTTTTTTGAATGTTAATTACTTGGAGATTATTTAAATGTATGGACGTTTAAGTAATAAGTAATTGCTTGTGTAAAAAACAAAAATAAGTGCGGTCACCACATTTTTGGTATCAGAGCTGATACGGTTCTAGAATTGCTTGTGTGTTGCATGGAGTTATAGAATCATCCTCTTCGAGGTTTGTGAGATTTCACGGTGAGTTATCATTGTTGTGATGATTGTATTTTAGCGTTTCTTAGTCCATATTCCTGCGAGTGCAGATGGCTAGAGGGCGTGGTGGAGGCCAGGGTCGATGAGTCGCATGCGAGTCAGATTGAGTCTGAGGGTATGGCCGGTGTGAGTACCAGTGTGGTTGGTATTCTAGCGGATGCTGTGGGTATAGCAACAGGTGCTGCGGGTTTAGCAGCAGGTGATGCTAGGGCTCGAGATTATTGTCTTGCTGATCTCTTGACAGTGTTATTGGAGTGGTTACTAGAGAGGGTACCAGCTCATACTCTTGTGGTACCACCAGTGGTTGTTGAGGTTCAGCCTCAGGTTGCAGCTACTGTTGCTGAGGAGCTCCCATCCTACCTCAGGATAATAGAGCAGATGCAGAGGATAGGCACGAGTTTTTCCCTGGAGGTGCTAATCCTGAGGACGCGGATGCGTGGTTGAGGAGGATAGAGAGGAATTTCCTCTCAAATAGGTGTCCCGCAGGATACCAAGTGGACATTGCGGTCCATTATCCGGAGGGTGATGCGCATCTCTGGTAGAGGGGTGTGTCAGCCCGGAGAGTTCAGGCCGAAATGGCTTGGGTGGATTTTGTGAAGGAGTTTAACTCCAAGTACTTCCCTCAGGAGTCGTTTAACCGGTTAGAGTCGAGGCTTGCGAGATTATCTCAGGGAGATCAGTCGGTATGCGAGTATGTGGTAGAGTTTAACCGGCTTGGGTCTTCTGTTAGACGAGCGGTTGAGAGTGAGTCGGCGCGTGTGTAGAGATTCCTGATGGGTCTTAGGGTTAACTTACGGAACCGTTGCATGGTTAGGGGGTTTTTGCATGGTTGATGAGTTGGTTGTAGCGGTTACACCAAGTTTTCAGGCGAGATCAGTGCAGCAGCAGTCCGGTCCGAGCAGAGTTGGTAAGCCAATGCAAGGATAGAAACAGAAGCGGTATGGCACTTTGAGAGGCAGACAAGGTGGTCAGGGTTGCTTGTTGGGTGTTAAGGTTCTCGGCACATGTATATGCGCAGAGACCTTGTGTGTTGGGGGTGTTGACTGTCATGTGTTGTTTGACACTGGAGCATTGCATTGCTTTAGCACGATTGAGTTAGAACCGGGGACGACACTAATATCCAAGGCTCCTTATAGGATGGCTCCAGCAGAGATGGCAGAGCTGAAAAAGCAGCTGGACGAGTTGCTGAGTAAGGGGTTAATTCATCCGAGTACTTCACTGTGGGGAGCACCGGTGTTGTTTGTGAAGAAGAAAGATAGGAGATTTCGGTTGTGCATTGACTACCGAGGACTTAACCGAGTCACAGTGAAGAACAAGTATCCTCTTCCTCGGATCGATGAGTTGTTGGATCAGTTTAGACTTGGTTCTCTAAGATTAACTTAGCGTCGGGATATCATCAGATTCTTATCGATGAGGTAGATATCCTGAAGACGGCTTTCAGATCTCGTTATTACCACTACGAGTTTGTGGTGATGCCATTCGGGTTGACAAATGCACCAGCTGCATTTATGAGATTGATGAACAGTATTTTCTAGGAGTATCTAGATGACTTTGTGATCATCTTTATCGATGATATCTTGTTGATTAGTACTCCAGTATTGGTGTTACCTGATCCGGGTGAGCCTTACGTGGTGTATACCGATGCGTCTGGAGTTGGTCTTGCTGTGTGTTGATGCAGCAAGGGAAGGTTATCGCCTATGCTTCGCGGCAACTACCCTACCCATGATCTTGAGATGGCTGCGGTGGTTTTTGCTCTAAAGATTTGGAGATCTCATCTTTATGGCGGAAAGGTGCAGGTGTTCACGGATCATAAGAGTCTGAAGTATATTTTCACTCAGCCTGAGTTGAATTTGAGGCAGAGGCGCTGGATGGAGTTAGTGGCCGATTATGATCTCGAGATAGCTTACCATCCTGGTAAGGCTAATATGGTTGCGGATGCGTTGAGTCTTTGGTGAGCAAGATTAGCACATTGCGTTTGTGTTGTATCTCCAAAACCTTTGGGCTTAGAGGCAGCTAATCAAGCAGATCTTTTGAGCTGAGTTTGGCTGGCTCAGGAAAAAGATCAGGGCTGTGTTAAGGCTTCGAGAGAAGAAGGTTCTGAGTATCAGGTATCTACAAATGGCACTGTCCTTATGGGTGGGAGGGTATGCGTACCTTTCGACGAGGATTTGAGGCGAGAGATCCTGAGTGAGGCTCATGCGAGTATGTTCTCGATTCATCCAGGACTGACTAAGATGTACCAGGATCTTAAGCGGTATTATCATTGGGTCGGGATGAAGAAGGATGTTGCTAACTGGGTTGCGGCGTGCAACGTGTGCCAGTTAGTGAAGGTAGAGCACCAGCTCCTGAGTGGTTTGTTGCGGAGTTTACCCATTCCAGAGTGGAAGTGGGATATGATCACGATGGATTTCCTAATGGGCTTTCTAGTTTCTCGAATGAAGGATGCTATTTGGGTCATCGTTGATCAATTGATCAAGTTTGCGCATTTTTTGGCCATTGAAAAGACCGATGGGTCTACAGTTTTGGCTAAGAAGTACGTGTAGGAGATTGTGAGACTGTATGGAGTACCGGTGAGCATTGTCTCAGACCGGGATCCTAAGTTCATATCTGAGTTTCAGGCGGAGATGGGCACGAGGGTGCACATGAGTACGGCTTATCATCCTCAGACAGATTGGCAGTCTGAGAAGACCATCCAAACTCTGGAGGATCACTTGAGATTGGTAGAGTTTGCGTATAACAATAGCTACCAGGTGAGTATTGGGATAGCTCTATATGAGGCTCTGTATGGGAGGCCATGTCGTACACCTTTGTGTTGGACTTAAGTAGGGGAGAAGAGCACATTGGGTGCGAGTTTTGTCCAGGAAACCATGGAGAAGATCTGGGTTTTGAAGCTGAACATGAAAGAGGCCCAGGATCGGCAAAAGATTTATGCCGATAAGAGGCAGAAAGAGCTTGTATTTGAGGTGGGAGATAGAGTAAATCTCAAGATAGCTTTGCTGATAGGTCCGAACAAGTCCATTACTGCGACTAAGTTGAGTCCATGGTATATGGGTCCGTTCCGGATTGTAGAACGTGTTGGACCGGTAGCGTATCGGTTGGAGTTTATGCAGGTATTTCATAAGGTCTTCCATTTGTCGATGCTGAAGAAGTATTTGTATAGGGGTGACGAGGTATTGGCAGAGATTCCGTCAGATCTCTAGCCCAATATAACCGTTGAGGCGAGACCTTTGAGAGTTCTCGGGCGGAGGGTCAAGGAGCTTCGTCGGAAGAGGATTCCGATAATGCGAGTTATATGGGACTGTGATGAGGTGCAGAAGGAAACTTGGGAGCCAGAGGCTAGGATGGAAACGAGGTTCCGGAAGTGGTTCCAGAAACAAGCTGCGGCTTGAGTTCCATCGAGGGATGGCTTTGGGAGCCATTATGAGTGTTTAATAAGATGAGTATTTCTTATTATGGATGGTTTTGGGAGTCATGCACTACAAGAAAATAATTATATTAAGACAAAAGTTTTAGTCACAATAAAAATATCTTCGTCACAATAAAAATATTGTGACTAATCTGTGACAATTTTGAACGGTTGCAATATGATCGTCACAAATAAAATTTCGTAACAAAAGCGTAACAATAATACTACGATAATATTTAGTTACTATTTCGTTACAAATAGTAACGATAAATTAGAGTAACAAAAATGTCATAGTTAGTAACTAAAAATATAGTCATAAAACCATCATATTTTGTGACTATGATATCGTCATAATTCCATCACTATACCCTAATAACTATTTTGATATAAATCAAAATTTGATTATTCAATTAAAATGCAAAAAAGTAAATTAAATTAAATTTCTTAATAAATAAAATCTAATTAAATGTAGAAAATTTCACGAAACATAAAATACAAAAAAAAAAGAAAAAAGGATTCGTATAAAATGCAGATTTGAAACATTTTATGATGAAACTAGATTCCTCATGATCTATTGTGTCTTGTATTCTTGTTGAATCCAACATCTTCAATGTCTACAACAAGATCTTCAAAGCTCATCAAACCTTCAAATTTCCCTTAAGTGGTTAATCTTCTTTAGAAGCTTGTTCAACTCAAAGAACTTTTTTTAAGTCTTCTCGTCCTCCTAAGAATATGAAAAGACATAGCAAATAAAATCAGCATAACAATTCATGTTAAAAAGCTCCAAAGATGCATAATCTAAAGAGATTGGATACCAATAAATGCTGATTTGATTTAGCTAAATTCTAATGACCTAAGCCTAAGAATACACCAAGCAACCACTTATACCTTTTAAATCATATTTCTTAAAAAGAATCTCTAACTTTAAATAAAATATCTCAATTTAGAAAGGAAATTCGAACATAAGACAATCAATTTTCTTAAGTCTCAAGGAATTAAGCATATACATATACTGTGAGATCCCTTGGAGAGAGTAGTCCGAAACTAGAAGAAAACAGCGGTGGAGGGGGTGAGGCGGAGGGAAACGACGTCGATTGAAGGACCTGCAAACGAGATGGCCGACGGTGTTAGATCTGAGACAATGTAAAAATGAAGAACCTGCAGCGAGAAAGAGAGAGGATTACCGGTGAAGGCGGCGGGCTACAAGGATTACAGCGCTGGAGGAGACAATGTAAAATGAAGAACCTGCAGAGAAGAAGAAGGATTCGATCTCTACAAGAGAGAATGAAAATAAAAACAAAAGGGAGTGGAGGCAGAATAGAGGCAGAGTGTTGCGTTTAGGGTTTTTTTACAAAATGGATTTAATTTTTTTGGACTTTTTAGGGGGAAATGAAAATTTATTTTTCAACTCGTGGCTTTTATGTTTTGGTCTTTAATTTTTTTAATTGGTTTTTGGTTTTCAAAATTTTCGTTTTTTTGGTAATAGATTTTTGTTTTGATGGATAATATTGCTATTTACCAAAAAAAAAATGTCGTTTGTAATTCTTGTTTTGAAGTAAAAACCTACAAATTATAATTTTTAGGTAATAAAATTTATTTTTTAAACATTTTTACTAAATGGATAAAAATTCTATGTTTTTCAAAATCTAAAACCAAAATCTATTTAAAAAGCTACAAACAATTAAGGTCTTAGTGTTTGAAGTTAGTGTTTAAGATTTTAGGTCTCGACGTCTCGTAGGTTTTGTGTATATTATAGTTAAATTAATATTTATGATTCAATTAAGGTTTGTGATTTAGAATTACGATTTGGAGTTTGGGGTTTTGTGTATATATTATGATTAGAAATTTAGAATGTTTGGTTATATATGATCTTAAGGGCTTTAGGTTTGGGAATTTGTGTTTATATTATGATTTTTGAAAATATTATATTTTACTTTGAACATTTTCATTTAATATATACATTTCAAGCCTAAACGCCCCCCTATTCCAGAAAACCACTTAACCATAAATCCGGAAACTCTAATTTTGTATTTGTATATTATTGGATTTTGAGTTATATGTATATATAATGGTTACTTGTTGGTTTTTTTATTTAATGTTAATTTTCTAAAAAAATAGTATAATTTATGTTTAGTGTTTAGGGTTTAGAATTATAGATTTCCACATATTGTCACAATTTATTTGTGGTAATGGTAATATCTGCAACAATCTGTGACTAAACATTTTTTTTGTACCAATATGTGACTAGCATATAGTCACTTTTATGTTACAAACTGTAACTCATATATCAGTTATAGATTTGTAACTAATTTAAGACTAAATATTGGTCACAATAACGTCACAACTGTTACGACTACTAATATCGTCACATTTTCATCACAAATTATGACAAATTTTGGTCATGATATATTCCATCACAATATTGTGACTAAATAACTACGCATTTGTAACAAATAAAATTAGTCACAACATCGTAACTGAAACATCACAAATTTGTGACAAATATTTTTTGTCTCAAAAAATCGTCACAATACTACTATTTTTTTGTAGTGATGGTTATGCATTTCGTTTTGGTGTTAAAAAGTGGTAATGGATGTGAGTAATAAGATGGTAGTTCTTATTGCTGATGGCACGAGTGTCATTGAAAGTTTTTATGAGAATTTAAAAGCTTGGTTTATAATCGGGATGAGATTATGGTGTATTTGAAGTGGCAGAGTATAGGTGCGATAGCCTGGTTATTGGTTATGCACGACAGATATTCTGAGTGCGGAATATGGGTGATGCCAGTGTTAGCTTGCGGGGAGTTACATGGATCACGGGAGGTAGTTCGGTCGAGGTGCTTATAGATGTGTGACTTATTGCTCGATGAGAAGACTAGTTCCTCTAGTGCCGATAGCTCAACGGACTGCGTGTCTCGAGAGTGCGACTGGCGATGTACCCAGACTCGTAAGGTGTATAGCCTAGAGTGATATGTGATACCGTGGGTTCGTAAGGTGTATATCCTAGACATAGGGTATATTGCCCAGAATTGAGTGGTATGGGATATCGAGACTCTTATAGGTTATATTACCCCGAGTGGAGTGGTATAGCAGATACCCTGAACTCGGAGATGCTACGGTGTCTTGGGTGCTGTAGTATGGGTAATATCATGTGAGATATGGTGAATATCCTGCGGGGAATGACAGATGCTCAAAACTCGGAGATGCTGCGGTGTCTTGGGTATTGGGGTTTGGTCTGTGAGTGAGCAATAAGCACATATGATGCTGCGGTGTCGTAAGCATAGTGATTAAGTAGGAAACTTCAGAGGTTAGTTATGGACCTCGGATGTACATACGTGTACATGTGTGTGTGTGGTTACCGGGTTGGTCAGGAGGTAGTGTGGAAACCTCAGAGATTCGTAGTAAATATTTTGTGTTGGCCGTGTTGGGCGGGAGGTAGTGTGAAGCCTCGGAGGTTGGTGGTAAACCTTGTGTGTGTGTTGAATTGGCCGGGTTGGCCGAGGGTTACGATGATTAAGGTTCATTGGAGATGGACGGTTCATTGGAGATGAACAGTAACATAAGATTTGAGGACGAATCTATGTTCGTGGGGGAGAATTGTAACGCACGTGTTCCGGAAATTAATTAATTTGGAAGTTTTTTCGAGTTTATGAACCTTAGACAAGTCTCGAGAAATTGATTATGGGGTGAAATAATCAATTTAGATTTGTTCCGGGGGTGTCATAAATTTGTTCGAAAGTTGTGGAGTTTTTCTCAAAAGTAACAAGTGGGAAGCAAAATTGGTTTTTTCTTCTTCTCCTTGTTGAGCTCGCCATTGTTGGGGGTTGAGAGAGAGTTTCTTGAGATTGTGAGCTTAGAGAGATAAGAGAAGAAGAAGAGAAAAGATTTTTGTGAGCTTGTGGAGCTTGGGTCTTGAGAGATCAAAGGGTTGGAGTGAGGCTTTGTGGCGTGAGATTTGGAGGAACAGGAGAGATCTTTCTTGAGCTTGGAGAGTCCATCTAAGCATAGATCCATCTATCCTAAGGTGAGTTGTGACCAACGGTTAACATTAAGCCATGTGTGGGGGCTTGTGGGGTGGTGCTAAGCTTTGGGGTGTTCCTAGGTTGCTTAGAAACCTTGTGGTCATTTGTGGGGATTTAGCTAGATTTTGCTAAGTTTATGGTGGTTAGAGAACCATGGATTTATGCTTGTTGTGCCTTGTTAAGCTTTGATTGTGATTTCTTATGCTTGCTTGGTGATTGTGTGTGTTGTGGTTTCTTGGTGATTCCATGGCTTGTTGGGAGTGTTTCCCTAGTTACTTGGTGTGGTATTGCCTTGCTTGGTGTGTGTATTGGTTGGTGTTTAGTGGTTTTTCCTTAGGAGTGTACCTAGGCTAAGTTGAGAAGTGGGGAAATCGGACTCGCTATCGACCAGGTCTGGTCGACATGGCGAGGTCGATAGGCGCTATCGACTAGGGCAGGTCGATAGAGCGAGGTCGATAGGTCCTATTAGACATTTTTCCTAGTGCTTATCGACCAGGTGTGGTCGATAGAGCGAGGTCGATAGGGTGTATCGACTAGGTGTGATCGATAAGTAAGTCGATGAGTTTATTCGGATGGATTTTAGGATGGCTATCAACCATGTTGGGTAAGGGTATAGGGTTATCAATACACCTACAGGATTAATCTTTCTAATACGGTTAATGGTGTGTGAACCCAAAGGTAGCATTGCTATTAGCTCGTATGTATTATTTGATTGATTGTTAAAGAATTTAAACATCTAAACGGCATCAAATATAGTGTGTGTATTTAATGTATTGCCCAAAGGTTGCTTGAATACATACTATTAAATTTTTTGATTATATTGTTGATGAATCTATTAAAGTCTCAAAGCACTAATGGATAAGCATGTATAAAATTGTTGCAGCTTCATCAAGCATGTTTGCTTCTGCAAACTCTGTCGTGAAGTTCAATAGGCTCAACTATGAGGAATGGTCTGAACAAATAAGGTTCTCCTTGGGTGTAATGTCCATAGACCAAGCAATACTCACTGATGGGGAACCTGCAGCCATAACGGATGAAAGTTCAGAAATTGAGAAGTCTCGTCATGAGACATGGGAGCGATCAAACTGGTTGTGCTTGAACCTGCTAAGAATGTCGATGGCAGAAAGTATCAAAACCATCCATGCCTAAGACAGAGAAAGCAAGGGAATTCATAACAAAAATTAAGGAACAATTCCAATCAGATGCGGCTGACAAGTCGATTGTAGGAAGCCTAATGAGTGAGCTAACTACGAAAAGATTCGACTAGTCTTAGTCGATCCATGATCATGTCACACACATGTCGAATCTGGCATCAAAGCTGACAACCATGGGTATGGAGGTTCCTGAGAATTCTTGGTCCAATTCATCATGAATTCCTTACCTAATTAGTGTAGCCAGTTCCAGTTAAAGGCTATGTTAATTCAAGAGGAGGAAAGGTTAAAGAAGATAAAAGACCAAGTTGCTCTCCTTTCCGGCCTAGGGAAAGCCAGTGGCAGCTCAAGTAAATCAAGTGGTAGGGATAAAAAGAAGGACAAAGCTATCTTCAAAATACTTGAAAAAAAATCCAGAAGGTAGTAAAATGTTTCTTTTGTAAGAGAGAGGGACATTTCAAGGACTGTCCGAAAAGAAAGTCATGGTTCGATAAGAAAGGTACACAATATTTATATATTTGTTCTGACTTGAATCTTGTTGAAGTGCCTCGAAATACTTGGTGGCTTGATTCTGGTGCATCTACTCATGTATCTCATATTGAACAGGGATTTAATTCGAACCAGCCTTTAAGAAGAACTGAAAGGTACTTGTTCATGGGAAATAGGATGAAAGCGCGAATCGAAGGCATTGGGACGTATAGATTGATCTTGGACACTTGTTTTTATATAGATCTTGAAAGATGTCTCTATGTACCTGAGTGTGCTACAAATCTTGTTTCTGTAAGTAGGATGGATGATTTAGGATTTGATTTTAAGATTGGACATGGTGTTTTCTCTTTGTACCGAAATGATTACTTTTATGGTAGTGGTACCTTGTTTGATTCACTTTACAAATTCAATCTTGATGAAAACATTTCTGAATCTTTGTTTAATGTTGAAAATCAAGGTATTAAACATAGTGCATCTAAAGAAAACTCAACATTCTTGTGGCATAAAAGATTATGTCATATTTCCAAAGAAAGGATCATGAGGTTAGTAAAGAATAAAATATTACCTCCGTTGGAATTTAGTGATCTTGATGTGTGTATAGAACGTATTAAAGGAAAACAAACTTAACACATCACTAAAAAAACAGCCACAAAAAGTACTCAACTTTTAGAGTTGATTCCGTCTTGGAGTGGTGAAAAATATTTCATCACCTTTATCGACGACTTTTCACGTTTTGGATATACTTATTTATTGCATGAAAAGGCTGAGTCAGTGGATGTTCTGAAGTTATTCATCGATGAAATTGAAAGGCAATTAGAAAAGAAAGTTAAAATCGTGAGGTCGGATAGAGGTGGTGAGTTTTATGGAAAATTCACCAAAAGTGGATAATGTCCAAGTCCTTTTGCAAAATTTCTGGAAAGTAAGGGCATTTGTGCGCAATACACAATACGGGGAACACCTCAGCATAATGGTGTAGCTGAAACGCGGAACTGTACTTTGATGGAAATGGTTAGGAGTAAGTTAAGTAATTGCAATTTACCCATGTCGCTGTGGATTTATGCAATAAAGACTGCAACCTATGTCTTAAACCGGGGTCCCATATGGGCAGGTAAATGTGGTCTTCTCTTGATCATTTGGGTGTATGGGAATTTGATGGATACCACTGTAACCATCGAGGAAACAGTAGTAAGGGTGGTTTTCTAGTCTTTCTAACATTTTGTCAATGAATGGTAGAGGAAAATGATCTTTCCTAGATGCAGCATTTAATTTCCTATAATCGATGCACATTCGATGGCCAGGTATAGTTCTGGTGGGGATAAGTTCATCTTTTTCATTTTTATAACTGTTATGCTTCTCGTTTTAGGGACGCAATGCACACAGGTGCTATCAGATATGCGGTAGATTATTCCAGCATCTAAAAGTTTTAAAATCTCCTTTTTGACCATTTCTTTTAAATTTGGGTTTAATCTTCTTTGAGATTCTATGCTGGATTGAGTTTCATTCTCTAGATGGATCCTATGAGTGCATAGACTATATGAAATTCCTTTAATATCATCCAGGGAATATCCTATTGCTTTTTAAAACTTTTTCAATTCAGTTAGCAGCAACTTTTCTTCATCAGATCCTAATCCATCATTTATTATGACAGACTAAGTAGAGTTAGGTCCTAGAAAGGCGTACCTTAGTCCGCTTAGCAGTGTTTTGAGATCTACCTTTGGTGCTTTGAATTCAGACCAGTCATCTAGATCCAGGGGGTGCTGCTCGACTGGCCGCTCGAGTGGATTATTCGAGTGGTGTGTGCCAACGATTCCTAACTCGCTGCTCGATTTGTCCATCGAATGGTTAGGTCGAGTAGTTGATGTATTTCCTCCAAATGCAGCAATAGCTTCCGATCTTATGCCTATCAGATCCTCAAATGCATCAGACTTGTCAACTACCTTCCCCGAGTCTATTATGATTCCCCGAGATCATTGTTGATCGATGCATCTACATGAAAGTCAGTGGAAGCAAGTTTGTTATTCTAGTATTGTATGTTGACGATATATTATTAGTTACGAATGACATGGAAATGTTTTGTGACGTAAAGAAGTATCTCTCTAAGAACTTCGATATGAAGAATATGGGTGAGGCATCCTATGTGATCGGGATAGAAATCATTCGGGATAGATCACAAGGATTGTTAAGTTTGTCTCAAAAAGGATACATAAATAAAGTCCTAGAGATATATTGGATGAAAAATTGCTCCATCGGAAAGGCTCCAATTCTGAAAAGGGACAAATACAGTAAAAAAAACAATGTCCGAAAAATGAATTAGAGCATAAAGAAATGGAGAGAATTCCTTATGCATCAGTGGTTGGGAGTTTGAACTATGTTCCAATATGTACTCAGCCAGACATCAGTTTGTTGTTGGTATGCTGGGCCGATATCAAAGTAATCCCAGAATGGAACACTGGAAAGTTGCAAAGCAAGTTCTCAGGTACTTGCAAGGCACGAAAGAGTTGTCTTCTTTTCAAAAATGACAAATACTTGAAGGGTGCTAAACACATGGAGATAAAGTATTTGTCGGTCAATTAAGAAGTGCAGAAATGCAGAGTAGCAGTTAAGCATATAAAAATGAATATGATGGTAGTGGATCCGTTGACTAAAGGATTACCACCCGGTGTTTTCGTTGGCCATGTAGAGAGAAGGGGTATTATAGAAAAGACCTTGCTGTATTAGTTATGCTATTGTAAAGTTGTTACTCAAAGATTGAAATCAATTACAGTTTGTGTTTTTCTGCAAATAATATATGTTATCATAATGGTTATGTACATATTATGGTTTTAAGATAACATATATAGTTGAGAATTAAAGTTAATCTCAACACTAAGGAATTTGAGAATTAAGGTCAATTTCAATATTAAAGAAATAGTAAAGTTGGAGTTGGTGTGTGGTGCTTGGAAGGGAACCTACTGTATAAAAACGTGTTTTATTCTCTTTTTTATCCTTTATGCCTGAAATCTGAAATGACTCATTGAAACAAGAAATATTCGAAATGTGGCTTAAAAGCCCTTAAATCATATGAAATCACTTGTTAATTATCTCAGAATCATAGATACAAACGGTAAAATAACGATGTTATCATGATCCTGCAAGCTTAGCTCCTTTGCTCGAACATTTTGATAGTTGGAACATGCTCGACTTCGTTTCTCGTCTCCTATAGGCATGCTTCATTTTGAAGTGGCTTAACTCGGGGTCTCATGTTTCCTCCTGAATCATTGGTATTCTTTGGACTGATTAGTTGATATAAAGTCAGTCATAAGCCCTGATATAAAGATATGCCAAAACTTTGAAAAAGTGGAACTAACCTTAGGCTAGAACAAAGAATAAATAAGAAATAAGAGTGAAAATCAGACGACGGAGACAAGATTTGTCGGGTTGGATTAAGAGAAGTGAGACGAAGAGGGCAAGAGGCTATCATGTGAAAGAGTGAAATGTGAGGTGTAGGGTTATTTTAGGCTTATATAATTAGGTTAAATATCGGTTCCAATTGGTTAGCATGAAACCGATCCAAACGGAAGCAATAACCTACCAAAATTAAAATCTCTTCCAATTTGTTTGCCACTTATAACTGAACCATAACCGAACGCGCCCTAATCCTCAGCTTTGTTGGGTTTGGTAAAACCGGTTCGGTTATTACTCCCATGGGTATTCAAAATCATGAGTGTTAAACTAAAATGATTTTGAACCTTCAGGTCTTAAAGAATCATCAATTATTATAAGCATATATAATTGCCAGTCATAAAGATGTTAGAAACTGGGTTCATATATCCTTGAGACAACGTAATCCAAGAATACAAACTAATTTCTTGAAAGTTGCAGTCGCAACCGCCTTGGTGAATAAGCCAGCCAAATTATCGATTGAACGAGTTTGTAGATCACTAACATCGCCATTCTTTTGCAGTTCATGTGTTTGTAAGAATATTGGTAGGATGTGCTTTGTTTGATCACCTTTGACGTATCCTTATTTGAGGTTTACGATGCATGCAGCATTATCATCATACATAATTGTTGGAGCTTCTTTACCTTCAGATATACTGTAATCTTCTCGTATGCTTAGATTGCATGCATGCATTGGAATGGAAAACAAAATATCTTATAGCTTGGGCTAAACAATATTCATGTCGTAGTAGATCACCAACTATTATCTTTAAAACATTGGCTGATTATGATCTCTGGATATGGCATGCGTATCATGGTATGCCATACACCAATAATGATATCAATGTGTTGGAGTCTTTCCGTCTTTCTCAAGGTATTGCTACTCCAGCTTATTATGTCATTCAAGAAAAATAATATTATATGATATATTATTTGGCTTGTGGTATTGATATCTACTCATTTTAGCTCTTCTAAAGCATCATTTTAGCTATAGTTTCATACATTTTTGTATCATTAGAGTTGTAAATATGCACTTAAGTCTTTCTTTCTCATGTTTTACATTTTAGGATCATATAGCTTCATTGTCATGCATTTGATAAGTCTTTTGAGTTTTTTAGTTTTTTTTGGGACTAGGAGCTTGGATGAGGGATCATTTGGATGCAAATATGAGAAATGATGATTCAGAGCCAGTCCAAAGTATCTCAAAGATCGACTCAGATGAAGGTATTGACTTGAGATTTAGCTCAATATCTCTTGATTAAAGTTATATATAATTGAAGTATATTTCCAATGGAGGTGGTCTCGAGTTATTTGGAGTAGCGGTTGAAGAGATACAATTTACTTAGTGAGTCGTGAGCATGCCTAGAGACCAGACGAGGCCGCTAGAGAATGGAGAAAGTTGGCAGGTGATATAAGATTGGAATCACACCAACTTTACGATCACTTAATAATCTAGAAATTCCAAACTTAAGGCATGCGGAAGTGGACAAAGGTAGAGATGGAGATGGAACTGATTGACTCGCTCAATCAAATGAACGGACAAAAGTGTTTGAATCACTCAAACAATCTTAATCCGCAGATCAATAGACCAAAAGTATCCCGCACAGTTAGGATCTAAAGACACAAACAAAAGAGAAAAAAGGAATCCACCTAAGACTCTAATGAACAACACAAAAGAAACTCTTTCTTTTGCAAACTGAATAATACTTTACTTATTTCTAAAATGTTGGTGTCTACAAATGAAAGAAATTCGAGCTTAAATAAGCTCTAAGCTATTGGTAACAAAATTACAAAAGAAGAAACAATATGTATTGAAATAAATGTGAAAATAGCTGTTGGAGAGGAATCTGCTTGAGATACTTCCAAGGACTAATGGAGACTTTTCTGGCTCATCTAGGCTTGATAAGGGAAGTTTTTGATGCACCAAAACTCATGAATTAAATGTCCTAGCCGTTGATGATCAAAGGAGACATGTAGAAGCAGCCAAATATGGAAACTGGCATCTCCTTTGTACTGAGAAACCTTCTGATTTATTTGGCATGTCTTGAACCTTTTGGGAGTCTCTATTTGGTCTGGAGTGTTTAAAGCTTCAACATAGGGGTGTCCAAGTTGCTTGTTTTGCCAAATTTCCTTATATGGCACTAAACATCCTTGTTTTGGAAAAAGCTTGATATCTTCACGATCGGGTGGGTATTTCTTCAGATATTGATCTTGTTGGATCCAGGAGAGATTCAAGAATATTTTCCAAGTGGGTTTGGGTCGATAAAGTTGCTGTTCTGGGCTGTGGATCACATTTTCTGGTCCATATGCAAAAACGGGTCTGAAACTGTTCTGCTGGTTTGAAACTTAATATCTCTTTCATGTGAGCTTCTATTACTCTGATTCAACTTCAAGTAGCTCCCTTGTTGAGTCACGTTTCTGGAACAAGGTTGTTTGTTACTTAACTTGATATGATTATGGCCAGCAAGGAAGAGGAACCTATGCAACATGGAGACGCCAAAGAGGAGCAAAGGCAGCAGCTTGAACCGGAGCTACAAGGAGCTGAAGATTTATGCATTTCTCCGGGTCCTACCACTCGGTCTAAACAAAAGAAGCTCAAGACCACTTTGCAACATCTCCTCAACACCATCTCGGGCAGTTTGGTGTGTGCTAATCCAGCCACATTGGTTGTGATACAAGCCACCTAAACATTTATCAAGAGAGGTGATATGACTTATACTCTTTTTCCCTTCATTTGTGTTTGTCCCGATGGGTTTTCCAAATAAGGTTTTTAATGAGGTAAGCCATATCACTCACTCATCAGCCTCTTGATAAAGCTTAAGCCCATTTCTATCTACTATCCAAGTGAAGCACAGCCCAAGTCCAACAAGAGTTCAGCCGAAATCTTGAAGAACATGAAGAGTTATTTTCTTGTCAACTTTGGTCTTTAATGTTTGTAATTTTCGAGATTTCTCCTTTACTCTCTTGTTGATTTAAACTCATGTAAG
>CM051370.1:15241209-15448056 GCA_028015245.1 Cardamine occulta | reverse complement strand
GCTTCATTTTCTAATTATCAAACATCTTTTCAACTTCTAAAACTCTCTGAAATTTGTTTGTTCATTCTTGCTTAAAGTGTTCGGATCTTCATCCTTCACACCAAGTAAGTCGAAAGTCTTAGGATCTTTCACACTCCTAGGAAGTTTCATCTCGATCCACCCCTTGTTCACCTCGTCTAGGGTCTTCACCCACGTCCAGAGCAAGCCTGAAAGTCCAGAGGATCTCCATCTCCTTTGGAAGTTTCGCATCAACTCCCCAAACTCATCGGATCCCTTCCTAGTTCTTCACCTTTCATCTCTTCCGCATCACTCACCTTGTCACCAATCCTCACAACCTCTTGGAGAAGCATTCAGGGACTTGATCCTCACCTAGGATCATATCATAACTTCACATGGTTAGTTTGGTAGGCTCCTTCGAAGGAACATATGTACTGGCTGGCTTCTAGTCAGTTATCACACACAATTTGATGGAGTTCTGATTCAGCCAATGGTCTGATGACCTCATCAGCAGGAGAAATTAGTGACGTGAGCTCGCGACTTTGCTATCTTGATACTGTGTCGCGACCTAGTTTTACCTACCTAGCAAGGTCGCTACACGGAGCTATGGTGATGACCAAAAGACTCTATTGAGAAGTGAAAGCTACTAAAGAGTGCCTAAGTAAAGAAGAGTTTGCTCAAAGTGAAAATTAGAAAAAAAAAAAAAAAAAAAAGATAGTGCATATGCTCTAGGTTGAAAGAAATGTCTTTAGTTTAGGGTTAGGGTTAAAGAGATGAATGTTAAAGAGATGTCTTTAGTTTGTTGTGAGTCTTTGCTTAAGTTTAGGAGTTGCATAAAAAAATTTGCATTGAGATGAGCATGGAGAAGTACTAAAGACTAAGAATGCACCATTTTACTTTCTTTGAGGACAATGTGTTTCATCATTCGTTTGATACTTTCTGGTTTTGAATCCTAGAAACTCTCCCTTGACCATTTTTTTTTGCTTGCGGACAAGCAAAGGTCAAGTTGGGAGGAGTAATTTGATAAAAAGGCTTTGGTAAACCGGGTCTATCAAATAAATCCCTGTACGTTGAGTACTTTGGGATCGATCCACAGAGACTAAGGACTACACACTAGAGATGCAAGATTCTAAACTAATCTAGAGCAAATAATGATTTGGTTTTGTAATGAAACAATGAAAATGAAAGAAAATCAAAGGGAAAACAAAAAGGAAACAATGGATCATAGTTTCTACTATAATAAGGATGGATTAACAATCAAACAATGATGACATAGATTGCATTAGGCACCATCCTAGATCATGAAATTCATAATTATGACTAATCCACTCTAGTCGCACTAATCACTTTACTAATCATGCAATTATCAATAACTCTCTTTAGTAATTAACATAATCAATGAGAATTATAGAAAAGCCTCCAATTAGATCACTAAATGCCCTAATCAACTACTCTCATAGGCTAGAATTGTAATGCTCATAAAATATTCATTCAAGCATTTCATCAAACACCTTGTGGGCATGGAAATGCTTAATCTAAATCACTAATCTCTTGGCTAATATACAATTAAGAACATCCTAAATGAAAGATCTAACAACAATCAACCTAAACATTCAACATCTAACCATAAATTCATCCTAATCTAGCAAAACCCAAGTTCCAATTAAAAGACTAACAACCTAAGAAGAAAATAGAAAAATATAAAGATAAAGGGGTGGATTTACATAGAAAGAGATGAAGAAATATTTATTAGGATGACATATATTATGAAGATCAATCCAAATCAACCATAAGAAGAGTTTGTAAATCACCCAACTTTAAGCAAAAGAAAACTTAGGGTTTACAAGAGAAAATAATTCGGGCAGCCAAAAAAAGCACCGTGTAGCGACCTTGCTAGGTCCCTAAGACTAGGTTGCGACACAGTATCAAGGTAGCAAAGTCGCGAGCTCACCTCGCTAATTTCTCCTGGCAATTTTCTCCATTCTCTAGCGGCATCGTCTGGTCGCTAGGCATGCTTGGGACTCACTTAATTAGTTGTATCTTTTCAACCGGTACTCCAAATAACTCGAGACCTCTATTAAAAAGCTACTTCAATTCTCTATAACTTTGATCAAGAGACCTGGAGCTAAATCTCAAGGAAATGCCTTCATCTTAGTCGATGTTTGTGATGCGATCATGGATAGCACCAAGGAGACTTCACTTGTAGCTGAGCATGAACCGGAGCATGAGACTAAGGACAACATAGTTGTACCAGTTGGACCTATAACTCGGGTAAGAGCTGGGAAAATCAAGAAGGGAATTGGGGAACAAGAAGAACCTCCCGTCACCACACTGATGTTACTACAAGCAAGTACAGATTCTTAAATGGGCTTGAGACCATTTTTGTACTCTTTTTCCTTATCCTTGGTTTTATCCCAATGGGTTTTCCAGGAAAGGTTTTAATGAGGCAAAATTGGTTCTCTAAGCTTATGGTCCATTTTAGAATCTGATATAAGTCCACCAAGCCCAAATAAATCATTCATCTCTTGGCTTAAAGGGGGAGAGACGAAATTGAAGCTCAAGAGTCCATTTCACCTTCAAACTCTCCATATTTCTATTTATTTATCTTTTTAATTCCAAGACAATTTATTGTTGCTTGGCTTAACTCTGAAGTTTTGTTTCCCTTATATTTCATGTAATCTCTTTGGAGAAGGGGACAACTTTTCTTTTTATTAAAATTTGAGAGTGATTTCTCTTATGTTCTTTGAAGAATAAAACCTGATTGTTGGTGAGTAATATCCTTCAATCAATACGAATCAAGGTGTGTCATATCCGCGATTCAAACCGTGACGATCTCGAGTGTGTCATATCTCGGAAGACTCATTGAGGAAATATCAAAGGCCTTCTGCAACCTTTGTGTGATCCATTCACTTCATCACTATCCATCCATCTATTCTTTCGTTCTACCCCTCGAAAGTGCCGA
The DNA here is from genome assembly GCA_028015245.1 of Cardamine occulta. Classification (NCBI taxonomy): domain Eukaryota; kingdom Viridiplantae; phylum Streptophyta; class Magnoliopsida; order Brassicales; family Brassicaceae; genus Cardamine; species Cardamine occulta. The sequence goes on along the minus strand of CM051370.1, from coordinate 15,445,097 downwards.
TTCTAGGGAGGATCGTATCCAGTGGTATCAGAGCACAATTTCAAGATCGGTATTTGTATCGATCATCTTTGATCTTAGATTTTTTTTATGCGATCATGGATAACACCAAGAAGACTTCACTTGTAGCTGAGTTTGAACCGGAGCTTGAGACTAAAGATGACATAGTTGTACCAGTTGGACCTATAACTCGGGCAAGAGCTGGGAAAATCTAGAAGGGAATTGGGGAACAAGAAGAACCTCCCGTCACCACACTGATGTTTTTATAAGCAAGTACAGATTCTTAAATGGGCTTGAGACCATTTTTGTACTCTTTTTCCTTATCCTTGGTTTTATCCCAATGGGTTTTCCAGGAGAGGTTTTAATGAGGCAAAATTGGTTTTCTAAGCTTATGGTCCATTTTAGAATCTGATATAAGTCCACCAAGCCCAAATAAATCATTCATCTCGTGGCTTAAAGGGGGAGAGATGAAATTGAAGCTCAAGAGTCAATTTCACCTTGAAACTCTCCATATTTCTATTTATTTCTCTTTTTAATTCCAAGACAATTTATTGTTGCTTGGCTTAACTCTGAAGTTTTGTTTTCTTTATATTTCATGTAATCTCTTTGGAGAAGGGGACAACTTTTCTTTTTATTAAAATTTGAGAGTGATTTCTCTTGTGTTCTTTGAAGAAGAAAACCTGATTGTTGGTGAGTAATATCCTTCAATCAATACGAATCAAGGCGTGTCATATCCGCGATTCAAACCTTGACGATCTCGAGTGTGTCATATCTCGGAAGACTCATTGAGGAAATATCAAAGGTCTTCTGCAACCTTTGTGTGATCCATTCACTTCATCACTATCCATCCATCTATTCTTTCGTTCTACCCCTCGAAAGTGCTGATTCTAGGGAGGATCGTATCCTGTGGTATCAAAGCACTCTTTCGGGATCGGTATTTGTATCTATCATCTCTGATCTTAGATTTTTTTTATGCGATCATGGATAGCACCAAGGAGACTTCACATGTAGCTGACCTTGAACCAGAGCTTGAGACTAAAGACGACATAGTTGTACCAGTTGTACCTATAACTCGGGCAAGAGCTGGGAAAATCCAGAAGGTAATTGGGGAACAAGAAGAACCTCCTGTCACCACACTGATGTTTTTACAAGCAAGTACAGATTCTTAAATGGGCTTGAGACCATTTTTGTACTCTTTTTTCTTATCCTTGGTTTTATCCCAATGGGTTTTCCAGGAAAGGTTTTAATGAGGCAAAATTGGTTCTCTAAGCTTATGGTCCATTTTAGAATCTGATATAAGTCCACCAAGCCCAAATAAATCATTCATCTCGTGGCTTAAAGGGGGAGAGACGAAATTGAAGCTCAAGAGTCCATTTCACCTTCAAACTCTCCATATTTCTATTTATTTCTCTTTTTAATTCCAAGACAATTTATTGTTGCTTGGCTTAACTATGAAGTTTTGTTTCCTTTATATTTCATGTAATCTCTTTGGAGAAGGGGACAACTTTTCTTTTTATTAAAATTTGAGAGTGATTTCTCTTGTGTTCTTTGAAGAACAAAACCTGATTGTCTGTGAGTAATATCCTTCAATCAATACGAATCAAGGTGATGAGGACATCAAGTCACCATCAATCAAGGAGCATGGAGGAGACATCAACCAGACGACCAATACCTTTGGAGAGAACCAGCCTGAGCGTACCAAAGACATATATGCCTTTATTGAAGCATATCAACCTAACCAGTGTTGGAAAATGACTGTTGCACTCTTTTTCCCTTGTCTAGGGTTTTTCCCAATGGGTTTACCTAGAAAGGTTTTTAATGAGGCAATATTAAGTCATCAAGGAATCACAGAGAAGTTGATTTGGTTCAAAAGCTTTTCACATGAGGAAGTTATTCAAGTTACAAGTCAGCAGACTTCCAATGAACCCGATAGAGACCAACGGCTACTATTTGGAGGATTACGGCCGAACCACAAGGAATTAAGTTACAAACCAACTTGGTATGTATTCTTTACTCATCATAGAAGCTCAGTAAATTGGATTCGTACCAAACCGATATCAGATGAGGAAGTTATTCAATTTCTAAACCGGAACACTCTAGACTTGCCTTATATGGAGTCTTGCGGATTTGGGAGTCTTCAAACGTATCTTTGGCGACCTGGAGACCTTCCCCATCATCCAGAGACTCTACAACACGTATTTGTTTCAACCAAAACGCACAGGATCAGGCGGATCCTCCCACACCTTCACTTCCCATATCTGGAACCGAGCTTGCCTTATTTGCCTTGATTGGAGCCAAAGGATATCATTCAGCAACGGCTCTTTTCCTATTCACTTGTGTGCATTCTGGAGCCTTATTCAGTGAACCTGGACGTCCCAAGACACCACCAATTCGCACCTAAGCTTTCAAGAATAAAGGCGCTTCACAACTTGCCTTATTTGGCCCGATTTGCTCATAATGGTCCAACGGCTAGTTTGTATTTAATTTTGTGATTTCTTTCTTGTTTCTAACCTTCTAGAACGTTAGAGTACTCATGTAAGAGCTCTATATAAAGCTCATTTCGTCCTTTGTACAAATCACCTTTCAATCATCTAAGAAATATACAAGTTTCCTTTTTATTCAAAGTCTGTCTTTGTTTAAAGTTTGTCTTTAAGTTTCATTTGAGAGATTCATTTGATTCTTGAGATTATAGGATTAGGATTGTTTGTGTGATTCAAACAAGTCTAGTTCTCCACCGATTGAGCGAGTCAATCAAGCCCACCGATTGAGAGAGTCAATCACAAAACATCACCTCCATCTCTACCTACAATTCCACCTTCCGCGAGTCAAAGCTTGGAATTCTTTGATCATCAAGTGATCTAAGCTTGGTGTGATTCCGTGCTTGTATCATCTGGTATCAGAGCTTCAAAAGCTCCTACCCATCAGGTTGTATTCATCCAACCTCTATCCCTTTTAATTTTCTGTTTTGTTGTTTCAATTTTCATTAAAAAAATCGAAAACATATAAAAATCATTTTTCTTTCTTTTTGTTCTTGCTAGTTTGCTTCAGTATCTTTCATAAAAACAAAAAGAATAAATTATTTGCTTCAGTTTGTTATTTTTTTCGATTTCATAAATAAAAACCCCATAAAAAGTTTCTGATTTCACAGTTTAAGTTTTTTCGTCAATTTTGTTGTGTCAATTTTATAAAATCCATAAAAACTCAAAAAAATTATTTCGTCTTTTGTTATGCTTTTCTTAGAGTCTTGAAAACCCATAAAAATTTTATCCCAGAATTTAGAAGTTCGTTTGGTATTTGTTTGAGAATTAAATCTCAGACATATCAAAAATCGCTTCTGGATTTTGATCTGTTTTGTTTGAGTCGTATAAAATCCGAAAATTTCCAAAAAAATATTTTTCTTTTTGATTTTGTTAATTTAATCTCTTAAAAAGATTTATCAAGTAGAATTTCAAATTTTGGAGTCCATTTAATATTTTTTTCGAAGTTGTTTTCCAAACTGTGTCCAATTGGCTTAAATTGTCTAAATCGGTTCTTTTAGTTGCTAGAGCTTTGATATTGTGTTGAATCTTTTGCAGGAACCATCCGCCATGGACTATGAATCTGATGTAGAGGATGAAAGAAGTGAGTTTAACACCTCAGAGATCGATTGGGGTGAAGAACTGGACCCCTCATGGAGTGGAGACGAAGGATATGACCCCAACTCGTGGGAAGGAGGTGCTGATTCTGAATTCAGTACTGGAGAAGGCTATGAACGTAATGAAGAACACTGGGATGATGAGAAAGAGTCAGAAAGTGTGCTCTATGAAGAAGAAGACATTGGAGTTACTAGCTCTCAAATCGGTTTAGAGGAAGAAACTAATGTGCATGATGAAGAAAAATCAGAATCAAGTTTCTGTGAAGAAGTTGGCTTTCATGACAGTTTGGAGGATCAACACCACGAATTTGATTTGCAAAACAAATCAAGAGATGAACAGAGGCTCAAGAAACACGCCTATGAAGAAGTGTCAAGTTTTGCTGAAGATGAATCATGCCATGATGAAGAAGAAAACTATGAAGAGACTGGTTCAGAACGTGAAGAAGAGGATAGACCATGGTGTGAGACTCCTTACTTCAACCATGAAGATGAGACTGAGTCTCAAAGGTCTCCAGAAGAGTTTGTTGAAGAGGAGGAAGTCAAAAGTGAGGCTGGAAGAGATGATTATTGGGAAGACCTATCCAGAGAAGATGAAGGTGTAAGTGAGGCAGGAAGAGATGGTTATGATTATTCCAATTACATCTATTTTTCAGGTTTTCAACAAGGATCTGAGGCATACATTCAATGGGAAGAAGACTTAGAGCATTGGTTCCGTTCCCATCACATACCTAAAGAAGAAAGGCTTTCCTATGCCTTAGACACCCTAGTTGGAGAAGCACAAGAATGGTGGCGACAAGAAGAATTTTGGCATCAATATTCCCAGCCAATCAACACTTGGGGACTACTCAAACAGAGCATGTATCGAACCTTTGTGCCAAAATCCCTAAACAAGAATTACACTCCCAAGAAGTTGTTGTTCCAATCAGCTCCAAAGGAGAGGTCGGCTCCAAAGCAACCACACAGTTCTAAACTGAAGAGAAGGACGACACAAACACCAATTAAGAGGACTGAGGCCACATTAGTCACTCAAGGACATGAGGAGAAGCCAAAAGCAAAAGTCGTAGCTCACAAGCAAAGTCCGAGCTCAAAGCTTGAGCCACACGGCAATGTAAAGCAATGTCTCGATCAAGTCATGGAGCACACGGTGAGGAAAGTAGGCCCTGAGAAAGATGAAGTTTCCCCCAGCTTCATTCTAATGCAAGAAGAGCCACCGGATCACACATTTACTCAATATGACGTGGCATCAAAAGAAACAAAACTCATCGAAAGTTTTGGTCAGGTAAGTGCCTCATTGCTTCAACTAATCTCTGATGATTCTAAAAGTGTGATGACAGACCTATTAAGTCTAGAAGAGTTTGATGAAAACGTTGGTGCCCCACGGAAACACTTGATTCAAAATAATTGTTTTACTACACATTTAAAACCTGAGCAAAAATCTATATTGAATAAACCATGTTTACCTGTTTATAATAATTCCATGACTGTATTAATTCACTTGATTTGTGCCAAAGGAGTTGGAAATATTGCAGGTACAAAGGAAGAACCACCAGACTTAGAAATTGAAGACCATGTCCGAGGAAGAGTTGAGCCAATGATACCACCACCTACTAGGAAAAACAGAGGAGTAGTCCCAATACTCCAGTTCAAAGATGAACCGCCAGATGCACAACACATCAACAAACAATCACCATACCAGGATTATACAGCTTCTGAGGTCGAAACGTTTTGAAGAGGGGAGGGTATGATGAGGACATCAAGTCACCATCAATCAAGGAGCATGGAGGAGACATCAACCAGACGACCAATACCTTTGGAGAGAACCAGCCTGAGCGTACCAAAGACATATATGCCTTTATTGAAGCATATCAACCTAACCAGTGTTGGAAAATGACTGTTGCACTCTTTTTCCCTTGTCTGGGGTTTTCCCAATGGGTTTACCTAGAAAGGTTTTTAATGAGGCAATATTAAGTCATCAAGGAATCACAGAGAAGTTGATTTGGTTCAAAAGCTTTTCACATGAGGAAGTTATTCAAGTTACAAGTCAGCAGACTTCCAATGAACCCGATAGAGACCAACGGCTACTATTTGGAGGATTACGGCCGAACCACAAGGAATTAAGTTACAAACCAACTTGGTATGTATTCTTTACTCATCATAGAAGCTCAGTAAATTGGATTCGTACCAAACCGATATCAGATGAGGAAGTTATTCAATTTCTAAACCGAACACTCTAGACTTGCCTTATATGGAGTCTTGCGGATTTGGGAGTCTTCAAACGTATCTTTGGCGACCTGGAGACCTTCCCCATCATCCAGAGACTCTACAACACGTATTTGTTTCAACCAAAACGCACAGGATCAGGCGGATCCTCCCACACCTTCACTTCCCATATCTGGAACCGAGCTTGCCTTATTTGCCTTGATTGGAGCCAAAGGATATCATTCAGCAACGGCTCTTTTCCTATTCACTTGTGTGCATTCTGGAGCCTTATTCAGTGAACCTGGACGTCCCAAGACACCACCAATTCGCACCTAAGCTTTCAAGAATAAAGGCGCTTCACAACTTGCCTTATTTGGCCCGATTTGCTCATAATGGTCCAACGGCTAGTTTGTATTTAATTTTGTGATTTCTTTCTTGTTTCTAACCTTCTAGAACGTTAGAGTACTCATGTAAGAGCTCTATATAAAGCTCATTTCGTCCTTTGTACAAATCACCTTTCAATCATCTAAGAAATATACAAGTTTCCTTTTTATTCAAAGTCTGTCTTTGTTTAAAGTTTGTCTTTAAGTTTCATTTGAGAGATTCATTTGATTCTTGAGATTATAGGATTAGGATTGTTTGTGTGATTCAAACAAGTCTAGTTCTCCACCGATTGAGCGAGTCAATCAAGCCCACCGATTGAGAGAGTCAATCACAAAACATCACCTCCATCTCTACCTACAATTCCACCTTCCGCGAGTCAAAGCTTGGAATTCTTTGATCATCAAGTGATCTAAGCTTGGTGTGATTCCGTGCTTGTATCACTCAAGGTGTGTCATATCCACGATTCAAACCTTGATGATCTCGAGTGTGTCATATCTCAGAAGACTCATTGAGGAAATATCAAAGGTCTTCTGCAACGTTTGTGTGATCCATTCACTTCATCACTATCCATCCATCTATTCTTTCGTTCTACCCCTCAAAAGTGCCGATTCTAGGGAGGATCGTATCCAGTGGTATCAGAGCACACTTTCGGGATCGGTATTTGTATCGATCATCTTTGATCTTAGATTTTTTTTATGCGATCATGGATAGCACCAAGAAGACTTCACTTATAGCTGAGCTTGAACCGGAGCTTGAGACTAAAGATGACATAGTTGTACCAGTTGGACCTATAACTCGGGCAAGAGCTGGGAAAATCTAGAAGGGAATTGGGGAACAAGAAGAACCTCCCGTCACCACACTGATGTTTTTATAAGCAAGTACAGATTCTTAAATGGGCTTGAGACCATTTTTGTACTCTTTTTCCTTATCCTTGGTTTTATCCCAATGGGTTTTCCAGGAAAGGTTTTAATGAGGCAAAATTGGTTCTCTAAGCTTATGGTCCATTTTAGAATCTGATATAAGTCCACCAAGCCCAAATAAATCATTCATCTCGTGGCTTAAAGGGGGAGAGAAGAAATTGAAGCTCAAGAGTCCATTTCACCTTGAAACTCTCTATATTTCTATTTATATGTCTTTTTAATTCCAAGACAATTTATTGTTGCTCGATTTAACTCTGAAGTTTTGTTTTCTTTATATTTCATGTAATCTCTTTGGAGAAGGGGACAACTTTTCTTTTTATTAAAATTTGAGAGTGATTTCTCTTGTGTTCTTTGAAGAACAAAACCTGATTGTTGGTGAGTAATATCCTTCAATCAATACGAATCAAGGCGTGTCATATCCGCGATTCAAACCTTGACGATCTCGAGTGTGTCATATCTCGGAAGACTCATTGAGGAAATATCAAAGGTCTTCTGCAACCTTTGTGTGATCCATTCACTTCATCACTATCCATCCTTCTATTCTTTCGTTCTACCCCTCGAAAGTGCCGATTCTAGGGAGGATCGTATCCTGTGGTATCAGAGCACTCTTTCGGGATCGGTATTTGTATCTATCATCTCTGATCTTAGATTTTTTTTATGCGATCATGGATAGCACCAAGGAGACTTCACATGTAGCTGACCTTGAACCAGAGCTTGAGACTAAAGACGACACAGTTGTACCAGTTGTACCTATAACTCGGGCAAGAGCTGGGAAAATCCAGAAGGGAATTGGGGAACAAGAAGAACCTCCTGTCACCACACTGATGTTTTTACAAGCAAGTACAGATTCTTAAATGGGCTTGAGACCATTTTTGTACTCTTTTTTCTTATCCTTGGTTTTATCCCAATGGGTTTTCCAAGAAAGGTTTTAATGAGGCAAAATTGGTTCTCTAAGCTTATGGTCCATTTTAGAATCTGATATAAGTCCACCAAGCCCAAATAAATCATCCATCTCGTGGCTTAAAGGGGGAGAGACGAAATTGAAGCTCAAGAGTCCATTTCACCTTCAAACTCTCCGTATTTCTATTTATTTCTCTTTTTAATTCCAAGACAATTTATTGTTGCTTGGCTTAACTCTGAAGTTTTGTTTCCTTTATATTTCATGTAAAGGGGACAACTTTTCTTTTTATTAAAATTTGAGAGTGATTTCTCTTGTGTTCTTTGAAGAAGAAAACCTGATTGTTGGTGAGTAATATCCTTCAATCAATACGAATCAAGGTGTGTCATATCCGCGATTCAAACCTTGACGATCTCGAGTGTGTCATATCTCAGAAGACTCATTGAGGAAATATCAAAGGTCTTCTGCAACGTTTGTGTGATCCATTCACTTCATCACTATCCATCCATCTATTCTTTCGTTCTACCCCTCGAAAGTGCCCATTCTAGGGAGGATCGTATCCAGTGGTATCAGAGCACACTTTCGGGATCGGTATTTGTATCGATCATCTTTGATCTTAGATTTTTTTTATGCGATCATGGATAGCACCAAGAAGACTTCACTTGTAGCTGAGCTTGAACCGGAGCTTGAGACTAAAGATGACATAGTTGTACCAGTTGGACCTATAACTCGGCTAAGAGCTGGGAAAATCTAGAAGGGAATTGGGGAACAAGAAGAACCTCCCGTCACCACATTGATGTTTTTATAAGCAAGTACAGATTCTTAAATGGGCTTGAGACCATTTTTGTACTCTTTTTCCTTATCCTTGGTTTTATCCCAATGGGTTTTCCAGTAAAGGTTTTAATGAGGCAAAATTGGTTCCCTAAGCTTATGGTCCATTTTAGAATCTGATATAAGTCCACCAAGCCCAAATAAATCATTCATATCGTGGCTTAAAGGGGGAGAGAAGAAATTGAAGCTCAAGAGTCCATTTCACCTTGAAACTCTCTATATTTCTATTTATTTCTCTTTTTAATTCCAAGACAATTTATTGTTGCTTGATTTAACTCTGAAGTTTTGTTTTCTTTATATTTCATGTAATCTCTTTGGAGAAGGGGACAACTTTTCTTTTTATTAAAATTTGAGAGTGATTTCTCTTGTGTTCTTTGAAGAACAAAACCTGATTGTTGGTGAGTAATATCCTTCAATCAATACGAATAGAGGCGTGTCATATCCGCGATTCAAACCTTGACGATCTCGAGTGTGTCATATCTCGGAAGACTCATTGAGGAAATATCAAAGGTCTTCTGCAACCTTTGTGTGATCCATTCACTTCATCACTATCCATCCATCTATTCTTTCGTTCTACCCCTCGAAAGTGCCGATTCTAGGGAGGATCGTATCCTGTGGTATCAGAGCACTCTTTCGGGATCGGTATTTGTATCTGTCATCTCTGATCTTAGATTTTTTTTATGCGATCATGGATAGCACCAAGGAGACTTCACATGTAGCTGACCTTGAACCAGAGCTTGAGACTAAAGACGACATAGTTGTACCAGTTGTACCTATAACTCGGGCAAGAGCTGGGAAAATCCAGAAGGGAATTGGGGAACAAGAAGAACCTCCCGTCACCACACTGATGTTTTTATAAGCAAGTACAGATTCTTAAATGGGCTTGAGACCATTTTTGTACTCTTTTTCCTTATCCTTGGTTTTATCCCAATGGGTTTTCCAGAAAAGGTTTTAATGAGGCAAAATTGGTTCTCTAAGCTTATGGTCCATTTTAGAATCTGATATAAGTCCACCAAGCCCAAATAAATCATTCATCTTGTGGCTTAAAGGGGGAGAGACGAAATAGAAGCTCAAGAGTCCATTTCACCTTCAAACTCTCCATATTTCTATTTATTTCTCTTTTTACTTCCAAGACAATTTATTGTTGCTTGGCTTAACTCTGAAGTTTTGTTTCCTTTATATTTCATGTAATCTCTTTGGAGAAAGGTACAAATTTTCTTTTTATTAAAATTTGAGAGTGATTTCTCTTGTGTTCTTTGAAGAACAAAACCTGATTGTTGGTGAGTAATATCCTTCAATCAATCCGAATCAAGGTGTGTCATATCCGTGATTCAAACCTTGACGATATTGAGTGTGTCATATCTCGGAAGAGTCATTGAGGAAATATCAAAGGTCTTCTGCAACCTTTGTGTGATCCATTCACTTCATCACTATCCATCCATCTATTCTTTCGTTCTACCCCTCAAAAGTACCGATTCTAGGGAGGATCGTATCCAGTGGTATCAGAGCACACTTTCGGGATCGGTATTTGTATCGATCATCTTTGATCTTAGATTTTTTTTATGCGATCATGGATAGCACCAAGAAGACTTCACTTATAGCTGAGCTTGAACCGGAGCTTGAGACTAAAGATGACATAGTTGTACCAGTTGGACCTATAACTCGGGCAAGAGCTGGGAAAATCTAGAAGGGAATTGGGGAACAAGAAGAACCTCCTGTCACCACACTGATGTTTTTACAAGCAAGTACAGATTCTTAAATGGGCTTGAGACCATTTTTGTACTCTTTTTCCTTATCCTTGGTTTTATCCTAATGGGTTTTCCAGGAAAGGTTTTAATGAGGCAAAATTGGATCTCTAAGCTTATGGTCCATTTTAGAATCTGATATAAGTCCACCAAGCCCATATAAATCATTCATCTCGTGGCTTAAAGGGGGAGAGACGAAATTGAAGCTCAAGAGTCCATTTCACCTTCAAACTCTCCATATTTCTATTTATTTCTCTTTTTACTTCCAAGACAATTTATTGTTGCTTGGCTTAAGTCTGAAGTTTTGTTTCCTTTATATTTCATGTAATCTCTTTGGAGAAGGGGACAACTTTTCTTTTTTATTAAAATTTGAGAGTGATTTCTCTTGTGTTCTTTGAAGAACAAAACCTGATTGTTGGTGAGTAATATCCTTCAATCAATCCGAATCAAGGTGTGTCATATCCGAGATTCAAACCTTGACGATATTGAGTGTGTCATATCTCGGAAGAGTCATTGAGGAAATATCAAAGGTCTTCCGCAACCTTTGTGTGATCCATTAACTTCATCACTATCCATCTATCTATTCTTTTGTTTTACCCCTCGAAAGTGCCGATTCTAGGGAGGATCGTATCAAGTGGTATCAGAGCACACTTTCGGGATCAGTATTTGTATCTATCTTCTTTGATCTTAGTTTTTTTTTATTTCTCTCTTTTCCTTTGTTCTTGTTGATCGGATCATATCTTTAGGGATTAGCCAAAATGTTTATCCCATTTTTCTGTTTTGATCTATATTTAGTTCTAGTTTTAATTCTGAATTGTTAAAAATAAAATAAAAAGAAGTTGATCGGACCAAAGAAAAAAAAAGAAGAAGAAGAAAAAAAAAAACAAAATTTTAATCAGTCTGAAATTAATTAGCTTAGGGGGGTTTATTTTTCTAATTGTATCTCCTTAATTTTTGCTGATCCTTGATCTGTTCTTATTTAAAAAAAAAAATTAAACTCTTTTCTCTTTTCTTTCTATCTCAAATCAATTGTTTCGAATTTGTGTTGTTGGAGTTGTTCATCCGATTTGATTAGTTTTGTTCCATACGAACCATTGAGAAAATCGCTGAGAGAGATCATTTTGAGTGCTGAGTGATTGAGTGAATAAAAATGAGAGAAACACTTGTGAGGATCGACTTTTTATTACTAATGTTTGTTAAGTGTGCAGGGAAAGCAAAATTAATATGTCTAATCATTCCAGCGAAGAAGATGTGAACACCAACCGAGCTCGTAGAGGAAGAAATAACAATCTGGATATGCAAACTCTTATGGGAGAGATGAGGCGGATGATGAGGGAAGAGATGGGTGCAGTCAATGAAAGGATCGATATGATTCAAGAGTCCGTTAATCAAGGACTATTGCCGAATACTGCTGCTAGAAGAAGAAGAGCGCGACCTCAAGAAGAAGCTGATGAGGATGACTTGCATTATTACAGCAGAGGTAGCCAAGCTTCTAACCAAAGTGAAAGAAGGCCGAGACGAGTAAGAGAAGCTAGGGGTCGAAATGAGGACAATCTCAGTGGACTCAAGTTGAAGATACCACCGTTTCATGGGAAGAGTGATCCGGACGCTTACTTGGAGTGGGAGAAGAAAATTGAGCTCGTATTCGATTGTCAAAATTATTCGGAGCAAAAGAAAGTTCAAGTAGCGGCAACAGAGTTTTATGATTATGCAATTAATTGGTGGGATCAAATTGTGACGAGTCGAAGACGTAACCGAGAACCGCCCGTAGTCACTTGGGAAGAGTTGAAAAATCTGATGAGAAAAAGATTTGTTCCAAGCCACTATCATCGGGAGTTGCATCAAAAGCATAGGCGTCTAACTCAAGGAAGTAAGAGTGTGGAGGATTACTATCAAGAGATGGAGTCTTTAATGCTTAAGGCCGATATATATGAAGATGATGAGGTGACAATGGCCAGGTTTTTGAGTGGTTTAGCTCGTGATATTCAAGATAGGATGGAGCTTCAAACTTATAACGATTTGGAAGAAATGCTTCATAAGGCTGTGTTCGTTGAACAACAAGCTAAGAGGAGAAGTACTTCTAAACTTTCCTATGGAGCTGGAGCCGCTAACACTAGGACGAGTTACAGCCGAGAGGATAGGACCGTTACCAAGCCAAAATCGGATCCTAAGCCCTGCGCCAATGCTGAAGATGCCAAGGGTAAAGCTGTAGCTACTTCGTCTAGAAATCGGGGCGTTAAGTGATTCAAGTGTCAAGGGAGAGGACACTACGCCAACGAGTGCACCAACAAGAGAACTATGATTCTATTGGATAATGGCGAGATTGAAACTGAGGAGGAAAAGCTTGAAAGTGATGGTGAAATTGAGGATGAGGACATAGAGTTACCAGCCACCGGAGAATTATTGGTAACCAGACGTTCTTTGAGTATTCAAGTTAAAGATATTGTCCAAGAGTAGCGGGAGAACTTGTTTCACACCAGATGTTTGGTACAAGGTAAGGTTTGCAGCCTTATTATTGATGGTGGGAGCTGTACTAATGTGGCTAGTGAAAAAATGGTGAAGAAGTTAGGGTTGGAAGTTAGGGCTGGAAGTTAAGAAGCATCCGAAACCATTTAAGCTTCAATGGCTTAATGATGCTGGTGAGATGACCGTGAGCAGCCAAGTATTGGTTCCTTAAACCATAGGCAAGTATGAGGTCAAAATTTTATGTGATATTTTACCTATGGAGGCCGGTCATATACTACTTGGAAGACCTTAGCAGTTTGATAGAAAGGTCTTACATGACGGTTTTACTACCCGGTACTCTTTTGAGTTCAATGGCCAAAAAATGATACTTGCTCCTTTGGCACCACATGAGGTTCATCAAGACCAACTTAAGCTGAAACACCAAGAAAAAACCATCGTGAGTGAACCCCTAAACAAGTCGCCTCAAAATAAAAAAGAGAGTTTGAGAAAAACCAAGAAAAAGTCTTGTGAGAGTAAACCCGTGAGGCATTCAAATTTCTTCGTGAGGTCTAATGTGGTTAAGAGAGCTCTGTTCTCTAAACAACCCATTCTGTTACTTGTTTACAAAGAAACCTTTCTGAACCTTACTAGCCTCGTACCGGAATTGCCGAGTAAAATCAATTATATTTTGCAGGATTTTGAAGATGTCTTTCTGGAGGAAAATCCTAAGGGATTGCCACCTATCCGTGGAATTGAGCAACTAAAAGGTTTATATGAGACTGATTCTGAATTTCAAGAAATTAACAAGTCTTGTGTTAAATTTGCTTTTGGAAAGTACTTTAGGCATGAAGGATTTCTATTCTTTGAAAATCGTTTGTGTGTGTCTAACTGTTCTTTGAGAGAGTTACTTGTAAGCGAAGCTCATGGAGGAGGATTAATGGGACATTTTGGAGTTACCAAAACCCTAAGTGTCATGCAGGATTATTTCTATTGGCTGCATATAAAAAGAGACGTGGAGAGAATTCGCGGTAGATGTGTAACTTGCAAGCAAGCAAAATCTAAAGTGCAACCCCACGGTTTGTATACCTCTTTACCCATTCCTACTGAGCCTTGGACTGACATTTCTATGGATTTTGTGCTTGGGTTGCCTAGGACTAGAAAAGGAAGAGATCCTATCTTTGTTGTTGTAGATAGATTTTCTGAAATGGCGCATTTTATCCCTTGTCATAAAACTGACGATACATCACTTGTTGCTGAGTTGTTCTTTAGAGAGGTTGTTCGTTTGTATGGCATGCCTAGGATAATTATATCTGATAGGGACAATAAGTTTTTGTGTTATTTTTGGAAGACGATGTGGTCAAAGTTAGGAACTAAACTGTTGTTTTCAACTACGTGCCATCCTCTAACTGATGGACAAACTGAAGTAGTTAATAGGACTTTGTCTACACTCTTGCGTTCAATCATTAATAAGAACATCAAAACTTGGGAAGATTGTTTGCCACATGTTGAGTTTGCATATAATCATTCTGTTCACTCTGCTTCTAAGTATTCTCCGTTCCAAATTGTTTCTGGTTTTAATCCTTTGACTCCTTTGATCTAATTCCTTTACTTTTGAGTGAAAGAGCTAGCTTGGATGGGAAAAAGAAAGCAGACTTTGTTAAGCAGATACATGAGAAAGCTAGGAAGAACATCAAAGAAAAGACTAAGCAGGTTGAAAGGAAAGCAAACAAAGGCCGACGCAAGAAAGTTTTTGATGTTGGAGATCTTGTGTGGATTCACTTGAGGAAAGAAAGATTCCCAACAGAGCGGAAATCAAAACTCATGCCAAGAGTTGATGGTCCATTCAAGATAGTCAAGTGAATTAATGACAATGCTTACCAACTTGATCTTCAAGGTAAGTACAATGTTAGTTCAAGCTTTAACGTTTCTGACTTGATTCTTTTTGTGGCAGATGAATCAGATTTGAGGTCAAATCCTTTTCAAGAAGAGGGGGATGATGCAATCATGGATAGCACCAAGGAGACTTCACTTGTAGCTTAGCTTGAACCGGAGCTTGAGACTAAGGACGACATAGTTGTACCAGTTGGACCTATAACTCGGGCAAGAGCTGGGAAAATCAAGAAGGGAATTGGGGAACAAGAAGAACCTCCCGTCACCACACTGATGTTACTACAAGCAAGCACAGATTCTTAAATGGGCTTGAGACCATTTTTGTACTCTTTTTCCTTATCCTTTGTTTTATCCCAATGGGTTTTCCAGGAAAGGTTTTAATGAGGCAAAATTGGTTATCTAAGCTTATGGTCCATTTTAGAATCTGATATAAGTCCACCAAGCCCAAATAAATCATTCATCTCGTGGCTTAAAGGGGGAGAGACGAAATTGAAGTTCAAGAGTCCATTTCACCTTCAAACTCTCCATATTTCTATTTATTTCTCTTTTTAATTCCAAGACAATTTATTGTTGCTTGGCTTAACTCTGAAGTTTTGGTTCCTTTATATTTCATGTAATCTCTTTGGAGAAGGGGACAACTTTTCTTTTTTATTAAAATTTGAGAGTGATTTCTCTTGTGTTCTTTGAAGAACAAAACCTTGTTGGTGAGTAATATCCTTCAATCAATCCGAATCAAGGTGTGTCATATCCGCGATTCAAACCTTGATGATATTGAGTGTGTCACATCTCGGAAGACTCATTGAGGAAATATCAAGGGTCTTCTGCAACCTTTGTGTGATCCATTCACTTCATCACTATCCATCTATCTATTCTGTTTGAGACACTTCGGACTGGCCCTAAATCATCATTTCACATATTTGCATTCAAATGATCCCTCATCCAAGCTCTAAGTCTCAAAACACCTAAAAGACTCAAAAGACTATGCAAATGCATGACAATGAAGCTATATGATCCGAAAATGTAAAACATGAGAAAGAAAGACTAAAATGCATATTTACAACTCTAATGATGTGAAATATGTATGAATATATAGCTAAACTAAGTACATATCAGATATATATATCCAAAACGGTCCACCAAAGTTCAAAAAGTTCACGAGCCAATAGGACCGAAAACATTGCTATGCAAAAAGAAGCATGTTGGAAATATGTGGAGTGTGCTTTTGGAGTTTTCCAATCACGTGCAATTGTGAAAGGACCTGCTCTTTTTGGAAAAAGATGTGATTCATAAAATATTGACTACATGTATAATTTTACATAAAATGAGAATTGAAGATGAGTGTGATATCCAGATATTGAGATAGCGGAAGATGATGAAAATTCCAATTTCCTACAATTAAAAAATTAGAATTTCAAGGATAAAAAAAAACTAATTTCTCACATTGAAATGTTTTAATTGATCATTAATAAGAGAAATATAGTATTAGTGATGTTTAAAAAGTTATTATTGCTTTTTATTTTCACTATTATGTAATTTTATTTCTATAATAAAAGTTTAGGTTTTAAAAATATTCATTTGATTGATTTTCTTGAAAAATAAAATCTGTGAATAAAATTTGACACTTTATAAAATAAAAGATGTTATAATTGATAAATTATAAGTGTTGAAAAAACAGGATGTTATTGAAAATTAATAATAAATAGTAAAAATAGAATATATATGGAATATTCTTTTTTGAGGTTAAAAACGAAGGAACCCATTGGAAAAAGTTTTTAAGAATGACACTACGACTTCTCGAGGGAAGTTGAGATCAGAAGATTTATTCAAAGCTAGTACCTTCTCTATGAATTTGGCTACGACTTCGCAGTCACGGGGAGATTGCTGCTTGCTTAATCCACAGGGAATCGTTACCAAAGTTCCACAACCCAGAAGACGAGTTTAAGATCCAACCTCGACATTGAGAATGGTAGTAAAGTCTTCATGAAAGCAGATGACTATAGCAGCAGCAAGAGGAGATGTTGGAACACTTTTAACGCAGCTGGAGCTCGATGCCATTGAGATCAAGTTTAGATCAGTGAAGAATAAAGACTTCGACCCACGCCATCAATAATTAATGATGACATATCTACCTGATCTACATCGCAAGGAATTCGAGTTCAACTCAAGATGCATCCACTGAAGCCGAGTTGCAATCACTTAATTCAAGCTCAGCTCACAGCACGATCATTGAGTTCACTTCGCAGCTTGATACGAGAGTAAATGCCAACATTGATTTGGAGTTGACCAAGACAAGAGGCAGTACGAACAGCTGTACAATCCCCGAAGGCAAGACGAGGAAAACATCAAGCCTTTTTTAGTTCAGGCAAAGTCCAAGACCTATTGGTTCAGCCCAACGACCACATAGAAAATATTGGTAGCTCAACTACAGAATGCCTCAAAGCGGAATCAATCCAACAGGACTTCAAACGAAGGAGTTATTCGAATTACAAACTGGAAGATCCCCAATTTCCTCGAGTTGAACCAACATGCATTGATTAGAGGATCCTAATAATACATCTAGCTTCATTCCCAGCCATTGGATCAGGCGGATTCAAACTTTCACACTCATACACCAAGAACTTCCATGTCTAGACTCGAGAGCCTTCAATGCACTCCAACAAGCTAGATTCCTTTGAACCAGTAAAGACCAGAAAATTTGGTAGCTTCAACATGGACGAGAGTCTCCTCTCTCGAGGCTATATGAAGAATATTTTGAGATTGTTCATGACTGTTATGTCTTGACAGTTTTTGACTTAATATGAGCTCCGCTCACGGCGTATCCACAAGGTTCACCGCGCAACTACTTAGTCTGAATTCATCTTTGAGATCGTCACAAGAATATAAGTCCTCTGAGCCGAGCAACAGCTTGCAGGACTTGGGGGCAACTATTGATATTGGATCCCGCACTCCAGATCCATCTAGATGATTAGAGGGCCTTCGACTCCTTACGCCCAAAAAGATCCATAGTGCACAGAGGAGGTGGTCAAATCTGGACATTGATTGATGATTCAATTAGTGAATTAATGGTCATGGTAAAAAAAATAAACCTGTCATTCAAGGTTATGAATTAATTATCATGAGAGTTATTTTGCGAATTAATTTTTGAATTAATGGCCAAATAATGATACCTCGAGAGGAGGTATGGGATCCACCACGAGGACATCAGGACCAGCAAACTTGTCATCAGCTCGGGAGCACGAGGTGGAGGATGATGGACTACCGAGCTCGCGGACAAGTCTAACGGAGCAGAAGCACACCAAGTTCGGGGACAAACCCAACAGAGCTCATGGACAGGTCAAATTGGAGACGTTACGGTATTATAGATATGATCAAAACTGACGCATTTAAAGGAAATCATGAAGTTAATTCACTGCATTTAATCTCATAGCATTGTAAAGTGGGTTGAATCTTCTACATTTCTCACTATAATTCTTAGATACAAATAATGTTATCTCCATTATTGATTCTAAATACTTTTTCTTCTCTTTATGTAATCAACCATATATACACATATTATTCTCTCTTTTCGGATTTATATACTTATGTTTAGAGATATACTTTTGTTCATCATTCATTTCATGTAACAAGTTTCATATCTATACAAAAAGCCCTACTTATATTTTGGGTGTACAATCATGTATCCACAATGATCACATAATAAAATGGATATTTAGATTAAAGCCAACAGAAAAAATTAAATAATAAAATAGATATTTAGACTTTAAACTTTAATATTTAATAAAATCTAAATTTTCATTCTCATATTTAGATTTTTAGGTTTTTCATATTATTTAATCTCTACTTAAAAAATTCTAGCATGCTTCTAATTATTTGATCACGACACATGTTGGTTGATCGATAAGATTCTAACACATAGAAGTGTATAATTTTTGTTTTCTTTAATCGAAAAGAAAAACTAATAAAAATAATTATTAACTGGAACTCGTCTTCGTCAAGGCACGATGGATTCAGATCAAAGATGATATGATTATGGCCAGCAAGGAAAAGGAACCTATGCAACATGGAGACGCCAAAGAGGAGCAAAGGCAGCAGCTTGAACCGGAGCTACAAGGAGCTGAAGATTTATGCATTTCTCCGGGTCCTATCACTCGGTCTAAGCAAGAGAATCTCAAGACCACTTTGCAACATCTCCTCAACACCATCTCGGGCAGTTTGGTGTGTGCTAATCCAGCCACATTGGTTGTGATCCAAGCCACCTAAACATTTATCAAGAGAGGTTGGTGCAGGCACGGAACCTAGATGAGCGTGATAGGGATGGTTCCTAGCAACGAGTGGTAACACTCTCTTTGCCTAGGAGAAGAGTGGATCGATGTGGAGGTGGAGTGATGCTGAAACAAGGGTGGTAACACTCTCTTGATGCAGCGGCGAGATGGAGATGATGAATACTAGTAACCAGGGGATCGAGGACGCCACAAGAACTGGTGGAAGAGCTCTTGATAAGTCAGGCTGCACCTTGTTCGAATCTCACGAGCAAAGGAGGCGGCTAGGGTAGGGTTTTCTTGCTAGAAGAAAAATTGTTCTTTATTGATAACTTGCCAAAAGATACAAGCCGAGAAGGAACCTTATAGAATGGTTCAGCGGCTGGGGCTTCTAGGCCAAATAATTATTCAAAAATTAAAACTTAAGGACCTTACAATGCTGGGACTTCTAAAAGGACTCAAACAAAACAAAATAAAATAAATAACCCTGCAAAACAAACAAGAAATACTCGTAAGTCCCAAATCATAATTCAAACACTCACATTGTATTTTTGGTGATGACAAATAGTGTTGCATCCTGGTTTCCTTGTAAAACCGGCAAAAACGCTATTGGTGATGATTTGGTCCAAATAAGGAAAGTTCTTGGTGAGGCCTTGTCTTCTAGACTCGTTGGTTCCAGCGGGGTTTCTTGATCAATCTCCTTGGTAAGAAGCGTTCCCTTGAGCTCTTCATGATCCATTAGAGTGATTAAGCCCTCTACCGAAGTGTTGAAGTCTTCTCTCACGCTCTTAAGTCCTCCTCTTGTCCTAGGACTTCTCCGCAGTTGCGGGATGGCTACTATTCCTTCCTCGGTACTGGGGTCGTTGGTCTGGATGTCCTCATCAGAGGTGGTATGACTTACACTCTTTTTCCCTTCATTTGGTTTTGTCCCAATGGGTTTTCCAAATAAGGTTTTTAATGAGGTAAGCCATATCACTCACTCATCAGCCTCTTGATAAATCCTAAGCCCAATTCTATCTCTTATCACAAAATAAAGGAAGCCCAAGTCCAAGAAGAGTTCAGCCGAAAATCTCAAGACATGAAGAGTCATTTTTATGTTCAAACTTTGTTTTAATGTTGTGATAATTTGAGATTTTTCCTTTACTCTCTTGTTGCTTTAACCTCATGTAAGCATTCATTTCTAATTATCAAACATCTTTTCAACTTCTTACACCCTCTGAAACTTGTTTGTTCATCCTTGCTTAAAGTGTTCGGATCTTCATCTTTCACACCAAGTAAGCTTGAAAGTCTTAGGATCTTTCACACTCCTAGGAAGTTTCATCTCGATCCACCCCTTGTTCACCGCGTCTAGGGTCTTCACCCACGTCCAGAGCAAGCCTGAAAGTTCAAAGGATCTCCATCCCCTTTGGAAGTTTCGCATCAACCCCCCAAACTCATCGGATCCATTCATAGTTCTTCACCTTTCATCTTTTCCGCATCACTCACCTTGTCACCAACCCTTACAACCTCTTGGAGAAGTATTCAGGGACTTAATCCTCACCTAGGATCATATCAAGTGGTATCAGAGCTGACTCCACGCCAGGTTGTATCTCTTCCGATCTGATATACCTTTTCATATCCCGATCTGTATTATCTGTTGACTGTTGGAATTTTGATAAATTCATCTTGTCTGATAAAATCGTGAGATCTGTTGAATCTGCTTCAAAAAAGAGTCTAGTATTTGTTAAAATTGATTCTAGAATTGTTGAACATGTTTTGATATGGTTGCCCCACTAAGCTCATCCAGCATGTCGTCTAGCCTAGGAATGGGATGCCTATACTTGACGGTGATGTTGTTGATGGCTCGGCAATCCACACACATCCTCCATGTCCCGTTCTTCTTGGGGACTAATAGGACTGGAACGGCACAAGGGCTCAAACTCTCCCTAATGTAACCCTTAGACATCAACTCTTGGACTTGGCGTTCCAACTCTTTAGTCTCTTCGGGGTTTACTCTATAAGCTGGCCTGTTGGGTAGAGGCGCTCCAGGGACTAAGTCAATCTGGTGCTCTATGCCCCTAAGAGGTGGTAGGCCTGGCGGCATCTCATCCGGGAAAACGTCCTGGAATTTTTCGAGTAGCTTGAGAACGTCGTCCGGTACTTCCTTTTCGTCTAACCCTGCAAATAACCCTTCCTTGAAGACCATTAGTAGCACCTGCTCTTTAGATTGAAGGGATTTATAAACCGAATGTGGTGAAACTAAGAGGTTAGTCTTACTTACCTTGGCCCCTTTGTCCATAGTTTTCTGCATCTCATGAACCTCCTGTGGGGTGAGGGGCGCTAGGCTATGCTTACGGTTGTTGTGGCTGAAACTATAGTAGTTCGTCCTACCACTGTGAGTTGTATCCTTGTCGAACTGCCAGGGTCTCCCTAGGAGTAAGTGTCCCGCTTGCATGGGAACAACGTCGCAGATGACCTGGTCGGCGTACTTCCCAATGCTAAAAGCTACGGTAACTTGCTCTGAAATTTTGAGCTCGGTCTCGTCATTGAGCCACTTGAGACGGTATGGCCTGGGGTGCTTTGTCTTCTGGAGACCTAGCTTATCAACCAAATACTTGCTTGCAACATTAGTACAAGAACCACCATCAATGATGAGACTACATACCTTGGAGTCTATGGTGCACCGAGAGTGGAAGATGTTTTCTCTTTGCACGGTCTCGGGGTCAAAGAAAGAACTGAGAGCTTTTCTTGTCACTAGAAGTTGACCCACATCCGGATAGTCAACCACATCTTCTTCGGACTCCACTTGTTCTTCGATGGCCTCGTCCTCCGACTCGATCTCTCCATTGTCTCTAAGGATCATCACTCGCTGGTTCGGACACTCTCTGCGTAGTGACCCTTTCCCTGACATTTAAAACATGTTATATCTCGAGTTCTAGTATTTTGAGCTGGAGACTTACCTTGTTCGACTCTGTTTGGTTTTGAGACTTCCGGAGCATTGGTCTTGAACTTAGACTCTAACGCGATGGATTTTCCTTTGTCAAAGTTGCGCTGAGGCTGGGGGGTCCAAGAGTATTTGCTTCTAGTGGTCTGAGCAGTCTTCCTCTTGATATGTTGCTCAGCTTGCACCGCTAAGTGCAACAACTCTGGTAAGTCCCGGTATGTTTGTCTTTCCACTTTCCTAGCAATCCTGTCTTGTAATCCATCCACAAACTGAGCCATAAGTGTCTCCTCTGAATCCTCAGCTTCTAACCTGTTCTTGATCATCTCAAAGTCCTCATAATACTCTTCTACTGACCGGCTTCCTTGACTCAATTTCCTGAAATGTTTTTGTAAATCCCGATGATAGTACGAAGGGACGTACCGCTTCCGTAGCTGGTACCTCATCTCCTCCCACGTAGTGATCTGATCATGCCTATGTCTTCTTCTCTCTGAAACTTCTCTATCCCACCATGCCAACGCATTTTCGGTGAACTGAGCAGCTGCGAGAGATACCTTCCTCGCATCCGAGTACCCATAATAGTCGAAGATGTTTTCCATTCTCTTTTCCCAATCAAGGTAGGCCTCGGGGTTCACTCTCCCAGCAAAGGTTGGTGCAGAAAGTTTCAAATCCTTGCCTCCCTGCCTAGTCCTGTCTGCGTCAACAACGCGTTCCCTGCCCCTAGTTCGAAGGTTGGGGTGTCGGGCGGGAAACGGATCATCATCATCAGAAGCCTCCGAGTCTGGCACAACTTCGTCCTCCGGCGGGTGTCTAGGCCTGTTGGGGTTTTCCCCTTGTCTTCCTCTAGCTAGCTGAGGTCGCGCCTCTAAGCGGGTGAGGCGTTCACTAACTGCCCTAATGGCCGCGAGAATTTGGTTCATGTCAGCTGGTGCTGCGGGTTGATCTCCCATGGTGGTTGCTGAAACTCACAACAAACAGATCAAACGCACAAGGGAAGGAAGAAAGTTCAAGTGGTAAACACTCTAAACTGATGCAGTGATCAAACAAAACAAGCAGCAATAATTTGGACAGAAGATACAAACTGACACAACAGAGAAAACACAGAATCTGCGTTTTATGTTTTGATGCACGAAAAATAACAAATGATGTCCAAAAATCAAAGTAACAATTTTTTTTATTTTCTTAAGACCTTAACAAAGCTAAAACAGAAGACGAAATAATTTTTTTGAAATTTTATGGATTTTATAAAATTAAAACAACACAGATGACGAAAACTGGAAAACTAGAAAAACAGAAAGTGTTATGGGATCTGAAACAACCTGGGACAGGAGCTTCTGAAGCTCTGATACCAGATGGTGCAGGCACGGAACCTAGATGAGCGTGATAGGGATGGTTCCTAGCAACGAGTGGTAACACTCTCTTTGCCTAGGAGAAGAGTGGATCGATGTGGAGGTGGAGTGATGCTGAAACAAGGGTGGTAACACTCTCTTGATGCAGCGGCGAGATGGAGATGATGAATACTAGTAACCAGGGGATCGAGGACGCCACAAGAACTGGTGGAAGAGCTCTTGATAAGTCAGGCTGCACCTTGTTCGAATCTCACGAGCAAAGGAGGCGGCTAGGGTAGGGTTTTCTTGCTAGAAGAAAAATTGTTCTTTATTGATAACTTGCCAAAAGATACAAGCCGAGAAGGAACCTTATAGAATGGTTCAGCGGCTGGGGCTTCTAGGCCAAATAATTATTACACAATACTCCTAAAAATATTCGAAAATTAAAACTTAAGGACCTTACAATGCTGGGACTTCTAAAAGGACTCAAACAAAACAAAATAAAATAAATAACCCTGCAAACAAACAAGAAATACTCGTAAGTCCCAAATCATAATTCAAACACTCACATTGTATTTTTGGTGATGACAAATAGTGTTGCATCCTGGTTTCCTTGTAAAACCGGCAAAAACGCTATTGGTGATGATTTGGTCCAAA
Source organism: Cardamine occulta (assembly GCA_028015245.1). Taxonomy (NCBI): domain Eukaryota; kingdom Viridiplantae; phylum Streptophyta; class Magnoliopsida; order Brassicales; family Brassicaceae; genus Cardamine; species Cardamine occulta. The sequence continues at coordinate 15,420,990 of CM051370.1, read as the reverse complement.
TAAGGAAAGTTCTTGGTGAGGCCTTGTCTTCTAGACTCGTTGGTTCCAGCGGGGTTTCTTGATCAATCTCCTTGGTAAGAAGCGTTCCCTTGAGCTCTTCATGATCCATTAGAGTGATTAAGCCCTCTACCGAAGTGTTGAAGTCTTCTCTCACGCTCTTAAGTCCTCCTCTTGTCCTAGGACTTCTCCGCAGTTCTTGGGATGGCTACTATTCCTTCCTCGGTACTGGGGTCGTTGGTCTGGATGTCCTCATCAGAGGTGGTATGACTTACACTCTTTTTCCTTTCATTTGGTTTTGTCCCAATGGGTTTTCCAAATAAGGTTTTTAATGAGGTAAGCCATATCACTCACTCATCAGCCTCTTGATAAATCCTAAGCCCAATTCTATCTCTTATCACAAAATAAAGGAAGCCCAAGTCCAAGAAGAGTTCAGCCGAAAATCTCAAGACATGAAGAGTCATTTTTATGTTCAAACTTTGTTTTAATGTTGTGATAATTTCGAGATTTTTCCTTTACTCTCTTGTTGATTTAAACTCATGTAAGCCTTCATTTCTAATTATCAAACATCTTTTCAACTTCTTAAACTCTCTGAAACTTGTTTGTTCATCCTTGCTTAAAGTGTTCGGATCTTCATCTTTCACACCAAGTAAGCCGAAAGTCTTAGGATCTTTCACACTCCTAGGAAGTTTCATCTCGATCCACCCCTTGTTCACCGCGTCTAGGGTCTTCACCCACGTCCAGAGCAAGCCTGAAAGTTCAAAGGATCTCCATCCCCTTTGGAAGTTTCGCATCAACCCCCCAAACTCATCGGATCCATTCATAGTTCTTCACCTTTCATCTTTTCCGCATCACTCACCTTGTCACCAACCCTTACAACCTCTTGGAGAAGTATTCAGGGACTTAATCCTCACCTAGGATCATATCAAGTGGTATCAGAGCTGACTCCACGCCAGGTTGTATCTCTTCCGATCTGATATACCTTTTCATATCCCGATCTGTATTATCTGTTGACTGTTGGAATTTTGATAAATTCATCTTGTCTGATAAAATCGTGAGATCTGTTGAATCTGCTTCAAAAAAGAGTCTAGTATTTGTTAAAATTGATTCTAGAATTGTTGAACATGTTTTGATATGGTTGCCCCACTAAGCTCATCCAGCATGTCGTCTAGCCTAGGAATGGGATGCCTATACTTGACGGTGATGTTGTTGATGGCTCGGCAATCCACACACATCCTCCATGTCCCGTTCTTCTTGGGGACTAATAGGACTGGAACGGCACAAGGGCTCAAACTCTCCCTAATGTAACCCTTAGACATCAACTCTTGGACTTGGCGTTCCAACTCTTTAGTCTCTTCGGGGTTTACTCTATAAGCTGGCCTGTTGGGTAGAGGCGCTCCAGGGACTAAGTCAATCTGGTGCTCTATGCCCCTAAGAGGTGGTAGGCCTGGCGGCATCTCATCCGGGAAAACGTCCTGGAATTTTTCGAGTAGCTTGAGAACGTCGTCCGGTACTTCCTTTTCGTCTAACCCTGCAAATAACCCTTCCTTGAAGACCATTAGTAGCACCTGCTCTTTAGATTGAAGGGATTTATAAACCGAATGTGGTGAAACTAAGAGGTTAGTCTTACTTACCTTGGCCCCTTTGTCCATAGTTTTCTGCATCTCATGAACCTCCTGTGGGGTGAGGGGCGCTAGGCTATGCTTACGGTTGTTGTGGCTGAAACTATAGTAGTTCGTCCTACCACTGTGAGTTGTATCCTTGTCGAACTGCCAGGGTCTCCCTAGGAGTAAGTGTCCCGCTTGCATGGGAACAACGTCGCAGATGACCTGGTCGGCGTACTTCCCAATGCTAAAAGCTACGGTAACTTGCTCTGAAATTTTGAGCTCGGTCTCGTCATTGAGCCACTTGAGACGGTATGGCCTGGGGTGCTTTGTCTTCTGGAGACCTAGCTTATCAACCAAATACTTGCTTGCAACATTAGTACAAGAACCACCATCAATGATGAGACTACATACCTTGGAGTCTATGGTGCACCGAGAGTGGAAGATGTTTTCTCTTTGCACGGTCTCGGGGTCAAAGAAAGAACTGAGAGCTCTTCTTGTCACTAGAAGTTGACCCACATCCGGATAGTCAACCACATCTTCTTCGGACTCCACTTGTTCTTCGATGGCCTCGTCCTCCGACTCGATCTCTCCATTGTCTCTAAGGATCATCACTCGCTGGTTCGGACACTCTCTTGCGTAGTGACCCTTTCCCTGACATTTAAAACATGTTATATCTCGAGTTCTAGTATTTTGAGCTGGAGACTTACCTTGTTCGACTCTGTTTGGTTTTGAGACTTCCGGAGCATTGGTCTTGAACTTAGACTCTAACGCGATGGATTTTCCTTTGTCAAAGTTGCGCTGAGGCTGGGGGGTCCAAGAGTATTTGCTTCTAGTGGTCTGAGCAGTCTTCCTCTTGATATGTTGCTCAGCTTGCACCGCTAAGTGCAACAACTCTGGTAAGTCCCGGTATGTTTGTCTTTCCACTTTCCTAGCAATCCTGTCTTGTAATCCATCCACAAACTGAGCCATAAGTGTCTCCTCTGAATCCTCAGCTTCTAACCTGTTCTTGATCATCTCAAAGTCCTCATAATACTCTTCTACTGACCGGCTTCCTTGACTCAATTTCCTGAAACGTTTTTGTAAATCCCGATGATAGTACGAAGGGACGTACCGCTTCCGTAGCTGGTACCTCATCTCCTCCCACGTAGTGATCTGATCATGCCTATGTCTTCTTCTCTCTGAAACTTCTCTATCCCACCATGCCAACGCATTTTCGGTGAACTGAGCAGCTGCGAGAGATACCTTCCTCGCATCCGAGTACCCATAATAGTCGAAGATGTTTTCCATTCTCTTTTCCCAATCAAGGTAGGCCTCGGGGTTCACTCTCCCAGCAAAGGTTGGTGCAGAAAGTTTCAAATCCTTGCCTCCCTGCCTAGTCCTGTCTGCGTCAACAACGCGTTCCCGGCCCCTAGTTCGAAGGTTGGGGTGTCGGGCGGGAAACGGATCATCATCATCAGAAGCCTCCGAGTCTGGCACAACTTCGTCCTCCGGCGGGTGTTTAGGCCTGTTGGGGTTTTCCCCTTGTCTTCCTCTAGCTAGCTGAGGTCGCGCCTCTAAGCGGGTGAGGCGTTCACTAACTGCCCTAATGGCCGCGAGAATTTGGTTCATGTCAGCTGGTGCTGCGGGTTGATCTCCCATGGTGGTTGCTGAAACTCACAACAAACAGATCAAACGCACAAGGGAAGGAAGAAAGTTCAAGTGGTAAACACTCTAAACTGATGCAGTGATCAAACAAAACAAGCAGCAATAATTTGGACAGAAGATACAAACTGACACAACAGAGAAAACACAGAATCTGCGTTTTATGTTTTGATGCACGAAAAATAACAAATGATGTCCAAAAATCAAAGTAACAATTTTTTTTTTTTTTTTTTTTTTTTATTTTCTTAAGACCTTAACAAAGCTAAAACAGAAGACGAAATAATTTTTTTGAAATTTTATGGATTTTATAAAATTAAAACAACACAGATGACGAAAACTGGAAAACTAGAAAAACAGAAAGTGTTATGGGATCTGAAACAACCTGGGACAGGAGCTTTTGAAGCTCTGATACCAGATGGTGCAGGCACGGAACCTAGATGAGCGTGATAGGGATGGTTCCTAGCAACGAGTGGTAACACTCTCTTTGCCTAGGAGAAGAGTGGATCGATGTGGAGGTGGAGTGATGCTGAAACAAGGGTGGTAACACTCTCTTGATGCAGCGGCGAGATGGAGATGATGAATACTAGTAACCAGGGGATCGAGGACGCCACAAGAACTGGTGGAAGAGCTCTTGATAAGTCAGGCTGCACCTTGTTCGAATCTCACGAGCAAAGGAGGCGGCTAGGGTAGGGTTTTCTTGCTAGAAGAAAAATTGTTCTTTATTGATAACTTGCCAAAAGATACAAGCCGAGAAGGAACCTTATAGAATGGTTCAGCGGCTGGGGCTTCTAGGCCAAATAATTATTCGAAAATTAAAACTTAAGGACCTTACAATGCTGGGACTTCTAAAAGGACTCAAACAAAACAAAATAAAATAAATAACCCTGCAAAACAAACAAGAAATACTCGTAAGTCCCAAATCATAATTCAAACACTCACATTGTATTTTTGGTGATGACAAATAGTGTTGCATCCTGGTTTCCTTGTAAAACCGGCAAAAACGCTATTGGTGATGATTTGGTCCAAATAAGGAAAGTTCTTGGTGAGGCCTTGTCTTCTAGACTCGTTGGTTCCAGCGGGGTTTCTTGATCAATCTCCTTGGTAAGAAGCGTTCCCTTGAGCTCTTCATGATCCATTAGAGTGATTAAGCCCTCTACCGAAGTGTTGAAGTCTTCTCTCACGCTCTTAAGTCCTCCTCTTGTCCTAGGACTTCTCCGCAGTTGCGGGATGGCTACTATTCCTTCCTCGGTACTGGGGTCGTTGGTCTGGATGTCCTCATCAGAGGTGGTATGACTTACACTCTTTTTCCCTTCATTTGGTTTTGTCCCAATGGGTTTTCCAAATAAGGTTTTTAATGAGGTAAGCCATATCACTCACTCATCAGCCTCTTGATAAATCCTAAGCCCAATTCTATCTCTTATCACAAAATAAAGGAAGCCCAAGTCCAAGAAGAGTTCAGCCGAAAATCTCAAGACATGAAGAGTCATTTTTATGTTCAAACTTTGTTTTAATGTTGTGATAATTTTGAGATTTTTCCTTTACTCTCTTGTTGATTTAAACTCATGTAAGCCTTCATTTCTAATTATCAAACATCTTTTCAACTTCTTAAACTCTCTGAAACTTGTTTGTTCATCCTTGCTTAAAGTGTTCGGATCTTCATCTTTCACACCAATTAAGCCGAAAGTCTTAGGATCTTTCACACTCCTAGGAAGTTTCATCTCGATCCACCCCTTGTTCACCGCGTCTAGGGTCTTCACCCACGTCCAGAGCAAGCCTGAAAGTTCAAAGGATCTCCATCCCCTTTGGAAGTTTCGCATCAACCCCCCAAACTCATCGGATCCATTCATAGTTCTTCACCTTTCATCTTTTCCGCATCACTCACCTTGTCACCAACCCTTACAACCTCTTGGAGAAGTATTCAGGGACTTAATCCTCACCTAGGATCATATCAAGTGGTATCAGAGCTGACTCCACGCCAGGTTGTATCTCTTCCGATCTGATATACCTTTTCATATCCCGATCTGTATTATCTGTTGACTGTTGGAATTTTGATAAATTCATCTTGTCTGATAAAATCGTGAGATCTGTTGAATCTGCTTCAAAAAAGAGTCTAGTATTTGTTAAAATTGATTCTAGAATTGTTGAACATGTTTTGATAATTTTTCGAACCTGATTTAGTCGAACAGTCACATTTAGAGGTTATCAGAATCTGAACAGTTATTTTCGTGTAACTTTCTAGAACTGTTTAAAATCATTGGTTAATCCTAAAATCGTGAAACTTGTTGCATTGAAACCATGATTAAGTCTAGTATTTGTTAAAAGTTTCTCTAGAATTTTTGAACGTAATTTGACATTTTATTCTGATTGATCAATTCAAACTGTCGATTAGGGTTACTTGTCAAGTAATTTGTGTTGTTCTTGTAGTGTTGAACATTTCACTAGTTTACTTGTTGGATTCTGAACAGGTACCATGGCGGGGACTAGCCATGATGAACAAGAGTCTTCCAACTCCAACAAGCAACTTATGGAATCCTTCAAAGCAATGATGGTTGAGAGTATGGCCAATATGAAAGCAGATTTAGAGAGGTCCATCAACAACCGATTCCGAGAACATCAACAACCTGTGATGGAAGAACAACTTAGGAGGCACCCACGACCTTCTGATGCTGAGCATTACTACAGTCAGACTGCTAGATCAAATCGTCCTCGAAGAAGACAGCCAAGAGAAGATCAAACCGATAGAAATCACCAAACCGCTACTCGAGATCCACTAGTCGGTGTGAAGATAGAAATTCCGTCTTTTCATGGAACCAGTAAACCTGAAGAATATCTTGAGTGGGAAAAGAGGGTAGAGATTATCTTTGATTGCCGGGAGTTTACTCAAGAGATTAAGGTCAGAATCGCCCCAACCGCCTTCAAGGATTATGCTCTAAGCTGGTGGGATCAGTTGGTAACGTCTAGAAGAAGAGCTGGAGATATACCGGTTGAGACTTGGACTCAACTAAAGATCATTATGAGGAAAAGGTTCGTACCAAGTCACTACCACAGGGAACTTCATCTTAAGCTTCGCAACTTATCTCAAGGCAGTAGGTCCGTTGAAGACTATTTCAAGGAAATGGAAACCTTGTTACTCCGAGCCGATATTCAAGAAGACAATGAAGCTACTATGGCCAGATTCATGGGAGGTCTTGACAAACACATCATTGAGAGGCTGGAGGTACACCATTATGTCGAGCTAGAAGAGCTTCTCCACAAAGCTATCATGTTTGAAAAACAACTCAAGAGGAAGAGCTCTAGGCCCGGATACAACTCTACCAAGTTCAGCAAAGACTACAAGCCTAAGGATTACAAACCGCTTGCCAAGCCTAAGATAGACGAGCCTCCGCTCAAAGGAATTGATCAAGGATCAAGCACCAAGGCTAGAGAAATTCAGTGTTTTAAGTGCAAAGGTTTCGGCCACTACTCCCGTTCATGCTCCAATCAGAGAACCATAGTTATTAGGAACAACGGCGAGATAGACTCAGAGGAAGATCACTCGGAAACTGAACCTTTAGAGGAACCACTTAGATTACCAGAGTTCGGACAACTCTTGGTCACTAGAAGAACCCTTAGCCTACACATTCAGGCCGAGAAAAATGAGCAAAGAGAAAACCTCTTCCACACTCGTTGCCTAGTTCAAAAGAAAGTCTGCAGCCTAGTGATTGATGGTGGAAGCTGTACCAACGTCGCGAGCCAGTCTATGATTGATAAGCTCGGACTCACCATCACTAAGAGAGCTAAGCCGTATAAGCTGCAATGGCTTAATGATGAGGGAGAATTGGAAGTCAAAAACCAGGTCATAGTTCCTTTGTCTATAGGGAAATATGAAGATGAGGTCTTATGTGATATTTTACCAATGGATGCTGGACATATTTTGCTTGGAAGACCTTGGCAATCTAATCGGAGAGTCATGCACGATGGATTTACTAACAGATACTCGTTTGAGTTTAAGGGCATAAAGAACATCCTTGTACCTTTAACTCCTCAAGAAGTCCATCTAGATCAAATGGCCTTGAAGAAAAGTAAACCCACTTCCGAAGCCAAGCTCAAAGAACCGGCCAACCTTATGATCACGCCTCGACAAGGGAGTTACCCCTCTTCCCTCCTTTTTGTGTTTAAAAAATGTTTTCATATTAACCAAACGGTGCAGGAAATTCCTAGAAAAATTCAGTTTCTTTTACAGGAATTCAAAGATGTTTTTCCGGAAGAACCTCCCCAAGGTTTGCCGCCAATCCGTGGCATCGAACACCAAATCGATTTCGTACCCGGAACGTCTCTTCCCAATAAACCAGCCTACCGAACCAACCCTACAGAAACTAAGGAGCTTCAACGACAAGTCACCGAGCTCATGGAGAAAGGACATATCCGCGAAAGCATGAGTCCATGTGCCGTACCCGTTTTGCTTGTTCCGAAGAAAGATGGTAGCTGGAGGATGTGTGTCGATTGCTGTGCTATCAAAAATATCACTGTAAAGTATCGACATCCCATACCTAGATTAGATGATATGCTTGATGAATTGCATGGTTCTTGCATTTTTTCTAAGGTAGATCTTAAGAGCGGTTACCATCAGATTAGGATGCAAGAAGGGGATGAATGGAAAACTGCATTTAAAACTAAGCATGGTTTGTATGAATGGTTAGTCATGCCTTTTGGGTTAACAAACGCACCTAGTACGTTCATGAGGCTAATGAACCACGTTCTTAGATCGTTCATAGGTCGTTTTGTGGTAGTATACTTCGATGACATTTTAATCTATAGCCGCAGCTTAGATGAACATGTGGAGCATCTTAGAAAGGTTTTAGAAGTGCTTAGGAAGGAAACCTTGTACGCTAATCTTAGCAAATATACTTTTGGAACGGATAACCTTGTCTTTTTAGGCTTTGTTGTGAGTACAGATGGTATCAAGGTCGATGAAGAGAAGATACGAGCTATCAAAGATTGGCCGAGTCCAAAGACCGTTAGTGAAGTAAGAAGCTTCCATGGGTTAGCCGGTTTCTACAGGATATTTGTTAAAGACTTCAGCACTCTAGCCGCCCCGCTCACGGAGGTTATCAAGAAGACTGTCGGATTCAAATGGGAACAAGCTCAAGAAAATGCGTTTCAAACTTTGAAAGAGAAGCTAACACATGCCCCGGTTTTATCTCTTCCTAATTTCGATAAAAATTTTGAAATTGAATGTGATGCCTCAGGAATTGGTATTGGTGCTGTTCTTATGTAGGAGATGAAGCCCATAGCTTACTTTAGTGAAAAGCTTGGAGGCGCCACACTCAATTATCCGACTTACGACAAGGAGCTCTATGCGCTTGTTAGGGCTTTGCAAACTTGGCAACATTATCTTTGGCCCAAGGAGTTTGTTATCCACACAGATCATGAATCTCTCAAGCATCTCAAGGGACAACAAAAGCTGAACAAGAGACACGCCAAGTGGGTTGAATTCATCGAGACATTTCCGTACGTCATTAAGTACAAGAAAGGTAAGAAGAATGTAGTAGCCGATGCTCTTTCTCGGAGGTACGTTCTTTTGAATTCTCTTGAGGTTAAGTTGCTAGGGTTTGAACAAATCAAAGAACTATATGCTAGTGATGATGACTTCAAAGAAACCTATGCTGCATGTGAAAAATTTGGCGTAGGAAAATATTTTCGGAGTGATGGATTTTTATTTTACGAAAATCGCCTATGTGTGCCTAACTCCTCCTTGCGAGATTTGTTTGTTCAAGAAGCTCATGCAGGTGGACTTATGGGACATTTTGGCGTGGCCAAGACTTCAAGTGTGCTACGTGAGCATTTCTTTTGGCCGCACATGCAAAGTGATGTCGAAAAAGCTTGTCAAAGATGTATAACGTGTAAGCAAGCTAAATCGACAATTCAGAATCATGGTTTGTATACCCCTCTTCCTATTCCCTTGCATCCTTGGCACGACTTATCCATGGATTTTGTAGTAGGATTGCCTAGGACTAAGACTGGAAAAGATTCGGTATCTGTGGTAGTTGATAGGTTCTCTAAAATGGCTCACTTTATACCTTGCCATAAAACCGACGATGCCGTTAATATAGCTGGGTTGTTCTTTAGAGAAGTCGTTAGGTTGCATGGAATGCCTAGAACTATTGTTTCGGATAGGGATACCAAATTTCTTAGTTAGTTTTTGAAAACCCTTTGGTCTAAGCTAGGAACCAAGCTTTGTTTCTCCACCACATGTCACCCACAATCCGATGGCCAAACCGAAGTAGTCAATAGAACCTTATCCACTCTGTTGCGTGCTATAATTAAAAAGAACCTTAGGACTTGGGAAGAATGTCTGCCTCATGTTGAATTTGCTTATAATCATGCTAGACATTCCGCATCTAAGTATTCACCTTTTGAAATTGTTTATGGGTTCAATCCCATCTCACCTTTGGATCTAATGCCTTTACCCGTGAATGAAAGGATAAGTCTTGATGGTAAGAAAAAGGCTGAGCTTGTGAAACAGATCCATGAGAAGGCTCGGAACAACATAGAGCACAAGACCAAGTTGTACGCTAAGCATGCAAACAAGGGCCGAAAGTTTATGGAGTTTAAAGAAGGGGACTTGGTGTTGGTTCATTTGAGGAAAGAACGGTTCCGTAACGAGAGAAAATCCAAGCTTATGCCCAGGATTGATGGTCCATTCGAAATCATCAAGAAGATCAACGACAACGCCTACCAGCTTGATCTCCAAGGTAAGTACAACGTGAGTTCGAGTTTTAATATTACTGATTTGGTTCCTTATTTTGCAGATGAAACAGATTTGAGGTCAAATCCTTTTCAAGAGGGAGAGGATGATATGATTATGGCCAGCAAGGAAAAGGAACCTATGCAACATGGAGACGCCAAAGAGGAGCAAAGGCAGCAGCTTGAACCGGAGCTACAAGGAGCTGAAGATTTATGCATTTCTCTGGGTCCTATCACTCGGTCTAAGCAAGAGAAGCTCAAGACCACTTTGCAACATCTCCTCAACACCATCTCGGGCAGTTTGGTGTGTGCTAATCCAGCCACATTGGTTGTGATCCAAGCCACCTAAACATTTATCAAGAGAGGTGGTATGACTTACACTCTTTTTCCCTTCATTTGGTTTTGTCCCAATGGGTTTTCCAAATAAGGTTTTTAATGAGGTAAGCCATATCACTCACTCATCAGCCTCTTGATAAATCCTAAGCCCACTTCTATCTCTTATCACAAAATAAAGGAAGCCCAATTCCAAGAAGAGTTCAGCCGAAAATCTCAAGACATGAAGAGTCATTTTTATGTTCAAACTTTGTTTTAATGTTGTGTTAATTTCGAGATTTTTCCTTTACTCTCTTGTTGATTTAAACTCATGTAAGCCTTCATTTCTAATTATCAAACATCTTTTCAACTTCTTAAACTCTTTGAAACTTGTTTGTTCATCCTTGCTTAAAGTGTTCGGATCTTCATCCTTCACACCAAGTAAGCCGAAAGTCTTAGGATCTTTCACACTCCTAAGAAGTTTCATCTCGATCCACCCCTTGTTCACCGCGTCTAGGGTCTTCACCCACGTCCAGAGCAAGCCTGAAAGTCCAAAGGATCTCCATCCCCTTTGGAAGTTTCGCATCAACCCCCCAAACTCATCGGATCCATTTATAGTTCTTCACCTTTCATCTCTTTCGCATCACTCACCTTGTCACCAACCCTTACAACCTCTTGGAGAAGCATTCAGGGACTTAATCCTCACCTAGGATCATATCAAAAGAGATGAGGTGTGTGCTTTAATCAGCGAGAAGAGGCTAGGGTTCTTGTCAAATTTTTGACAAATACAGCGAACGGTCCCTCAACTTTTCCAGCTTTACAAATAGGCTTCACAACTCTTAAAATTATCAATTAAACCCACTGGCCACAAATGATTTAATCAATTTATCCTCCAAACGTTTAATTCTCCAATAAAAACCCAAATTAATGGATTACGGATATTACAATTCTCCCCCACTAACATAGATTCGTCCCCGAATCTAACACACTCTCAACTCATGGCCAACCATGCTATCCACACAACCCTATCAATGTTATCAACGCTATTCCACCGAGTGCTATCCCGACCAACGCTATCAATGCTATCCTGACTCAACGCTTTAATGCCATAGTTTCCCACTTGGTTTGGCCAACCACTCCAACACCCGGGAGTACAACAACTTCACGACCCAACACCATGGATCGATCCGTTCAACGCATAGAGAGCCAGACAACGAAAATCTCTCTAGTGACCTATCACACCAATCAGGAATCACCAAGAAACCCAACCGGCCAGGTACACTCGGCAGTGACTCACCAATGCACTCCGATGCCGCTATATGGGACCACCATCCTGTCTGCCAAACCAATCCAAAAAACTAATAGCCCTATGCGGCTACTAAACACCCAGTATCCGCACCCACACTATCGAACCACTACTACTAGTAGCCCACCAACCTGTCTACTAATCCCCTAGTAAACATACAACGCAACATATTCATTGAAAACACCTTTTTATTGAATAATCACCATGGAAACAACGCTATGAAAACCCGACTAACCCTCCAGTTTGCCGAACCACTTGGGAAACTTGCGCTTCATCTTGGCATCTGGCTCCCAAGTCACCTCCTTGGCTCCATTGCAGTCCCACAGAACCTGCATCTCTGAAACCATCTTGCTCCTGATCATTCTCACCCGGCGATCTAGGACACTCAGAGGCCTCACCTCCACCACCATGCTCGGTGTCAAATCTGATGGCACCTCCATCACCACCTGATCATCCTTATGCAGACATTTCTTCAGCACCGATACGTGAAACACCTTGTGAAATACCTGCATAGAATCCGATAACTCCAGCCGATACGTAACCGGTCCAATCCGCTCCAAGACCTTACGGGACCCATATAATGCGGACTCAACTTAGTTTGGGAAATGGACCTATTCGGACCCCTTAACATGGCCATCTTCAAATAGACCAAATTGCTAACTGTGAACTCTAACTCTTTCCTACGCCGATCCGCGTAACATTTCAGACAATCCTTAGCTTCCTTCATGTTCAACTTAACAATCCAGATCTTCTTAGTAGTCTCCTGTACAAAATCAGTCCTCAACTAGCTCTTCTCCCCCACTTGTGTCCAACACAACGGGGTCCTGCACGGGCTACCATACAACGCCTCGAATGGTGTCATGCCGATACTAGCATGATAGCTGTTATTGTATATAAACTCCACTAAATTCAGATGATTCACCCAATAACAACCCTAATCCAACACACACATCCTCATTAGATTCGCCAACTTCTGGATAGTCCTCTCTGATTGCCCACTGGTCTAGGGATGATTAGCTGTACTTGTAATGCCCCGCCCACAACCGTCTGTGAGCACCTCATGGCCTCTCTAGGCCCGTGATCCCCACGCCCCCTCCAGGTCTGTGAGCGCTTCATTCATGTTCAACTTAACAATCTGGATCTTCTCAATAGTCTCCTATACAAAATCAGTCCCCAACAGGCTCCTCTCCCCCACTTGTGTCCAACACAACGGGGTCCTGCACGGCCTACCATACAATGCCGCGAATGGTGCCATGCCGATACTAGCCTGATTGCTGTTATTGTATGCAAACTCCACTAAATTCAGATGATCCACCCAATGACAACCTTAATTCAACACACACATCCTCATTAGATTCGCCAACTTCTGGATAGTCCTCTCTGATTGCCCACTGGTCTGGGGATGATTAGCTGTACTTGTAATGCCCCGCCCACCACCGTCTGTGAGCACCTCACGGCCTCTCTAGACCCGTGATCCCCACGCCCCCTCCAGGTCTGTGAGCGCTTCATTCATGTTCAACTTAACAATCTGGATCTTCTCAATAGTCTCCTGTACAAAATCAGTCCCCAACAGGCTCCTCTCCCCCACTTGTGTCCAACACAACGGGGTCCTGCACGGCCTACCATACAATGCCTCAAATGGTGCCATGCCGATACTAGCCTGATAGCTGTTATTGTATGCAAACTCCACTAAGTTCACATGATCCGCCCAATGACCATCCCAATCCAACACACACATCCTCATTAGATCCTCCAACTTCTGGATAGACCTCTCCGATTGCCTATTGGTCTGGGGATGATAACCTATACTTGTAATTCCCCGCCTGCCACCGTCTGTGGGCACCTCGCGTCCTCTCTAGGCCCGTGAGCCCCATGCTCCCTCCAAGTCTGTGAGCGTTTCCTTCATGTTCAACTTAACAATCTAGATCATCTCAGTAGTATCCTGTACAAAATCAGTCCCCAACAGGCTCCTCTCCCCCACTTGTGTCCAACACAATGGGGTCCTGCACGGCCTACCATACAACACCTCGAATTGTGCCATGTCGATACTAGCCTGATAGCTGTTATTGTATATAAACTCCATTAAATTCAGATGATCCACCCAATGACAACCCTAATCCAACACACACATCCTCATTAGGTCCTCTCCGATTGTCCATCGGTCTGGGGATGAGAAGCTGTACTTGTAATGCCCTGCCTGCCATCGTCTGTGACCACCTCACGTCCTCTCTAGGCCCATGAGCCGCATGCCCCCTCCAAGTCTGTGAGCGCTGCAAGTCCCTTCTAGGCCCGTGGGCCCCACCTTCATCCGACAGTAGGTGCATTAATTTCCCGAGGCCCTAGAGACTTGTTACTGTCCCTACAAATCAGCACATGATCTTTCCCTGTGCTTTGGGCTCACTCACATAGTACCGATAACAACTTCTCGGTAGGTCACCTATCCTAGTACTACTCAAACCTAAGGTGGCTTAACAATGGAGTTCTCTCAGGATGATTGACGGAAAAGATAAGTGCACTTTGGTGATATAGGTAGCCAAATCAAATCTCCTAACCTTCTATCAGAAACAGGGTTGTTACAGTACTAATGTGTACCTTAGTGCCCATCTCCTTCTGGAAAGCGCCCCAGAACAACGAGGAGAACTTCGGATCACGGTCCGACACTATACTCACCGGTACACCATGCAGCTTCACAATCTCACTGACGTACCTCTTAGCCAACATCTCTGCACCGTCGGTCTTCTTTATGGCTAAGATGTGTGCAAACTTGGTCAACCTATCGATAATGATCCAAATCGTATCTCTACCCTAAGAAACCGGTAAACCGACCATGAAATCCATGGTAATCATATCCCACTTCCACTCTGGAATGGGTAAGCTCCTTAGTAAACCGCTTGGGACATGATGCTCTGCCTTCACCAACTGGCACTTATCGCAACCTGCAACCCAGCTGGCCACATCCTTCTTTATCCCTACCCACTGATAATACCGTTTGGGATCATGCATGATTCAAAAAATTGCTCTGGTGCGCTTCCCTCTGGATTTCCTGCCTCAGCACTTCGTCCTTCGGTACACACACACTGCCTCTCAATAAGACAGTTCCATTGCTGGAGAACTCATACTCACACTTTTTTGTTCTAGCAGCCTGCACTAGCTCCGCTGTTGTGCCACCCTCACCCTAATCAGAATATCTGCCTGATCCACCACCTCAAAACCCAATGGCTCAGACTCCTTCAAACACTCACAGGCCCACCAAACTCAGACGGTCCAAATAACCCACTTCTCAACAGCTACTCAATTCAGCTTTACCATGATGGTAAGCTATCTTTAGATCATAATCCGCAACAAGCTGTATCCACCGCTTCTGTCGCAGATTCAACTCAGGCTGGGTAAAGATGTACTTCAGACTTTTGTGGTCCGTGAACACCTGAACCTTACCGCCATACAAATTAGAGCTCCAGATCTTCAATGCAAACACCACTGCAGCCATCTCAAGATCGTGAGTGGGATAATGGCATTCATGTTTCCTCAACTGCCTGGAAGCATATGCAATCACCTTACCCTGCTGCATCAGAACACAACCGAGTCCCAACCTTGACACGTCAGTGTACACCACATACGACTCATTCTTCTTAGGCAAGGTCAACACAAGAGAACTCACCAGCATCTCCTTGAGATTCACAAAGCTCTCCTCGCACTCATTCGACAACACGAAAAGAACATCCTTCCCGGTCAACATGGTAATGGACTATGCCACACTAGAAAAACCCCTTGACGAACCTCCTGTAATAACCGGCCAGACCCAGAAAACTGCAAATCTCCTACATATTCTGTGGTTTCGGCCATTCCTCAATCGAGTGAATCTTCTCCGGATCCACTGAAACACCACGATCAGACACTACGTGACCCAGAAACCCAATCTGCCATTGCCAAAAACTACATTTGCTCAGCTTAGCGAACAACTGCTGCTCCCGTAGCTTCTCAAAAACTTTTCTTTGGTGAACCTTATGCTCCTTAGAACTCTTAGAATACACTAGAATATCTTCGATGAAAATAATGATGAACTCATCCAGATACTTCTGGAACACGCCGTTCATCAACCTCATAAACGCAGCTGGTGTATTCGTCAACCCAAACGGCATCACCACAAACTCATAGTACCCGTACCTCGTTCTGAAAGCCGTCTTCCTGATATCAGACTCAGCTATCGGGATCTAATGATAACCCGATGCCAAATCGATCTTAGAGAACCACAAAGCACCCCGCAACTGATCTAGCAACTCATCGATCCTAGGTAATGGGTATTTTTTCTTTACAGTAACACGGTTCAGCCCCCGATAATCAATGCACAACCGAAAGCTCCCGTCCTTATTCTTGATAAACAGTACTAGTGCACCCCATGGAGAACTGCTCGGCCTGATAAAACTCTTTTCTAATAACTCCTCTAGTTGCTTCTTAAGCTCAACCATCTCTGCTGGAGCCATCCCGTAAGGAGTCTTAGACAACGGCGTCGGCCCCGGCTCTAACTCAATGGTAAAAGGATTTGACCTGGATAGTGGAAACTCGCTCAACGACTGGAACACATCCTCGAACTCCCAAACTACCTCGATATCTTGTACTACTGACTCCCTGACCTCTCGAGGTATCGAAATGGTAGCCAGATAAGCTTAACAACCCTGCTCAATCAAACCCTCCACCTGAACTTCAGAAACAATGATGCTTCCCCAAACCGGTCTCACTCCCTGATAAACTAGTCTCCCGCTAGCACGTTCGAAAACAACACGACCTCGATGAAAATCCAAATTAGCCTTGAACATTCTCAACCAGTTCATACCCAGGATGATGTCATAGAGTTCCACCGGATATACTATCAAATCCGGTGGCATCAGCTCTCCGGAGATAAGAATATCGACACCCTCCGCACAGCCTTGAGTTCTTAACAAACGACCTCCAGCAACTCTCACAACACCCCAGTGATCCCCACATAACTCTTGGATACCACTCCCCGACACCCAACCCGGTGCACACTCCACCAATTTGGACACCGACTCGAACTTGCGGACAATGCAGCAGTTCTTGAGATCAAGACGCATACCTCGCAGAAAAGCACATATCAACTCATGCTTGGTATCTGCACCCCGACCAGCAAACCACTTCAGCCGTTTAAAATCAGACTCGTAAGCCGGGAATGAACGACTCCCCTGCGACAAGTACAGAAACTCCCCCTGCAACCTGTCCCAAGCCTTCTGCGGAAAATACATGAGATCGAACTCCCTCTGGAACTCGTCCTAAGACAATAATACCCCCGCCCTCCTCACAACAACGCCCCGCCACTATCATGTGCATCTTCCTCCAGATAATGCACCGCCAAGTCAACCCTATACTCCTCAGGGCACCTGATCGACAAGAAGTTCCTCTCCAACTTGGACCTCTACTCATGAGACTCAATCGGTCTAGCACCACCACTGAAAAACTTGGTGCCCAACCTATGCATGTGCTCCATCACCCTCAGGTACGACGTAACCATGGGCTCGGTCTCATCAACCACTCCTGGAACTCCCAGAGCAACAACACCTGGTATCGCAACATCCCCCTGTGGCGCCACTGGACCTGGAGCTGGTACTACACCAGGTAACCTCTCCAAAAGCTGTGCCACCATGCCCAATACAGCCCCCAACTGGTTTGGGTCCACACCCGCCTGAGCACCAACTGGTGCCGGCACAGCACTATACATGGTCGTTGGCTCAGACTGACCCTCCCTCTCGGTGTACTCATACGCCACCTGCTCCACCGTGACACTCTGCACCTCATCCACCTCCAAGAACTCTGCTGCCACTCCAGCTCTTCCCCCTTGGCCACCACGACCGGCTCGGCCACCAGAGCAGAATCGGCGAGAGAATCTGATGAGGACATAAAATGGAGCTTAAACCTAGACCATGTACCCGATGTCAAGGAAGCTCCAATGGCATATTACAAGGACGAGATAAAGGCTATGCTGAGCTTAGGAAATGCCACAGACTTAACAAAGACCAAGACAACAACTGCTTACAGCCCAAGAAATGATATATCTTCTTCTTGCCAGTTTTACACGGCTGCACTGAAGGTTCTTTGTTTGTCTTTTCGGCTAAGGAGAGCTCAAAGACTATCATTGGAGAATCATGTTTAGCGACCAGGAGCAGTGTCTTCAACACTTCCTTGGGCTGAAGACACACAAAGACATTTTAAGGAATTGTACTCTTTTTCCTTATCTCGGTTTTGTCCCATTGGGTTTTTCGAGAAAGGTTTTAACGAGGCAACACCCTAAGTATTAATACATCTTCCAGAAGCTCAAGAACAGTTCAGTATCATGGATATGCAAGAAATTAAATTGCATTGTGGCATGATTTTACTATTGTTTTATTGCAACTTAGCATAGGTTTTAGGCATTACTCTTATCATTTATTGCATTTATTTGACATTTATGATATCTAGTCTCTTTGCATTAGTTTGCATGCATTTTGCATACATGTGGTACTTTCAGAAACTTGGAGCTGCAAGGAGTCATCACTTGTGTGACCTCTTAGACTATGAAGCGACGTAGGGATTTCTTAGAGGAGTCATGACTCGAGTGACATAGAGCCATAGAGATGAAGACTCGAGGAGGCTACTAGGCCAGACCACTCGACTGTTGGGTCAAGGGGTGAGCATCGCGTCGACAAGATTCCGCAAATTATAGCGAATTCTCATTATCCATAATTCTTATGTATAAATACCAAGGAATGATAACTCGGGAAGGGGGCGATTTTGACACAAGTTTTATTTCCACGCCGTTTTAGCATAATTAGTTTATCTCTCTTAGTTTTCTCTCTCTTGTTTATCTTTAGATTTTGATTTGGATTTTCTATGACTCTTTGAGATTTAATAAGTTCAAGTTTTGATTTACTGTTCCTTTTTCAAAATTTCCTTCTCATCAGATCATCCTTCATCTATGACAAGTCCTAGCTTTTCTGGGCTTTTGGCTTCGATGATGATATCGATGAGTGAGTAGTCATTTTAGGGTTTTCGGGGATGGATTAGGTAATCTCACTCGATTACCATGGGTTTTTGTTGATTTCTGCTGATTCGGTTTTAAAATCTCTCTTGGGTTCTTGTTTTTAATGCTTCTACCTCTCTGATCAAGAGGATCATGATTTTAGATGACTTCATGAGCAGCAAAAGTGCCTTGAACCATAAGATCTAGTGTTTCCAGGGATTAAGAGACAATAACGTGAGAGTTGGTGCATCAGATGTTGATTTATGTCACGACCCAACTAATCACTTGTTATGAGTCTTTCTTGGCTTTGACGGATCGATCCTTAGTCACTTGTTGAGACCCTTCACCACGATAGTGGGTTGGATTGGAAGTGAGATCCGTTGTCAAGGGATTCACCCTGAGTTTAGTAATTAGCACCTATGGCGTGAGAGTGTAGATGATCCTATGAGTCTATTCCCAAAATCCCTTTGTCTTTTATTTGAACTAGTTGTCATTTTTAGATCTCTTGTTTACCGCTTTCATTTAGTAGTTTAGCACCACTCGGCCAAGTCCACTCAAGTTCATCACTCGAGTGACTTACTCGAATCACTTAGGATTTTGCAACTAGTCTTAGTTTTTGCATCTTTAGTTCATGATTTGGTAGAGTGTGACAGGCTCTGCATCTCTAGTTTAAATTTCTGTATTTTAGGTTGTTAGTAAGAAAAACCCCTAAAATATATTGCTTGACTGGCTAGCTTAATCCACATGTTAAGTGCTACAGACATGCTCTAGATTAGGTTCGACATTTCATCCTCTATACTATCTATCGATTGAAACCGACCAAAACAGCGAGTTTCAATTTGGCGCCGTTGCCAGTTGAGAGTCATTGTCTGCACATTTATCATTTTTAAGCTTACTAGATCAAGTTTCTTATGCATAAAAGATCTGAGATTTTTATCTAGTAAGGCTTGTTCTTGCTACTCGACTTCTCAGATCGATATTCTATTTGCATTAACCTTTTGTTTAAAGTCTTACTGATTTGTGTTAACATTCTGTTTCTGTTGCATCATGTACCGTTCTACTCGATTAGTCTACTCGAGTGTTTCTCTCGAGTCGTACTTACACAGCATGCGAACACGCTCTCAGACTTGCTTAGATCAATCCATGAAGGAGACACCAGTTGAACAGACAGAGCAACCTGCACCTCGAGTCATTGGAGCTGGTGATCCAGGTTTTCTACCCCTATAACTCGAGTTATCTACCTAGGTCACCTAGTCGAGTGTATCACAACTTTCCATGGCTACATCAATAGTCTTACACGAGATACCATTTCACACTCCAAAGAGACGTGGAATAGCTGCTCCAGAACCAGATGCTGATTTCAAAATCTCCGGGGGCATCATTTCCATGGTTTCAAACAACAGGTTTCACGGGTGGGCATCTGACGACCCTCTTAAACATCTAGATGTCTTTGAATGAATCTGCAGCCTCGCACGGATCCGTGGGATTACTGAAGATGGATACAAGCTAAGACTGTTCCCATTCTCCTTAGCGGATAAAGCCACTACCTGGAAAAACTCTCTCCCACCAGGATCCATCACTACCTGAGAATCCTGTAAGGTTTCGTTCCTCACCAAGTTCTTCTCAATCCAATGAACAGTGAGATTTCGGCAAGAGATATCCATATTTCACCAGAAGTTGGGTGAAACTTTATACGACGCTTGGGACTGATTCAACAGTTATCTCAAGTGTCCACACAATGGTTTCTCCAAAGCATCATTACTCTGCACAATATACCGTGGCGTCTCACCCATGGTCAGGATGTGCCTTGACACTGGTAGCAATGGGAATTTCTTAAGCGCTGACGCACAAGCTGGTTGGATATTGGTAGAAAACTTAGCAAGATCAGACAGTATTTCGAACGAGGAATATGGACGAGGTATTCAGAATGTTCATACATTAGAAGCCGATGGCAGATCCGATATTCAGATTCTTCACGACAAGGTTGATATGATGCTACTCAAATCTCAGCCACCTCCAGCACCAGTTGCACCAGATAGCGACATCAAGCTGTTATTACAACAACTCATACATAGTCAAGACCAAGCCGCTATTGCTTCCACGAAACAAACTCTTGATCTTCAGCAGCAGAATCTTGATATTAAGCAACAACTCAGCAACCTCTACACCGAACAACAGTCATTGCGCACACTAGTCCATTCTACTCATACCAGTCCGACCGTAACTACACCCCCACCAGACCGAACGATTAGTGCGATCACAATGCGAAGTGGAAAATAACTACCACCACGAAACCCTGTTTCTCTCCCTAAGGGCAGTGAGATCCAGGAGGGTGATATGATCCTAGATGAGGATCAAATACCTGAATGCTCTCCAAGAGGTTGTGATGATCGGTGATAAGGTGAGTGATGCGGAAGAGATGAAAGATGTAGGAACAAGGGGGTAAGATTCGATGAATCTTGGGGATTGTTGCGAAACTTCCAAAGGGATGGTGAACCTTTAGACTTTCAGGCTTGTTCTGTACGTGGGTGAAGACCCTAGACGTGGTGAACAAGGGGTGGATCGAAGTGAAACTTCCTAGGAGTTGTGACAGACCCTAAGACTATCGGCTTGCTCGGTGTGAAGGAATGTAGACCCGACACTTTGAACAAGAAATGATCAAACAGATTCCAGAGAGTTTAAGAATATGAAAAGAGTTTGATAAATTAGAAATGAAGCATTACAAGAGTTTAAATCAGCCAAAGAGTAAAGGGAAAATCTCGAGAAATAGATAGCATTAAAACCAAAGTTTGAACATAGAAAATGACTCTTCAAGTCTTGGGGTTTCGGCTGAAACTTCTTATTGGACTTGGGCTGCTTCACTTGGATAAGAGATAGAGGTGGGCTTAAGCTTTATCAAGAGGCTGATGAGTGAGTGATATAGCTTACCTCATTAAAAACCTTATTTGGAAAACCCAATGGGACAAAACCAAATGAAGGGAAAAAGAGTGTAAGTCATATCACCTCTCTTGATAAATGTTTAGGTGGCTTGGATCACAACCAATGTGGCTGGATTAGCACACACCAAACTGCCCGAGATGGTGTTGAGAAGATGTTGACAAAGTTGTCTTGAATTGTTGAAGTGATCGTCTTAATATTCCCGGATCAAATGTTGTTGTTGAGCTAATCCATTTCTTCTTAGCTTCCTCGGCTACAAGCTGCTCCGGTTCAAGCTTCTCCTTCATTGTGCTTGGCATGATCACATCAGAGGGGGAGGATGATTATCACGAGAAGACACAAGCAGCAGTACAACCACCACTCGAGTCAACTACTCGAGTAGCGGGTCGAGCAGCCTCAACTCCTAAAGATACTCTTATGAAGTCCAAGGAAACAGGCAATTCTGATGACTTGCGCGCTTATGTACCTCCATTACCTTTCCCAGGGAGAAACAAGAAGCATCAGGTAGATAAATACAAAAAACTCTTTGAGAAACATTTAAAAGATGTTGAACTTCAGATACCTCTTCTGGAAGCTCTAATGCTTATACCTCCAGCTCAGAAATACTTGAAAGATTTAGTCAAGGAGAAAACAAAAGAAATTCAAGGTATGGTACTTCTCAATAATCAATGCAGCGCCATCATACAGAAGCAGATAATATGCAAGCAAAAGCTTCAAGATCCAGGCTCATTCACGCTACCATGCTCAATCGATTCTCTCACTTTCAAAACCTACTTGTGTGACCTAGGAGCACCAGTAAGCCTCATGCCGCTATCTGTTGCAAAAAGACTAGGGTATACCAAATTTTCTCCCAGCAATATCTCCTTGGTATTAGCAGATCGATCTGTCCGTCATCCACATGGGTTGCTAGAAGATCTTCCCGTTAGAATAGGGCACATCGAAGTTCCTACTGACTTCGTGGTTCTCGAAATGAACGAGGAACCCCAAGGCCCACTGATTCTGGGAAGACCATTCTTGGCAACTGCTAGAGCATTGATTGATGTGAAGAATGGCACCATTGATCTAAAGTTGGGAAAAGAAGTTATACAATTCAACATCAAGAACGCAATGAAGCAACCTCACATTCAAGTATTTGGAATAGGAGAGATAGAGGACTTGGCAGCAAAATTCTTTGGAGAGATAGTTGAAAAGGATCACTTGAAGACAGCTTTGACTACGCATAGCGGAGGAAGGCATGTACATCCTGAGGCATATTTTTATGAAGGAATTCTAAATACACCTCAACGAGCAGGAGCAGAAGATACAGTCAAAACGCTGGGGAAACTTGAGGAAATTATAGCACTCGATCAGTGCACTCGAGTAGGCTACTCGTGTCAGCTCATAGGAAACAGCAATCGATTGACTCACTCGATTGCCCACCCGAGTCACACAACATCGAACCATCCGAGTGGTCTGAACTTAAAGCACCGACTGTCGAACTCAAGCCACTTCCAGAAGGGCTAAGGTACGCTTTCTTAGGTAAAAATGACACTTATCCCGTAATAGTGAATGATAAGTTGAAACCTGAAGAATTAAGCCTTTTGCTGAACGAGTTGAGGAAATTTAGAAAAGATATAGGTTACTCTCTTGATGATATAAAAGGAATTTCACCTTCTTTATTCACTCATAGAATCCATCTTAAGAATGAAACACACACTAGTGTAGAGCACCAGAGACGTCTAAACCCCAACCTTAAAGAAGTAGTAAAAAAGGAAATCATTAAACTCTTGGATGCTGGGATAATCTATCCAATCTCCGACAGTACTTGGGTATCCCCTGTGCATTGTGTGCCTAAGAAAGGAGGAAACACTGTTGTTAAAACTGATAAAGATGAATTGATACCAACTAGAACAATAATAGGTCATCGCATGTGCATCGATTATAGGAAGTTAAATGTTGCATCTAGGAAGGATCATTTCCCATTGCCATTCATAGACCAAATGCTTGAAAGACTTGCCAACCACCCATAATACTGTTTCGTTGATGGATACTGTGGTTTCTTTTAAATTTCCATACACCCCAATGACCAAGAAAATACCACATCTACTTGTCCTTATTGGACTTTCGCTTATAAAAGAATGCCTTTCGGTCTATGCAATGCACCTGCAACGTTTCAGAGGTGTATGACCTCTATCTTTTTGGATTTGATAGAGGAGATGGTGGAAGTCTTCATGGATGATTTTTCCGTGTATGGCTCCTCCTTCTCCTCCTGTTTGTTGAATTTGTGCAGGGTGCTGACTAGATGTGAGGAGATAAATCTGGTTCTGAATTGGGAAAAATACCACTTCATGGTGACAGAAGGGATTGTCCTCGGACATAAGATCTCGGAGAAGGGCATTAAGGTGGATAGAGCAAAAGTTGAAGTAATGATGCAACTGCAACCTCCAAAGATAGTCAAAGACGTCAGGAGTTTCCTAGGCCATGTTGTGTTCTACCGAAGATTCATCAAGGATTTTTCTTAGCTAGCAAGATCTCTCACACGACTACTGTGCAAGGAGACCGAATTTATTTTCGATGCTGACTGTTTGAAGGCTTCCACATGATTAAAGAAGCTTTAATATCAGCCCCAATCGTCCAAGCCTCAAACTGGAGTTATCCATTTGAGATAATGTGTGACGCTTCAGACTATGCAGTAGGAGCAGTTTTGGGTCAGCGAATCGACAAGAAATTGCATGTTATCCATTATGCAAGCAGAACCTTAGATGACGCTCAGGGGAGATATGCAACAACATAGAAAGAGATGCTCGCTGTCGTGTTCGCCATAGAGAAGTTTGGAAATTATTTGGTGGATCAGAAGGTAACAGTATACATGGATCATGTTGCACTACGTCACATCTATGCCAAGAAGGACACTAAACCAAGAATTCTTAGATGGATCCTCCTTATGCAATAATATGACTTAGAGATAGTTGACAAAAAGGGTATCGAGAATGGAGTAGCAGACCATCTCTCCAGAATGCGAATTGATAGCCCGGCACCAGTGAATGACTCCATACCTGAAGAACAGCTTATGTCTGTAGGAAGTTTAACTCAACACGCGACTCGACACGGCCACTCGAGTAAGGTAGTTGAGTCAAGTCACTATAAATCACCCTGATACACAGACTTAGCAAATTATAAGGCAACCGGCCATAAACCTATGCAACTTGATGCCAATACTTGGAAAAAGCTATATAGAGATGCAAATCATTATTTCTGGGATGAACCTTACCTTTACAAAAGGGGGGCAGATAGTGTGTTCAGAAGATGCATTGTTGAAGATGAGGTGAAAGGAGTCCTTGAACATTGTCACGGTTCCACGTATGGAGGGCACTTTGCCACTTTCAAGACAACTCAGAAGATCCTTCAAGCAGGTCTATGGTGGCCAACGATGTTTAAAGACACGGAAAATTTCATTGCTAAATGTGACGCATGCCAGAGGATGGGCAATATAAGCAAGAGAAATGAGATACCTCAGAATCCAATCTTGGAGGTAGATGTATTTGATTGTTGGGGAATTGATTTCATGGGTCCTTTCAACCTCTGATCTCATGGAAACAGCTACATCTTGGTAGCAGTTGACTATGTCTCCAAATGGGTCAAAGTAATAGCATCACCGACCAACGACGCTAAGGTTGTCTTGAAGATGTTCAAATCAATCATATTCCACAGGTTTGGAGTTCCCAAAGTTGTGATAAGTGATGGAGGATCCCATTTCATCAATAAGCAATTTGAGAATCTTCTGAAAAAGCATGGGGTGAGACATAAGGTTGTGACACCTTATCACCCTCAGACAAGTGGTCAAGTCGAAGTGTCTAATAAGCAGATCAAAGCAATTTTAGCCAAAATGGTGGGAACTTCGAAAAGAGACTGGGCACCTAAACTTGAAGATGCTCTGTGGGCTTACAGGACAGCATACAAGACCTCTATAGGACGAACTCCTTTTCAGCTACTATATGGAAAATCTTGCCATCTGCCTGTGGAGTTAGAGTACAAAGCACTCTGGGCTACAAAAATGTTAAATCTTGACCTCTTACCAGCTCAAAAAAAGAGGAAGGTAACTTTGCACGAGTTAGAGGAAATAAGGCTTGATGCATACGAAAGCTCAAAGGTTTATAAGGAATAAACAAAAGCTTTCCATGACAAAATGATCCAGCAAAAAGATTTCACTGCAGGAGATCAGGTGTTACTATTGAATTCCAGACTCAAACTTTTTCCTGGCAAGTTGAAGTCAAGGTGGTCAGGCCCATTCCGCATAAAAGAAGTCTTACCATATGGAGCAATCACCTTGTTGGACCCTGAAGGCAGAGAATTCATTGTGAATAGACAGAGAGTCAAACAATATATAGCAGATCAAGGCATACCGCACGACACCCCACTCGATGTGGGTGATGTTAGGCAAGCCTAACAAATGAAAGTCAAGCTAGAGACTTAAAACAAGCTCACTTGAGAGGAAGTCCCAAGATTATCCCTGTAAATATTTTTCATTTTAAGTTTTCTTAGTTTCTGATATTTTAATGTTTTCTATTTAGTGTTTTGATGTCTCAGGAAGCTTGGTGAGGTCAAGACAAGGAAATCCAACAGCAATCGAGTACATCTCTCGAACACAGTACTTGAGTAAACCACTCGACCCCATGGTAGAGTGGCTCAAGTTTTATCTGAAAATCTATGAAATCTAAATTTTTAATTTTGGCTGCTCATCTAACCTTATCTATTCCTCCCTACTGCACATACTCGACCACAGTGCTTGAAGTTGATTAAAGTCACATTTTTTCACTTTCTCATTTCCGATCTCGTTTACTTCTCACGAAAATTTTTAAAACTTTTGCTGAAATTTATCTTTGAATTCATTCCGAAAGACTCTTGAGTCATCATGTGTAGAAGAGGCAAATTCGTCCAGTAACTGTTCTATTTTCCAGAATTTCATGAAAATCTGATTAGAGTTCATCCTAAAACTTTTCTGAAAAAGTTCATGAGATTTTTGTCTTTAAATCAATAGACTGGGTTATTAAACTTTCTTCATGTGTTGTCCTTGTTAAACTTCTTATGATTTGTGCAAAAGCTTTCATAAAAATCTTGACAATCTCTTATTATGAACGATATACTGTTGCACCACGGGAGCCATTACTGATAACCCCCTCTTTATTCATTTTGATTCATTGAACACTGTTACGATTCATCCATTTCCCTGCAGCACTCGAGCAGGCTACTCGAGTAGCTCACTCGAGTAGCTACCCGAAACACTATCCTTTTGCTACATCTTTCAAAAATCTTGTATCTACTTTTAGGAAAACAGGGCAACCATCAGCTACAACCATAGCACGAAACATGATGCGAGCTAGGAGAGAAATCCCTACCTTAGAAGATAAATCTCATGACAACGAAACCCACACTATGCAAGGTTTCCATGACGAGGAAGGGAGAAGTGGTCAGAGCTCCAGAGCTGTCACAGAGAGCGAGTCTGAAGAGGTTATTGAAAGAAAAATAGAAAGAAGGAACAAATGAGCAACAACCATTACATCAGAGGAAACGGAAGATAACTCCATTACGGCCCTAAAGTCAATGAGGTTTCACAGAACAATATATCCTCATCTCACGACAATGGAAGCCCTGGGAATCACAGAAGAGGTGACAAGCCTACTTAGAGCAGCCAATCTCCAAGTCTTCATGACTTACCACTTCCCTGCTTACCCGAACGAGACATGCCAATTTCTGTCAACTATGAAGGTCGCTTCATACGCTGACCATAGGAGCATGATCACGGATGGCAGTCATAAGTTTATCTACTTCAAGGTGGATGGGATCACTCATACACTGAGTTTCAAGCAAATCAACGCGTTGTTTGAATTTTAGGAAGGTTCGGGAATGGAGCAAGATTACAGCAACACTGAGCTTATGAAGTTGTGGAAAACTCTAGGAGGAAGAACATCCTTCAAGACTTCTCAGGTGAAGAGCTCCGACAGAAGGAATCCTTCTTTGTGGTATTTCCACCGAATCGTGGCAAGTACCATTTTCGCTAAGAAAAATACCGGTGCGGTTAATGACCAAGAACTGCAAATGATGGATTCATCTCTGAAAGACTTCATTCTATATGCTTCGTCTGAGGATATGGAAAACAGGATTATCATGAAAGGAGATAGGAATGGTGCTGGGAATGCTGAAATCCTAGTCACAAATCTTACTTCATACAAGGCATATGCTTCTAAACTCCACAGGATGAACAAAGAAGGAGACATCACCATAGGGGGATTGGTAATGCCCATTTTACTCGCCTGTGGGATAGACCTAACCATGAGTGACGAGTCTGAACCTCAATGGTTAGACATCGCTCATCTTCAAAGCTCTCGCATACTAGGCCCGAGTATGGTTGATGACCAATATGTCTACAACTTCTCGCACCCCCTGATGAAGAAAGTCAAAGTCCTCCTACCATGCCAAGAAATGACAAAGCTCACTGAAGGAGAGAGCGTTGATTTTGTTCCACCTCTTCACCTCCTCTACATGACTAGAGTTCAGAAAGATGTTGTGGCAGAAGTAGAGGAATCTATTCCTGAGCCTGAGAGGTATGACTTCAATGAGGAAGTTTGCACCAACTTGGGAATGGTGAGTAAGAAGTTGACCTTATCTAGACGATGGTCTAAATGGCAAGAAAAGACCATCAGGAAACTTAAAGGCAAGGTCAAAGAACTTACCTCAACGGTGAACGACCTGACAAGAAGTGTTAAGGAACTGCAGATCAGTCAGCGACCCCAACCACCCGTTTACCCTCCACACGACGCAACAAGCTTGGCAAGGACTCACTCCTTCACCCATCACCAACGCCATGCAAGCTCGAGTCAACCAAGACGTCGATCCTCAGTTGAAGACACACGTGGGGAGAGAAGGGATTATATCCAAACCCTAACTTCATAAGAAGATGAACAGCCCCACTCTCAACCGACTCGACGTAGTCACTCGAGTAGACTACTCTAGTCGGCTCAGAAGAGACCTACCATCCGACGACCAGCTGTTGATGAAGAAGATCAATCAGACCCAAACCGCCTCACTCGATGTAGACTTTCAAAGAAGCTCACTCGACATAGTCACTCGAGTCAGCCAGCCGAGTCCTCGTACACCCACGATTCCATGGATGACTACCTCGACTCCTACTTCTCCAACCGCCAATGAGGTACCACACCCTCACCCTTATAAATACCATAGCATATTTTTGTCTTTCTTTGTTTTTAATGTCTTAGGCTTTCCTTTGACTTTTTATTACACAAGGGACTGTGTAATTTAAGTTTGGGAGAGTGTCTAAGAGATTTATTTGACATGTTTTCTTTGTTTTCTTAATTCAAATTTTGCATCCATCTATGTGCATCTAAAAACCCATAAAAATGTGAAAATTTTTAGAAAATAATTTCACAAAAAAATCAGAGTGTCATGTAGTTGCATTTGCTTAGGATTGTTGCATTTAGCATAGGGGATGATGACGAGTTAACCAATTAAGGCTTAATAAAAAAACATATGATTTCAGTGCCATTAGTTATAAGTTGTCTTATGCATTCACCTTAGTTTGAAACATAAGGCTGCACCTTGCTTGGAATTGAATTTAGCATTCTCACT
This sequence comes from Cardamine occulta, assembly GCA_028015245.1. Taxonomy (NCBI): domain Eukaryota; kingdom Viridiplantae; phylum Streptophyta; class Magnoliopsida; order Brassicales; family Brassicaceae; genus Cardamine; species Cardamine occulta. The sequence continues at coordinate 15,391,832 of CM051370.1, read as the reverse complement.
TGGTTAAAAACTTGCTGTGACTTGTAAGTCTATCCCTATGAATTTGAACCTTAAATTTGAAAACTTAATTATCATGATATGCTCTAAAACTTAAAACTCATGGATGCTTTAAAATACTTGGGTTTTCTTTCACCTTTTACCACTCTTGCTAATCCAAGTAGCTGCTCTCACCTTTAGAGTAGTTCGACCATACCAAAACCATGACTTCTTACTGACCATTAAATCACTCTTGTGTATGTGAGGCCTTTTACATTTTGATTGAGCTTGGTAGGAAGTGTTAGGTTTGTGCCGACAAGGATAGTATCCCATGTAGAGTCTGACTCACAATTTTTGAGTTAGTATAGTTATAGGGAATCATTGTCCTGGGGTGGTGAGAGTGTGAGCATAAAAGAAAGAGTGAAAAGAGAAAAAAAATATATGAAAAAGTTTCTAAGGAGTTGGGAATATGTATAAGATTGTTTGGTCTAGTAAAAAATCTGAAAGTATGAAAATAAAATGAAAAGTTAAGCTCGGTGTAGTTAAAAAGAAATGAAACCGAGTCCAAGTAGAGCACTCGAGTGAACCACTCGAGTCCAAGGCTTGAATCAAAGTTTAAGAAAGTTTAAAACCCAGATCTGCTAGATTCCTCCTTTGTAAAGAAATTTCCACTCCTTAGAACCAAAAGAACCAAGGGAAGGAAAAAGATTAAGTAGTTTTGAGAGTTTATGTGAGGCCGGGGGTAGAGAGTCATAGTTTTCTTATGGGTAGATGAGATTCTATCCTTGTATGCATCAGTTGGCTATCCTACCTTTAGCTTTCTGCTAAAGCTCAATCACTTCTTTGAGAGATCCTGATACTTGTGTTTAAACCACAGGAAGAAGAGATAATTTTAATCTCTTAAGACTTGTCCTTCAACCAAATGAGTTTTAGTTATTGCATATCATGATCCACCAGTTCGTGCTTAATAAATGTTAAAGGGATAGTTTACTTTGAATGCTTGTTTTGGCTAAGTCTTAGTGTTGAATTCTATGTGATGCGTATGGCTAAAGCTTTTAAGTAAAACTGTTGTGATTTGCATGCTAGAACTATTAACTATGGCGTTGACTTCAGAGGTTTGCTTACTTTGCTAGGTTCTGAGTCCCCACTTTCACATTACTCCTTTAATCTTATTCTTTCTATTTGCTTGAGGGCAAGCAAAGGATAAGTTTGGGAGAGTTTGATAACATTGCATTTTGGCATGATTTTACTATTGTTTTATTGCAACTTAGCATAGGTTTTAGGCATTACTCTTATCACTTATTGCATTTATTTGACATTTATGATATCTAGTCTCTTTGCATTAGTTTGCATGCATTTTGCATACATGTGGTACTTTCAGGAACTTGGAGCTGCAAGGAGTCATCACTTGTGTGACCTCTCAGACTATGAAGCGACGTAGGGATTTCTGTGAGGAGTCATGACTCGAGTGACATAGAGCCATAGAGATGAAGACTCGAGGAGGCTACTCGACCAGACCACTCGACTGCTGGTCTAAGTATGAAAATAAAATGAAAAGTTAAGCTCAGTGTAGTTAAAAAGAAATGAAACCGAGTCCAAGTAGAGCACTCGAGTGAACCACTCGAGTCCAAGGCTTGAATCAAAGTTTAAGAAAGTTTAAAACCCAGATCCGCTAGATTCCTCCTTTGTAAAGAAATTTCCACTCCTTAGAACCAAAAGAACCAAGGGAAGGAAAAAGATTAAGTAGTTTTGAGAGTTTATGTGAGGCCGGGGGTAGAGAGTTATAGTTTTCTTATGGGTAGATGAGATTCTATCCTTGTATGCATCAGTTGGCTATCCTACCTTTAGCTTTCTGCTAAAGCTCAATCACTTCTTTGAGAGATCCTGATACTTGTGTTTAAACCACAGGATTCCGCAAGAGTCATAGAACTTGTGTCGATAAGAATTATTAAATCTCAAAGAATTATTAAATCTCAAAGAGTCATAGAACTTGTGTCGACAAGATTCCGCAAATTATAGCGAATTCTCATTATCCATAATTCTTATGTATAAATACCGAGAAATGATAACTCGGGAAGGGGGCGATTTTGACACAAATTTTATTTCCACGCCGCTTTAGCATAATTAGTTTATCTCTCTTAGTTTTCTCTCTCTAGTTTATCTTTAGATTTCGATTTAGATTTTCTATGACTCTTTGAGATTTAATAAGATCGAGTTTTGATTTACTGTTCCTTTTTTGAAATTTCCTTCTCATCAGATCATCCTTCATATATGACAAGTCTTAGCTTTTCTGGGCTTTTGGCTTCGATGATGATCTCGATGAGTGAGTAGTCGTTTTAGGGTTTTTGTTGATTTATGCTGATTCGGTTTTAAAATCCCTCTTGGGTTCTTGTTTTTAATGCTTCTACCTCTCTGATCAAGAGGATCATGATTTTAGATGACTTCATGAGAATCAAAAGTGCCTTGAACCATCAGATCTAGTTTTTCCAGGGATTAAGACACAATAGCGTGAGAGTTGGTGCATCAGATGTTGATTTACGTCACGACCCAACTACGATATGCTCTAGATTAGGTTCGACATTTCACCCTCTATACTATCTATCGATTGAAACCGACCAAAACAGCGAGTTTCATCCAGGCAAACATCACTTTCCAAATTTGGAATTATTTACTTTTCTTGTACGCCTTGCTGTTTTCTTTTAAAACTACTTGCTGTTTTTATTTCTTTGTGTTGTTTTTCATCTAGGGTTCTGTTATAAAACCCCAGGCTCGTGTTATAATAGAGGTAGACATTTTTAGATGAATAAAATACCTACTTTTTCTTGAGAAAAGAATTTCCAGCCGCCCCCTTCTTCCTTGTGTGCGAAACCATTGAAGTAAGAGTGCAACCGCTGTAGCCTTCTTGTGTGTGATTCCTTGAAGCTTGAGTGTTCAAGACTTATCACAGAGCTTCTCATCCTCTGTGTGGCGGCTCTCGATCCATCCAATTCATCATCCATCCACTTGAGTCCATAGAGAGTGTCGTATAACCAGCTATAGATTCACCAACCATCCGCCTCTTTGTAGTTACCACCCTCGGTGCCTACATCAGAATCTCTGGCCGCCGTGAAACCAAGGAAGCTCCACGGCGACGCTGCTGGTAAAGAAGAATCCTCACTCCCAATTAGACTGAGAAAGCCACGGCGGCGATGAAGATCAAAACGAAAAAAAAGAAAAACGGAGGAAAAACCTAGATCTACTTTTTGGAAGAGAGAGAATGGAGAGAGAAAAGGAACGATTGTCCTCGACCTTTTATGGCTGAAAAAACATACAGACCATAAAGCTAAGAAATAGATGACATCTAATTGAAAGTTTTTTAACTAATTTCATCTACATGATTTTACGTTTACCTAATATATGATTAAGTTTTTCAATATGAAAAATTGAATTAAACAAAAAGTAAAATATAAGCAAAATATAAGTAAGAAAAATATGGTTCAATTTGTTCTCAAGTATGTAGTTTATTATATAATAATCCACTACTCATTATCAATTTAAACAGTTGTAACTAAACAAAACTATAAAACAAAATTTTGTTGTAAGGCTTATGTTAATAATGTATGAAATGTTACCTTTTAGAGCTAAAGATTTTTACAATTCATCATTTGTTTATGTGGTTCTCCTTCTTTGACTATTATTGATGCAAGATTGGAATCACTCCAATCGTATGATCAATTGATGATCGAGAGATTCCAAAACCTTGGCTAAGCGGAAGGTGGAATAGAACTAGAGATGGTGGTGAATTAATTGACTCACTCAATCGATGAACAAAACAAGCTAATGAATCACTCAATAACTTAAGTTGTAAACTCAAAATAACTTAATTGAATCACTCAAATAAGAACTAATGAAAATAAACACAAAGAAATCACAACTTTGTGAAAGAGAAGAAAAACTGTTTTTCTTATGAACTTTAAAATCTCGATTAAGGGTATTTTACAATGAGAAGTGAAATGAGCTTATATAGGTTCTAAATACAGTCTCTAAGGTCTTAAAAATAAGAAACAAATCAAAAAAATAAATAAGAAACTAGCCATTCGAGCCTTGATGACACAATTGGCAAAATATGGCTAGTGTGGGTGATTTGTAGCTAGAAGCTTGGTGACTACTTGTATCTTGAGAGCTGGATGATATATCCATGTAAGGAGAGTCTCTTGATGGTGAATAATCTCTCAAAGTCGTTCTTTTCAAGTTGTGAAAAAGGAAAGAGCCATTGGGGAATGAATGCTCCAACTTTGAATGGGATTGGGTCCAAATAAGGCAAATGATTATTTGAGTGATCCCAATTGATGCTGTAACGCCTGCGTCCCAGAAATTAATTAATTAATTTAATTAATTAGGAAATTCTTTCGAGTTTATGAACCTTAGATAAGTCTCGAAGAATTAATTATGAGCCAACTCAATCGTGAAAGGATCCGACATGACGGTGGTAACCCCTGCAATCACTGGAACACATCTTGGAACTCGCGAACCACTCGAATATCCTGAACCTTAGCCTCTCCAACGGCCTCCGGCAAGGAAATGGTAGCCAAAAATGCCTCACATCCCTTCTCGATTATACGCTCGGCTTGCATAACCGAGATCACGAGACTCCTGCAAATTGGTCTCACCCCCCCCCTGATATACCAACCTCGCTTTGCCTCTGTCAAACTCGACACACCCTCGGTGAAAATCCAGCTGCGCTCTGCACTTCCCGAGCCAATCCATGCCCAAAATGACATCGTACAGCTCCAGGGAGTAGATAATCAAATCAGAAGGCATAGACTCTCCCGCTACCTGAACATCCACGTCTCTAATCCGACCGTGAATCATTAGGAGCTTCCCTCCGGCAACTCCACGAAACCCAAACTAACACCGGGCAGGCATCGAAAATTAGCCTTCTCGGCCAATTCCGGAGTAACAAAGCAATGCGATGCTCCCATGTCAAACAACACATGACACACTACACTTACAAGGTCTTTACACATTTTATGTGCCTAGAACCTTAACACTGCCCCAAGCAACCGAACTCCACAACACAAGAATTTAACTCAGACAAGTCTAAGAAAAAATTACCTATGACCGGCCTGGAACTTGCCTTTCCCAACTCCACAGTGGAATACACTTGAGGCTCCGCTGGAATCTTTCTAATCGGCACTGCCGCTATCGGCTCTACCTGCAGTAACTTGGGACAATTCAGCTTGATATGCCCCACCTCGCCGTAATGATAGCACCTCCGAGCACCCGCACGTCCCTTAATCTTCTGAGGACAGCTCGCCACTTTGCGATCTATGCTCTCACACCTGAAGCAACCTTGACCACTTTGACTGCCTCTCGAAGCACCATTCCGCTTCTGTTTCTGCCCTTGCATCTGCTTACCGCCTCTGCTCAGACCAGCCTACTGCTGTACTCCCTTTGCCTGAAAGCTCGGGGTACCCACTACAACCCGATCTTCCATACCCTGCTGTTGACCGTACATCCACCCAAACCATCCCGGCTTGAGCTCTCTGGGCTGCCACACTCCTCCACCAGATATGTGCATCCCCCTGCAAATAATGGACCACAATGTTAGCTTGGTATCCTGCGGGACTCTACTCGAGAGGAAATTCCTCTCTAACCACCACAACCATGCATCAGCGTCTTCAGGATTAGCACCTCCAGGGAAAAACTCTGTGCCTATGCTCTGCATCTGCTCCATCATCCTGAGGTAGGATGGGAGCTCCTCAGTAACCAAAGCTATAACCCGAGGCTAAACGTCAACAACCGCCATAACCACAGGAGCCTGAGACGGTATCCTCTCTGGAAACCGCTCCAACAACCTCGTCAAAAGATCCGTAATACAGTTATTTCTGGCCTGAGCATCACCCACTGCTAAACCCGCATCATCTGCTGCTAAACCTGCAGCACCTACTGATAAACCCGCAGCAACACAAGGCACATTGGCACTCATGCCAGCAACACCCTCAGACCACACCTGACTCGCATGCGACTCCTCGAGTCGCTCCTCCACAACAGGACCACGACCTCTACCACGGTAACAGGCCCTACCACGCCCTCTAGCCATTTGTACTCGCAAGGAATACTAAAACACAATCATCACAATAAAGATAACTCACTGTGGAATCTCACAAGGCTCGAAGGGGATGATTCTATGACCCCAAACAACACATAAACTATCCTAGAACCGTATGGGCTCTGATACGAAAATGAAACGACAACACTTTGTTTTTTTTTTTAAACCAGAAATATAATTAAACCTTTATAAAACAATCCAGCAAACACATAAATGACCACGAAGGTGAACAGTTCTACCGGTTCTAGCAATCCTACAAAAGCTACAAAAACCACAAAACTACCGGGTCCTAATCATCCCCTCCTCACTAACTCCATTCCACGATCACACATTATCTTTACATGCATCGACAAAAATGATGCATCAACATTTGGTAAACCAAATGCTGAGTGAAATTGATCCTCCCAATAACAGGCTATCAAAAAGCACCAAGCAATTTTTAATAACCAAGATAACACAAATAAATAATTTACACCAATTAAAACTTCCAACAACAAAATAGCAATTTCAAACCACGAAAAGCTAAACAACAGCAGGAATAGTAAACACACTTCCACAATATGAATAGTAAACACACTATCACAGCATAAATAGTAAACACACTTTCACAGCATGAATAATAAACATAAACACACTTTCACAGCATGAATAGTAAACACACTTTCACAGCATGAATAGTAAACATACTTTCACAGCATGAATAGTAAACACACTTTCACAGCATGAATAGTAAACATACTTTCACAGCATAAATAGTAAAAACACTTTCACAGCATGAATAGTATTCCACAACACACAAAATTCACAAACACCAAATCAAGCATAAGAACTTCACAAAATTCACAATCAAGCTTATCCATGTTTGGCTTAAGAAGATCTTTGTTCAAGCTGATCTTGAACCGATGAAGTATTTGAGAAAGGAGCAGCACGCAAAGAAGAGGCAATTCCAACTCATCTTTGAGCCTGGTGGAATTTTTTGGATTCAAATGAAGAGAGGATATTTTCCAGCCCACACGAAGATCAATGCCTACAAAACCTGCTCGCAAGGTAAGTTTACTGTGAGTCCTAGTTTTAATGTTTCTGATCTCTCTCCTTTTATTGCAGATGAAGCAGATTTGAGGAAAAATCCTTTTCAAGAGGGAGGGGATGATATGAGCCTAAAAAGTCAGAAGATGGACTCGTTCACCAGACCGAGTGGTGCAAGTCAAGTGAAGCTGAAGCTGGACTCAATCACCAGGCAGAGGATGGACTCGGTCACAAGACCGAGTGGTGCAATTCAAGTGGAGCTAAAGCTGGACTCGGTCACTAGTCCGAGTGGTACAAGCCGAGTGGACTAATAATGCGTGCTAGAACTCGAAAGCTCGAGGAGACTATCCATTCTCTACTTACGGACTCAGAGAATCGTTTTGGAGAAAGAGATGCTTATCAAACCTCCCTGGTTTTGATTCAAGCTGCATGATTTCAACAAATGGGTAAGGTGAGCAATTATACTGATTTTCCCTTGAGAAGTTTTTTTTCACTGGGTTTTCTTGTCAAGATTTTTAATGAGGTAGTTGTTCATCTCGCTAACCTCATATGTTGAACCAAGATCAGCCGGAAGCTTCTACACCTTCAGCTGATTCTTTTTATTTTTATCTTTTTATATTTTATCCTTATTCGGTTGGGCCTTTATGTATTTTAGGCTTTAAAAACGTGTTAGGGTTTTTCTCTCTGATTTCCCTATTTAAACTCATGTAAACCTTCATTTTATCTATCTTGCTTTCTTTTCAAAAACTCTCTGAATCTAGATCCAAAACCGGTAAAGCAAAGAAGTTTCATTCCCTTTGTGTGACCTGAAACTTGATTTTTTCGGTGGGTTTCAATCGATTGATAGTATAAAGGGTGAAATGTCGAACCTAATCTAGAGCATGTCTGTAGCACTTAACATGTGGATTAAGCTAGCAAGTCAAGCAATATATTTTAGGGGTTTTTCTTACTAACAGCCTAAAATACATAAAATTAAACCAGAGATGCAGAGCCTGTCACACTCTAACAAATCATGAAATAAAGATGTAAAAACTAAGACTAGTTGTAAAAACTAAGGTGACTCGAGTGAGTCACTCGAGTGGTGCACTCGAGTGGACTAGTCGAGTGGTACCGGAACTCTAATGAAAGCAGTAAACAAGAGATCTAAAAATGACAACTAGTTCAAATAAAAGACAAAGGGATCTTGGGGATAGACTCATAGGATCATCTACACTCTCACTCCATGGGTGCTAATTTACTAAACTCAGGGTGAATCCCTTGACGATGGATCTCACTTCCAATCCAACCCACTGTTGTGGTGAAGGGTCTCAACAAGTGACTAAGGATTGATCCGTCAAAGCCAAGAAAGACTCATAACAAGTGAGTAGTTGGGTCATGCCGTAAATCAACATCTTATGCACCAACTCTCACACTATAGTGTCTTAATCCCTGGAAAAACTAGATCTGATGGTTCAAGGCACTTTTGCTGCTCATGAATTCATCTAAAATCATGATCCTCTTGATCAGAGAGGTACAAGCATTAAAAATGAGAACCCAAGAGGGATTTTAAAACCGAATCAGCATAAATAAGCAAAAACCCATGGCGATCGAGTGAGACTACCTAATCCATCCCTGAAAACCCCTAAAACGACTACTCACTCATCGAAATCATCATCGAAGCCAAAAGCCCAAAAAAGCTAAGACTTGTCACAGACGAAGGATGATCTGATGAGAAAGAAATTTTCAAAAAGGAACAATAAATCAAAACTCGATCTTATTAAAATTACTAAGAGGTGCAAAATTCCGAATCAAAATCTAAAGATAAACTAGAGAGAGAAAACTAAGAGAGATGAAAACTAATTATTCTAAGGTGGTGCGGAATTATATTTGTGTCAGCGCTCCCTTCGCGAGTTATGATTATCCTCGGTATTTATACATAAGAATTAGGGATAATGAGAATTAGCTATAATTTGCAGAATCTTCTAGAAGCGGTGCTCACCACTCAACCCTGACGTTGAGTGGTCTGGTCGAGTAGCCTCCTCGAGTCTTCAATCCGAGTAGCCTCCTCGAGCAACTTGAGCTTCCTTTGCAGTCTGCAACTCTATGGCTCCATGTCACTCGAGTTACGACTCCTTGCAGAAATCCCTACGTCGCTTCATAGCCTGAGAGGTCTCCTTGCAGCTCCGAGTACCTGAAATGACCACATGTATGTAAAATGCATGCAAACTAATGCAAAGAGACTAAATATCCTAAATGTCAAATAAATGCAATAAGTGGTAAGAGTAATGCCTAAAACCTATGCTAAGTTGCAATAAAACAATAGTAAAAACATGCCAAAATGCAATGCTATCAAACTCCCCCAAACTTATCCTTTGCAATAAAACAATAGGGAGATTCCTTGCATCGGCTCAGCTCCCTCATGCGACTCGAGTGGACCACTCGACCAAGGTTGGTCGAGTGGTGAAGTTTGCTGAAGTCTGGGGTCTGACTCGAGTAGACCACTCGACCCAGATGGTCGAGTGACATCTTTTGCGTGCTCAACTTGACTTGGTTGGTCGTGAGGAGTAGAGTCTTCTGGTGATGAATTCTCCAAATGCTCGACGGGATGGTCAGGACGTCTCTTCCTCTGCATCTGATCAACCGATGATCTCCGTGATGGCGAAGCATGGTGGAATCTTCGTGAAAAACCCCTAAGCGAGTTGGCTCTCCTCAAGTAAGTGGGGACTAAACATGGTTTTCTCTGCTTACTCTCAGCAGCTACCAACTTTTTGGTGAGGTTTTTCACTTTGTTTTTCAAGGCTTTGAATGCCTTGGTGAGGAGAACAAGCTCACTATCAACCACAGTCAGAGGCAATGTGTACTCCGAGCCTCTGATCTTGAAGCTGACATACCCAAGTTCTTCATCGGATCCCATCCCAGATCTCACTTTATAGAGATGAAGCTTCACCGTTGCCAAAAAGTGGCAAGTTTCATCCTGGAAACCATCAAAGGGTCTCTGAGTGAGCCCAATGATGTCAGCTGCTTGGTAAAGTTTCCCAACTTCTCTACAAATTCCCAGAGTTTGCATAGTGGGGCGGTGTGGGTATCTAGTACCAAAGAACTTCATTCGCTCCAGAATTGAGATGATCTGATCCTCCTCAGAGTTATCACTCTTACTCCCATCTGAAGTTTCAGAATCATCACTGTCTTCGACATCCCTTTGCATCGATTCTTCTTCTAAAACTCTCTTCCCGTGAGCTATGTCTCTTTGGGATCTCGAGAATCCACTCTCAGCGTGTGTAGTGCTTCGAGTTGCTCGAGTCCTGGTGTTATCTGAGTACCTGAAACAATGGCAAAGATTGTAAGTTTAAGCAAAAATTTGGACCACTCGAGTAAGTCACTCGACCAGTGGACAAAAATTTCCAAACAATTTTTGTATCCGACTTGACTAAATCGAGTACTTAGCTCGAGCAACTAAACAAACAATCAAAGACATTGAAAATTCAAAGCAATTCATGTTTAAACACCCAAAGTTAAAGAATTTCATAAATTTTCAATGTTCATCACGAGTTCTATGAGGTTGAGTTACAAATCTCAAGACTTTACTTAAATTTAACAATGAAAACTACTAAGGAGTTCACAAATCATTAAACAAGCAAGTAGCAATGGTGAAATTTGATGTTCTAATTCAATTCAAAATTCTGAAAATTCTTATGCACCAATTAGAACAAAATTTTCACAATTCGAAGCAATTCAACCATGAGGTTCACTTCCTATGCCAAGTTCTACTTATAACTAACCCGATTTAACAACATGCAAGTGAAAAATTTGAAGAAAATTTTCAAAATTTACACAACTTAAAACCCAGAATTTCGCGAAAACAATGGATCAAAAGTTGCAAAAAACTTACAAGTTGGTGTCGGAATGGTGCGAGTGAGATTACATGATGAAATTTTATGAAAACTTTGAAGAATTTCGAAAAAAATTTAGAGAGTTTTTGGGAAAAATTTCGATGAAATCGTGAAATGGGAGATGAGGAGTAGAGTGGAATGATAAAAGATATGTTAGATGAATCGAGTGGTTGAGATTAAAAGTTGAGTTTTTTTCGAAAAAACCTGGACCACTCGACCAGTCAGGTCGAATGGTGTGGTCGAGTGGAGTACTCGAGTGCTTTGGCTTTTCAAGATTCCGGCTCTTCACGCACACTAAGCTGATCTCATATACATGAATTCAAAAACACTAAAGAAAAACATCAAAATAACAAGATTCATAAAAACTTTAAAAAAAGATATATACAAGGATAGTCAAGGGACTTCCTCCCAAGTGAGCTTGTTTATAGTCACAAAGCTTGACTTCTTACTCTTTTAAGCTTGAAAAGTGTCCTTGAAAGTCGGTGTTGACCTCTCTGGACTTAGCTTGGAATGATGGTAAGATGATGATCGGATAGCATTATAGAACCTTTGACTCATCTCTGGTGGCTTAGGCTTCTTGTTGAAGTCTTCTGGTGGAGTTTGAATCTGCTTAAGCTTTGAAACCTCCAGAGTCAACCTTTCCACTGAAAGTGAGAGTTCAGCTACCAAACTCTGTAGGGCAAGAATTGTACCCTTATCTGCACCATGTTGAGTTGTAGACGTTGGCACAGCTACATGATGAGAAGAGTCTGAGTGGAGCATGTGGTGAAAAGCATCCGAGTGACTCACTCGAGTGAATGAAGTCGAGTGGTTTGCTATAACACTTGAGTGGTTACTCGAGTCTGGTGGTCGAGTGATCTGTGCGGACACCTCACTTGGTGTCCCATCTTCAGTAAATGTGACAAAGGGTTGCACTACTCCTTCAGAAGGACTCCTCGTATTAACGTTATAACCCAGGAGTCGACAGTTACACTCGAACATTTCTTCATCATCGTTTGCTTCCACATAGTATAGCTGACCTTCAAAGGTTGAGCTCTCCAATCTGGATGAAGTATTGAATCTCACCGCTAAACCATTGCTAGCTCGAAGAAGTATCTCTCCAGTCTTGGCATCGATGACGGCTTGTGAGGATGCTAGAAAGGGTCTCCCTAGAATCAAAGAATCTTCGAGTTCTTCGTCCATCTTGATGATGATGAAATCTGTGGGTATTTCAAGTTTTCCTATCCTCCACTGGAACATTCTCAAGTAGTCCATGTGGAAATCTCACCGTTCTATCAGCTAGGATTAATGATAACATGCTTGGCAAGAACTTGTGATAATCAAGCCTTTCTGCTACAGACAGAGGCATGATGCTGACAGAAGCACCCAAGTCGTATAGAGACTTACCAAATGCCTGGTTGTTGATTGAGCATGGTAAAGTGAAAGATCCTGGATCTTCTAACTTTTCTTGTACCAAAACCTACTGCTGAGCAATTACTTGGCATTCCTGAGACTTAGCAGTTGTTGCTCCCCTATCTTGAATTCTCTTCAAGGTTCTTTCTCTCAAACCATACCCAAAAGGTCCCAGTTTCTCAACGGCTTCATCAAAGGTCATTGACTCTTCCAGCTCCAGAAGTTCTTCCTCCAACATAATCTCATATTCCTTCTCAATATCTTTGGTGAATCTTTCTGGGAAAGGACTCGTGATCATGGCGTGCAGGTCTAGAATTGGCTTCTCGTTCACTGAGACGAAGTCGACTCGATCACTTACTCGAGTGGGTTGCTCGAGTGGTGTGCTCTCTGCGATTACAGCAGCAGCTTGACAGGATACCCCCCCCACCTTGAAGATCACCGTCCCAGGTGATGTGTGAGAATCTCTTCTTGAAAGGAAGGAGATGGATAGCTGAGGCTGTGGAGACTGCATAGACATTTGCAGAGTCTTTGGGGTTTTGCACGGCTTTCCCAGGAAGTTGGCCTGTGGACTTACTGGAAGCTTTGTTTAACTCTTTGGTGATTTTTATGGTTCTTGAAAATTTTAAGGAAGGTTTTCTATGTTTGTGATGTTTAGGAAACTTTGGATTTGTGCTTGTGGAACTTTGATAAGCTTGATTGTGAATTTTGTGAAGTTGTTATGCTTGATTTGATGTTTGTGAGTTTTGTGTGTTGTGGAATACTATTCATGCTATGGAATACTATTCTTGCTGTGGAATACTATTCTTGCTGTGGAATACTATTCTTGCTATGGAATACTATTCATGTTGTGGAATACTATTCATGCTGTGAAAATGTGTTTACTATTCATGCTGTGAAAATGTGTTTACTATTCATGCTGTGAAAGTGTGTTTACTATTCATGCTATGAAAGCGTGTATACTATTCATGCTGTGAAAGTGTGTTTACTATTCATGATGTGAAAGTGTGTACTATTCATGCTGTGGAAGTGTGTTTACTATTACTGCTGTGAAACTGGATACTATTCATACTGTAAAACCGTGTTTTCTATTCATGCTGTGAAAGCGTGTTTATTATTCATGTTGTGAAAATGTGTATTATTCATGCTGTGGAAGCGTGTTTACTATTAATGCTGTGAAAATGGGTACTATTCATGCTGTAAAAGCGTGTTTACTATTCATGCTATGAAAGCGTGTTTATTATTCATGTTGTGGAAGTGTGTTTACTATTCCTGCTGTTGTTTAGCTTTTCTTGGTTTGGAATTGCTATTTTGTTGTTGGAAGTTTTAATTGGTGTTAATTAATTCTTCGTGTTGTCTTGGCTATTAAAACTTGCTTGGTGCTTTTGATAGCATGTTGTTGGGAGGATCAATCTCACTCAGTGTTTGGTTTACCAAATGTTGATGCATCACTTTTATCGATCCAGGTAAAGATAAGGCGTGATCGTGGAATCGAGGCAGTGAGGAGGGGATGATTAGGACCAGGTTGTTTTGTGGTTTTTGTAGCTTTCGTAGGATTTCTAGAACAGGTATAACTGTTGACCTTCGTGGCCGTTTATGTGTTTGCTTGATTGTTTTATAAATGTTTAATTATATTTCTGGTTTAAAAAAAAAAAAAGTGCGGTCGTTTCAGATGCTGTGCGTTTTGGTGGAACTAATGATGTCTTGTAGAGTCTCTGGTTTATGGGGAATGTCTCCTAGTCGCCACAGATACGTTTGAAGTCCCTTAAACCCGTAAGGTTCCAAATAAGGCAAGCCGGGGATCCTTCGGTTTATAAATTGAATAACTCCTTTGTCTGAACTCTTATTGGACTGATTCAACTTTGAGGCCTGCTCCAGCTAAGCTAAGAATGTTTTCCAAGTGGTCTTTAGGCAGGAACAAATTATCTTGGCTTTATTTTGGTTGAACAAGGCTCATATGTCTGCTCGAATGGCTTGTATGGCCATATGTCTTGAGTTCCGTTAGCTCCAGTTTTGCTGGTGGCTTGATGTCCTCATCAATTATCAACAACTTTAATCCTTTCTTAGAAGTAACTCTTGAGAGTGCAACATAGAGTTGTCCATGTGAAAAGCAAGGCCTAGGTAAATAGATCCCAACATGTTTTAAAGATTGTCCCTGACATTTTTTTATAGTTATTGCAAAAGCAACAGCTAATGGCAGTTGTCTTCTCTGCATTTTAAAAGGTAGCTTTGTGTCTGATAGGGTTATCAATATCCTACGAATCAGTACCAATTCACCAACATTATCACCTGTAAGGATTTTAGCTACGAAAACAAACTCAGCCATTTTTGTAATTTGTAACCTTGTACCATTCATTAGCCCTCCTTTAGGATCTATGTTTCTTAGTAACATAACAGAACAACCAATCTTCAGCCTTAAACTGTGATTTGGCAAGCCATTGACCCTGAGGCTGTTTAGAAACTCTGGAGGCAACACCTGATCCTGTTTCTTACGACTATGACCATTAACATGACCAAGATCAGCAGGACAATAGAATCTGAACTTAGGTAAACTCTTTCCTCACCTACAGAAAATATAAAATCCACTAAAGACAGATCTTAATAGTTCTAAATGAATCATTTGATTAATAAAATATACTAACCTTTTAGTTGATTAAGCATATACTCGTTGATCATGTTGACATCTTCATTGGTTGGACATAAAATTGCTCTTTCTTGAAAGAATTTAGGATCTTTTTCCAGATTCAACAACTTAGGATTTCCATAAACCTCTGCACTTATTGTTGCAATAGAATCGTTTACCTCAGTAATTAGTAACTCCTCAGGAATATCTATCATCACTTCCCCATCATTTGGCTGTGATATCCTTCCTTCACCAACTGCTAGAATCCACTATGATAATTATTTGATATCTTTTGCATCAGTAGGACTCAATTTGTTTTAAAGTAGTTGCATATTCATTGTCAGCCTCAAAACTTGAAACTCTGGCCAAAGATGAGATGAATTTAGTAAAGACATAACTATTTTTGCCCTACTACTACCATTTATAACCGGTAGAACCTGTCTGAAATCACCACCTAATACAACAACTTTTCCACCAAAGAGTTTATTTCCGACACCTCTAATATTATCTGACAAACTTCTATCCAAAGATTCAAAACAATGCTTGCTCACAATAAGGGCTTCATCCCAAATAATCAAAGAAGCTTCTTCGACTAAATTCACTTGGTCCAAGCCAGGTTTCATCGTACATACACTACTCTCATCAGGGTTTAGGGGAATACCAAACCTAGAGTGTGTTGTCCTACCACTTGGTAATAGTAAAGAAGCAATACAACTGGAAGCAACGTTGAGGACAATGTTTCCTTCAGATCTTAGTTTTGCACTCAGAGTTCCATAAACATTTACATTTTCTTTGTCAGGTATGTTATTTATACCAACCAATAGTCGATTAAAAATTGACTTGACTTGAACATCACTTCTGCCATTATCTGGAGGTTTATTTGGATTCTGGTTTTCATCATTTTACTCTGCTCTAAAACGTTTTGGGTTATCTTGATTGATAACCTTGTTCTTTACATTACCATAATCATTTTTCTTCCGCTTCATTTTGCAAATTCAAATCATTATGTTAATATCTAGATAGAGAACTCGTGTTATATAGTTGATGATTGATGTTTTATTTACCTTATAGATGATTGTTTGCGAATATGTTTTAGTTTCTAGAATGAGAACGTGGTTACTTATAAAGGTTTAAGAAATTGCAAAAATCTAAACAAAGAAGTTGTGTATGATTTGTAAAACTGAAAATCTTTATATTAGATGTATCATATCTCAAAGAAGACAATGAATATTTTTCATTGATTTTATAGTAGTAAATAAAACTCATTTATAAATCGCATAGCATTTTTGTAAAAAAAGTAGGGAAATTTATCATTTAAATCGCGAACTTACCGAAAAACGCCATTTTAAACATCAACTTTGTTGTAGGCTATCAAAATTCTCGGTGACCCGGCCAATTAGACAAACCGTTAAATTTGTCGTTAACGACTCCGTTAGTGACAAAATGACGTCGTGTATAAAAACAAGAACTTTTAAATTTAGGCCATTTAAAACATAAACTTTTGTACTAGGCCATTTAAAAACATGAATTTTTTTTATTTTTTTTTAAATTTTTAAAACTATTTATATATTTTCAAGATAAAAAAGATGTATTTTAATTAGAATTTAACATATTGTTTTAAAATAAATGAGAAATAATTGAAATTATTTTCTAAATCTATAAAAACAAAATGTATACTATTTTCTTAAGTTATACAAATATAATTTATACTATTTTTAATTCATTTTCTTGGTTAGCACTATATTTAATCTATAAAATATATTTGTATAACATAAGAAAATAGTATACATTTTGTATAACTTAAGAAAATTGTTAACTCAATAAATAGCACTATTGCTCATTTTGACTGTTTGCTTCAAAAAATATAGTGTTACCTCTTTATTAATTTAACAATAGTGTTATTTATTGAGTTAACAATATTTTGCTTCAAACATTCAAAATGAATAATAGTGTTATTTTGTATAACTTCAGAAAATAGTATACACTTTGTTTTTATAGATTTAGAAAATAATTTCAATTATTTCTCATTTATTGTAAAACAATATGTTAAATTCTAATTAAAACACATCTTTTTTTTTATCTTCAACCAATATATAAATAGTTTCAAACTTTTTTTTTATATGTGATAACTAAAGAACGAAAGTTGATGATTTAAATGGCCTAGTAAAAAAAGTTCATGTTTTAAATGGTCTAAATTTAAAAGTTCTTTTTTTTATACACGACGTCGTTTTGTCACTAACGGAGCCGTTAACATAGATTTAACGGTTTGCCTAATTAGCCGGATCAACGAGAATTTCGTGTATAAAAAACAAAGTCAACGAAAATTGATGCTTAAAATGGCCTATGATAAAGTTGATGCTTAAATGGCATTTTTCAATAAGTTCGCGATTCAAATGACATTTTTCCCAAAAACAATATAGAGTATTGGACTGCAAGTAACATAGTATTTATACAACTATATGATATATTTTGTTTACCCACGATATTTGTAAATATACACCTAAGAAATATAACCTATAGTTGCTAAATGAATTTTCGTTGTTCTCAGTGCAAAGGAAGTCTTGTATATTAGTATTTGTATGTAATTGTTAGATTCTAACATTTTGTACACTGTTTGTTGCAGAAACACGTTTGGGAAACATTTCAATCCTGTGGACGATAATCATATTATGACCTCGAAGACATGTTAGACTCCAACCATGTATCAAGATGTCAGTACTATCTTTCTTTCTATCTCTGTTTAAAACCAAGGTAAAAATCAAAGGTTCATTTAGAAATAATGCTTAAGTTCTGGATTTAAAATAGATAAATAATAATAGAAGAGAAATCAAATAAAATATAAAACAACTTTAACCTTTGAGAATAAAGGCATTATTGGTTGTCCTTAAAAAACACTGAAACTTGAAAAATAAAATAACGAAAAACTCATGAAAAAACTTTAAAAAGTAAACTCAAATCCTTCTTTTTTTTTTTGCTCCATTTAGAATTAGTTTCCTCCATCAATGCCTTTGTTCTTTTCCCCTTTAATAATTTCATTTGTACTACCATCCTTGATCTCTTTCTTTGCACGTTCCACCTCTTCCTTTTCAATAAGACCTTTGATCGAAGAAACACATGTTTTTTTTGAAGATGAAGACTGCTCTGATGTATAATCAGATCCATCAGATTTACTTCTCTTTGAGGAAGGAGTTGTTGAATAAACTTCCATTGAATCAGACATCTCATAACTATTAGTCAAAGCAAGTTGGCCATGTTTTCAATTGAAGTCATTAATACGCAGAAATGACCAAGCAATTTTTTATAATTGTAAATGTATATAACATATTATCTTCTCAATAGAAAACTCATTAGTCGAATACGATACTTGAACATCAGAGTCTTCAATACTATCCACATTGTCTGCCTCATTACCCAACCAAACATAGGAAACCTTCAAAGTGTCATACTCTTCATTGATGTTAGCCTTTTCAATGCTAACCAGTAACTGAAAAGTTTTTCCAACCAAGGCTCGGAAAGGCAGTGGTATATTCATTGGATCTTGAATCTGTAAATAGAATTAGTTTAAGTTTTGACATAACATATGTAGTTATATGTTGTTTGTACGCAGAATTATACCTCACCCCAATTGCCTTCCAAAAGATCATTGGCAGACAATCCTATGATCTGGAATGCATTGTTGTCAAACAACATACACTTAGTGTCACCTGTGTTATCCATTACACCAACAACTAATCTGCACCTATAATTATGAGTCCAAATTAGAATATCGTAGACAGCTAATTTAAAACTAATATAAAAATAGTTTAAGAAATAGTTACCTTGGTACAAACTTATGTGTGTCTTCATTACAATAGCGACAATTGAATGTAGGTTTCTTCCCTTTTTTGACAATCTCATTCTCTTTTTTAGGAATAAAATCAGTAGTCTTGGTACATTTTAAACATTGAAAGTAATACCACGGAAACTCAGTATCAATTGTGTTGAAGGTACACATGATCTTACACTTACCAACCTACAATTAATAAGAATCACATATTAAGGAACTGTACTTTATGGCATCTATACTATGAAACAGAATTTTTATCTACTATGTTATATGAATTAACTTGCTATAAATACTAAAAACCAATAACAATATACTACAAATGTAAAGTACATGCGAGAAATGAAAACATACCTCAGTGGTTTCACCAAGTTCAGAAATAGTTTTCCTTGGAAAACTATCATAGTATTCTTTCTTTCTCCCAATTTTTGACTCTTTTGCTAAAAGTGTCAAAGGTAGGTCATCATTTGGTAAACTAAAGAAACAATCCGGGTCCAAATCAATCAATTAAATACATAAACTCTATAATAGATAAAATAATTAAAAGTGTATTTATAAATATACATATTTGGCCACAAACTCTTCAACTTCGGGGTATTTGGGATAAATCTCTAGCAAAGATATATCATAGGCATTTGTAATTGATCTTTGACTTGATAACATTAAAAGAATTTACCTCGAATCTAAAATTATTTTATAAACATAAATAGAGACAACCCATATTAAGAAACATACCGTTGAATGTACTGATCTTAGCAAGGCGGATCAAACAAATCAATTTCTCATCACCTTTATTCTCAAATGCATTCCACATGGTATCTGCGTACCATTCTCAGAGGGTACATGACAATCTTTCATCTCTACAAATAAACTTCATTATTAGTATCATATTAAACAAATTCTGAACACACGTTTTGAAATATCTTCAAAGTTTTGAAAATTAAAATTCCATTCATTGGAAACTGATGGACAACTCTTTATAATAGTGTTGTTCATGAAAGATATCTTGTAAGTGTGATATGTTGCTCGATACTTTCCAAAGGCTTTGGCAAGAGTGAAATTTTCGAATGTTTTCCACTCGCCAGTTTTGATATACTTAAAAAACTTCTGGATTTGTTGTCTTCTGATCGAAGCATGAATAAGAGTGCCCTGAAAAAAGTAATAGATATATTGTTAATATTAGTAAATGGTTTGTGAAACATATATAACCACATAAAACTTATAGATTCATCAGCCAAAATCATGTCTAGACTTTCTCCACCGAAGGTTAGGAGGTTTCTCCATGAATGGACAATCTTAGCTTTAACTGTCCAAGTCGTTTTGAATGCTTTGATCTCAGTAAGACTCGTGATTTCTTAGTTTGCAGCCATTTTTCGATGGAATATTTTGATGTGGAGATTTGTTTTGTGTGCTTGAATGATTGTATATATGTTTATGATGTATTTATAGAGATGTTTGAGTCGGCTAGGGTTAATATTTGTGTTAGATTCTCATTAATATGATATTATTTTAAATGTTTTGATAGATATTTAAAAAATGGGGTATGAGTCGGATTCAATATTATGTTATGATTTTGATATTGTTTGGTAAATAATGCAGATATATTGAAGATTTTATTTCTGTTTGTCAACTGAAATCCCAGGTAAATAGGTAAGTGATATGTACGAGTTAATATGATGAGAAAATGAATATTTAGTTTCAGATTTGAAGGATATTAGTTGAAAATATTCTGAGTATGTTTTTTTAAAAAAATCAACAGGCACACGGCTGATTACGTGAAGAATATTTTGGGCTCAAAGATTAGAAAGTTTATTTTTAAACTGGGCCCTAATTTGTTTTCTCAAATTATGTTTTGTTCGGATCCCAACACGACTTATGGATACATGATCCGCGTGTTTTCCCTAAGTGTTTTACAAAAATACCCAGCACTCAATTTTTTTTTTTCTTATTTTGAATGGCATTTCATGTAATATTCTTAGGATTTAAAGGTTACTTCTAATTAGTGCTTCCCCTTTAATAGTAAAGATTTGGGATTAGGGATTTCATTTCTTCTAGGGATTTGTGATTTCATTTCGAATTTGGGATTAGGTCTTCAAAACCCATATTTAATTTTTATCAAAACGAAATCCCCAAATCCCTAGATTTAATTATTCCCTAATTTCAAACGACCTCGTTAGGTTTATATATGTTAATGCTTGAGTAATTGTTGTGAAAAATATGTGGGATCAACTGGTAATGAGTATGCATGAATGTGTTTTCGTGTCAGCATCCATTAACGACGACTCTAAATCTGACACAAATGACAAGTTTAGCTTTAAAATTAGAATTTATTTTTAGTTTGGTTTTATATTCGCACTAGACGTTAGTACAGATAAAAAAAAAAGACACCAAGAAAAAAATACGGGTCGAAAAATTACCCATTCGCCAAAAGTAAATTATAGTGATCACTTATGCTAACATTATCATCATGTTGGACTTCTACTTTCTTGTTACAATCAGTGAAGGGTTGGTCTAAAATTTTTGTGTTGAATTTTAATTTAAAAAGGAAAAAAAAACATTGAGAAACCCATTTAACAACAGCAAAACATAGAAGTGCAAATACAAAACTTGATCTTTTAATACTGCAAATCTGATTATATAAAAGCCAAGCTGCTTTGAAAAATGTCTGTTGTAAATGCATACAATCCCAAATGTTTGATAAAATTCCTACTCAAAGAGTACCGATACTATGGTTATTATATATTGCATAGCAAATACTATTAAGTACTAAGTAAGGTCCTACCATACCAACCCAGATTGGCCCTGCAATAACCTGGCTTTAGTACTATTCCTTCTCTACAACTTTCTCCTGTTGGGATGGATCAAGCATGCACAGGTACTCATTTATAGCTTCGATTTCCCTGTCAAGATTGATATCGTAAGCCGACAAAGCATCAACCTGTCCAATCTCTTTTGCTATTTCATCTTCTATCTCAGCGTCCCGCTCTTCTTCCCCACCATCACTAGATGTGCTTCCTTGGTTTTCAATCTCATCTGTTGTTTCGTCTTTCATCTCAGTGTCCTGCTCTGCTTCACCATCAATTGCATTGGATGTGTTTCCTTGAGCCCCAATACTTCTCTCCACACCCCCAATGTTGGTACTGCTCACTGCGTTTGCTTCTGACAGTAGCCTTTGGATTATGTCTTCTCTGTTTCCACCAGCCTCCAAAGCAATGGTTGCTGCAGTGCAAAACCAGAGATGTAATGGCCTCTCATCAATTCTCTACTATGGACTTTTAACAATATACGCAATTGCAGAAACAATTCAGATGAGAAAATTAATTACCTCTTCCTCGTTCAAAGCCCATAGACACAAGTTCGTCAATTGCTACACCTACTTGCTGTTCCTGTCGTTTTCTTTTCCTCGATTCAATGTAAGCTTGTATCTTTGAATTAACTTCTGGGTTTGTGAGTGTATCAAGGGCTTTCTGAAAATCATTCTCATTTCTCCTGAGGGATTCAGCAGCAAGGTCCCTCGCATATCTGCAAAAGTAAGTGCTTTAAGTCATACTCAATGCTTAAACCAATCTGAAACGTTTCACATCCAAATATCCAAATAAAAGCAGTTCATTGGTAAGGATTGAAAAAACAACCAAACACATTTTTACTTCTTAAGCTAAAGACTCATGGCGTTACATACCCAATAGACACGAGCCTGTCAAGCATCTGCATATCAACAGCTTTATTCATGGGTGTCACTCCATACTTCTTCTGCTCACTGAAATATCAGTCTAGTTTGTTTAATTGGAGATCATAAAGTCTACAGTAAGAGATCATAATTTCGGTAGTAAAAAACATACTGTATTTCTTTTTGTCTCTGCAAATTATCCTCCTGCTTTTGGGCTCTTTTTGCCTTCTCTTCGATAAGAAAATCAATAGAACTCGGAATATCCTGATTGTTCAGTCGCAAAGCTCTCTTAGCATCCTTTTCGTGAAAGCCCATACCCATAACTAAGGACAGCGTTTCGTCGGGTATTTGTAGCTGCATCACAATGCACAACAGTATTAACTCGGTCATAAATCCAATATCACTAAGACTGAAGTAGTTATGCTGACCTGCAAGAATTTTGCATGAGCAGACTTGAGTGCATTCAACGCTTTATCATATTGACCAGTGTGATATGCCACCACGCCTTCTAGTAACTCTAGTCTCAAATATCTAGTGCATAGACAAACAAAATCTTTTAACCAAAAAAGTTTACTGTGTAGAAAACGATAAAATATATGAAAATGAACTTACAGTGCCAACTCTGGACTTTGGCCAACTTGAAGGAGTCTCACACGAGAAAGGTCCTTCCCATGAGCACGCTCGAGTCCTTTCCTTGCTCTCTCAAGGCGAACACCAGCATCGGAGAGACATTTGAGGTTCCGGAGCAAGAAATAGCACCATACTATGTCTAGTTCCATCATAGGGATGTTGTCAACTAACTGTAAGAAGATATAACAGCGACGTGAGGTGAAATCAGTATCCCAGAGACTAAGAAATAAGTTAATGTCACTAGATAAATTATAACTATGAAGTTTTAAACTAAAAGGATAAATATTCACATCATATGCTGGAAATAGAGATTCGATAAAGGTCAAAATTTGAGTAAGAAAGTGGAGTAATAAGGTTAATTCAAAGAATAGAGAAAAGACCTCGAGAATCTTGGGATCACAGAGCAAGAATGATTCCTACGATACAAACAAAGGAATCAGGAATCTGTAGCAGAACCACTCCCACCACAAAAACGTACTTGCAACAAAAAAATATATGCTTGATTCTCAGCAGTAGCAACTAACCTCTGCCATGGCAAGCACTTCGACTGCATCAGAAAACATTTCCATTTCTATTAGATTTTTTGCCTTAGTATGTAACATAAGACCCATCATTGCAGCGCTGTGGAACCAAAAAAGAGATTTCATTAGCACTGAAATTTGGGAGGTGGATTCGTGTTCCAACCTAAATGAGAATTACCTCTGATCAGTCTCTGTTCCAAACTGCACTTTATGACCTCCTTGATCTTCCAGCTCTATGTTATAGTCTTCGATCGGTAATGAACCATCAGCGTGTCTCTTGGACAACGCTGTAGCTGCAGCTCTACAATATTTACACATAGACACTCACCAATTATTAGTAGTTCAGACTACATATGAAAGTTTTGAAAAAAAAAACAAGCAATTTCGCCTACATACTGACTAGGATTGAATTGAACATATGAAATAGCGAATTTGAGACTTTATTTGTAAATGGAACAAAGTAATAACTAGCTATCCATCAAAAGACCATTGCCAAAGAACGAAAGACAATACAATCTAACAAGCAAATTCGGGTTTTTGCAAGCAATCACACACTAGATATCAAATTAATAGATAACTAAAATTCTGAACAAAGCAAAGGAAAACATGAATCATAATTGAATTTTTTTATAAAAACGACTCGCTTTACATATAAAGTGGCAAAATTTAGACTTTATTTTGCACATAGAACAAAGAATTAACCCAATCATCACCAGGAAACGAAAGACACAGACACAATCAAAAATCTTCCACTAGTTAAGGTCAATGAATTGGAATAGGCAAATTCGGTTCCAAGCAATTGAGAACTAACTAGTCGTCGATCAAAAGATCATGGCCAATTAATGAAAAACACAGGTGACTGTGATAGACTTGCAAATCAAATCAGAAATCTTATACTAGGTAAGGTCTATGAATCAAAATTTACAAATTAGGTTCTTGCAAGCAATCATACAATAGATAAATAACTAAAATTCTCAAAGAAAACAAAACTGAGAAATTATAATAAAAAAAAAAAGACTTACTTTCGACATATAAAGTAGCAAAAACCGTCACATACAACAAAGAAATAACAAAAGACAAACATAATCGATACAAAATTCAATCAGAAATTAAAAAAAAACTCACTATTGACATATGAAGTAGCAAGATTCAGACTTTATTTGGAACATATAAACAAATTACGCAGATGACTTACTTGACACGAGAGAGACGACGCGACCTTTCTTCTTCAGCCATAATAGATTTGCCTTCTTCTGGAGCAGCTTCACGACTTGAGAGAATCTTCGAGTTTTCTTTAATACCCAATTGAGTAAGTGTCTTAGTAGCAGCGCCGCCGTCATCTTTGAGGATTTTGCCGGCGCAAATTAGTTTGATTGATTCAGGATCGAGTCCTGATCGCTTAGCTATTTCTTCTCTTAACATGTTCAGAGTCCAATTCTCGAGTTCTACCTCTATTATGCCTCCCCATGTTCCAGCAACCTTCAGTTTCGCCATTGATGATGATGATGATGATTTTCTCCGAATTATTAGGTTTTGGGAAGTTCTAAAGGTTGGCGTGAAGAAAAAGAGAAAGTTTAATAGATATTGTAGATTTTCTCAAAACTTTTCTAAATAAATTAGTATATATTTTTGTTAAATTAATTTTAGTTAGAGGGTTATAAGATTTTAGCATGTGTCATTAGTTATGTTTTTATTGTATTTTTAAATTCATAATTAGAAATGGCTATGGATAATTAGTTTCCCATCTACATCGTCTCTCTTCGTATTATTCATCCACAGTTACCCTCAAAAGTTATGACGCAATTCCTATCACAATTTTAACGGGATAAATATTTTGGTTATGATCCAAATATTTGAGAGAAATTTTTATACTAATAAAATTGAAATACAAATAAATTATCCATATATCCAAACAATTTCTAATTAATTTCTACAATCTTTCTAATCAAACACAATTATTTTTTTAATCTAATATTGTGATTTAATAGTACGAATTATTATTTTTATATCACCTAATTTTTAAATGATTTTGAATGATTATATAACAAATATATAATTAATAAAATTTTAGAATTTTTTCTACATATGTCGTGATTTAAATGTTTTAAAACAAACTTATACGACTCAATCGATGAAAAAAAAAATGTTTGTTCAATGTGTCATATCAGCTAAAAAAATTGGACAATGGTTCATAGTCATATTATAAAAATGACAAAAATGATTCCAAATACTAATGAGCATGAAGTTTGACTTATCAAATATCCAATTTTAAATGTTTTATTTAGTTTAATCTGGTTCTTCAGTCGAATACATTTTAACTTTTTAAAAGTTTATATATTTATAACATTTTAAAACTTTTAAAAAGTTTTTAACTTTTTAAAAACTTAAAAAAAAAATATAAGCTTGAATAAACTTTTACCCCCTTTCTGGTATCAGAGCCATGTGGTGGTAGTGATTTAGTGATTTAGTAAAAATCAATCAAAATGTTTACTTTTTTTCAAGAAATATATATCATGACTTTGTGGTCATATGTTTTCACGTTTATTATATTATATGCATATATCATGATATATCTTATTATATATTTCTATGAAATCTATGATTTTTATTACGATTAGATCTATCGAAGAAATATCAACTAGTTGAACATAATTCATATTTGTTTAGCAAATTTCATAAAACAGAGTTATCATCACTTCGTTTTGAGTTATTAAAAGTTTAGTCCTCCTGAGTGTTTTCGCCAGTCTCGTGTCTAGGAAGTAAGTCCCATGAAGTGTAGGGCAGTAAAACCTAGAGTTAAGTGTGGATTGTAGGGAGTCTAAATCTTTTAAAACTATTAGAATTTCATGATGAGTTCGTATTTTAGGAATTCGCTAGATAGATTTGAATCATCTTCATCTAGGTGTAAATTCTCAAAAGAATCATAAAAAGTTATAAATAGTCATGAAACTATTATAGATGATTTCCAAGGATCAATTGACAATTGGGAAATCCCAAGAGTTCATAGGGACCAAATATATCAAAACTCAAGAATAAATTTCCTAAGAACAAATTTTTCAATTCAAACAGAAGAACATGATATCCAATTAACTAAACCTTTCGAAACAATTTATTTGTTTTCAGAAAATGCTTTACAGGCATAGAGAAAAGAATTTCAAATACATATATATTGGCTTAGTCCAAGTCGGTATAAAACCACTTTCAAAAGAAGATCTTAATACTTCAATTCTAGCTATCTTAAGAGATACTAGATTTAAATTAGTTGAAGATTCTTTACTTAGCTCTATAGAATCAAGCTTATGTGCTGGTCCAATATCATTTGATTGTTATCCAAACTTCACAGTTTCTTTAAATGATAGAAATATTTTAAAATCTCTAGTTTTACAAGTTAAAACACATAACTATGAAATGATCGAAGGATCAATTCCGATTGGTTTGGTTTTTAGATTACACTATAAAGCTATGACAAGTGCTTTTTCTTCAAAAGTAAAAATAGCAAGTAAAAAGGGTGAAACCCTCTTACTCTAAACCGATCTTTCAATGTCAAACTCCGTTATTCCAAGATCGATTCAATGGAAATATGTAAATCTTCCAGATGAATGGATCCTCGAAGGAGTCACCCAACCAAAACCTCAAAAACCTGTAGAACCAATAGAGCCAAACACACGTCTAAAAAATATTGAACAATCTGATGACGGAAAAGTAAAGCTTTCATTCATCATGCATAATGATAAAAATATTGAAGATGATTTAACTTATGAATCCTCTTCAACTATGGGTACTATAGACCTAGGAAGAGTCTCCCAAATAAGTCGTGGTTATCCAATTCAAGAATCTAGATATCAACCACGATTCTCAACTTCTGATATTCCCAATTCAATCCTAAGAAATGTTGATTTTCGAACACAAATTCGAAAACCTGTTTACACTTCAGGACCTAGTCTTGAACAAAATGAATTTGTCACAAAATCTGAGCCAACTAGCCCAACATTTTCGGCTATTACTGATATGGCTAATGAACTAAATACCCTAGAAAAAGATTTTGAGATAAATAAAAAATTCTTACGAGAAGAATTCTATTCAAAAAATAATTTACAAAAAAAGAAATTGGTTTTTTAAAGAATTCTCAAAAATCAGAGAAAAAATACAAGAGGAATATTATGAATATCTTAACAAACACAAAGTTCAGGTTTTATTTTTCAATTGGTTTGAAGACTATACAAAAGAAAATAAAATTTAATGTCCTTATTCAAAAACAGCAAATCCCATTACCAATTGAAACAAATTTTCTGAGTGGGAAACACTTACTAATGGGAAAATAGTTCGTTTAAATCATCCCTCACAACAGGGAATAAAGCTTGAATTATTGGGTAAACCAATTGAAGCAATTCCTTTTAAACTTCCTCAAGAAGATGATAAGACAAATATCAAAAACATCATTCTTCAAAACAATTTTTCAAACACTAATCTTGGCACAATAAGTAAACAACTTGATAGAACAAAAATTAGAGTATCTAGTGGTATCCAAATAATCGATTATGTTGATTTCACTTATGGAGAATTAGTTAGTCTTATCCAACAAGAAGGACTTAAGATCTGTCAAGATTTAAAACTCCAGAAACATCTCAAATGGGAACTTAGAAGAACAAAAGTAGAATTAGGTTCCTTCTGCAAACAATTTGAAATAGATCCTACCAATAAAAAGTCACGTGTGGGTGATTTTAAAACAGCATACTATTCCAAAAAACGTAAATTTATAAAAAAAACTCTAAAGAATATAGGCCACGAGAGAGTTCCTGGACTAAATCTCGAAGAGAGAATTCTTGGAGTAAGTCTCGAAACAAATTTAAACCAAAAGAATCCCAAATCAAACCTTTTTATAGAAATCTAACATGCTATAAATGTAATAAGAAAGGCTACACTTCAAAATATTGTCGTCTGAATAAGAAAATCTAAGAGCTCGATCTTGGAGAAGAAATCACGGAAAAAATTTCAAACTTTTTTCTAGGATACTCTTCCTCATCTAGTGATTACGATTCTGAGCCCTCTTCTGAAAAGGCCTTGCAAGTTGATGAACTAAATGGTTCATCATCATCCAGCTCAGACTCAGATAGTAAGAAAATCCATGTCCTCAAAAAAGATCAAGAATTCCAATTAGAAATCTTGAATTCAATCTCAGACCCCCAACTAAAACAAAAATTTCTAGAAACAATTATTTCAACCATAAAGTCAAAAGATAGAAAATCCTACAAAACCCAAAGATCCATCAAATGCAAACTCTTCATATAACTTGACAACTATCCTCAACCAAGGAAGAAAAAAAAGTTCCAAAACAACTCTTCAATCCCTTCAAATTGAAATCAAAGACATAAAAATGAGCTCAAACATTTAAAAGAGAAAACAAAAAACTGATTCCGAATATTTTCATTCGATATTAGCTTCTAAACATAATGACTCCAGTTCGGAGGAACAAGATAATACTTGTTCAGAAAATATAGAAGATGATCTAGTAGAACAAATACAATCCCTAAACACTATGCCAAATGATTTCCTCTTCGTACTAAGAGAGATCACATCTCGGAAATATAAAATAAAAATTACACTCGTTTTCTCAGAAAATTACAAAATATATACAATTGCACTTTTTGACACTGGTGCCTACCTAAATTGCATAAAAACAGGTCTTGTACCAAGATGTTTCCATCATAAAACAAATGAAAAACTCTCAGCAGAAAATAACTCAAAACTTAGTACAACTTCAAAAATAGAAGCTTCAATATTAAAAGACAATATTCTTTTCAAAACTGCTTTTGTTCTCACAGACGATATATACCAAAATATCATTCTCGGAACACCATTTATAAACCTAATAACACCATACAAGGTTAAAGAAGATTCAATTTCTTTCAAGACTCAAGATAAAAAAATTATCTTTCGAATTCTTGGAAACTCCAAAAAAGAGGAGCTTAAACTTAATAAAAGCTTGCTCAATACAAAAAAATTCTATAAATTCTCTAATAAATAGCAAAACATTCCATTTAGAAAAATGACAAACAGAATTTCTTGTTGAAAAAACAAATGAATCACTAGAAACTTCAATTACAAAAGAAAAAATTTCAAAACTAAATAAACATTTCGAGGAACAATTATGTTCAGATTTACCAACGGCCTTCTGGGATAGAAAACAAAATATAGTTGACCTACCTTATGAAGAGAAATTTGATGAAAAAGAAATTCCTACAAAGGCTCGTCCAATACAAATGAACTCTGATCTAGAAAACCATTGTAAGAAAGAAATTTCAGAACTTCTAAACAAAAAATTAATTTCAAAATCAAGATCTCCATGATTTTGTGTAGCTTTCTATGTGAATAAAAATTCAGAAATAGAAAGAGGAACTCCAAGACTTGTGATAAATTACAAACCTTTAAATATGGCATTAAAATAGATTAGATATCCAATACCAAATTAAAAAGACCTCCTTCAATAACTTCATTCTGCGCACATATTTTCAAAATTTGATCTAAAATCAGCATTTTGGCAAATCCAAATATCGGAAAATGATCGCTATAAAACAGCATTTACTGTTCCTTTTGGACAATACCAATGAAACGTAATGCCTTTAGGTTTAAAAAATGCACCTTCGGAATTTCAAAGAATAATGAATGATATATTTTCAGAATTTTCAAAATTCTGTATAGTATATATTGATTATATACTTATCTTTTCAAACTCCATTGAGGAACATTTCAAACATCTAAAAACATTTTACTATGTTGCACGCAAAAATGGACTTGTTATTTCCAAAACAAAGATGTCTTTATTCCAAACTAGAATAAGATTTCTTGGTCATTACATTTCAAAAGGCATGATAAAACCAATAGAAAGATCATTAGAGTTTGCGAACAAATTTCCTGACAAACTCCTAGATAAGACCCAATTACAAAGGTTCCTAGGAAGCCTTAATTATGTTCTAAATTTTTGTCCAAACATCAATAGATTAGCGAGACCATTACATGATCGTCTAAAGAAAAACCCAACCCCATGGACAGAATAGCATACCGCTGTAGTCCAACAAATTAAAAAAGAAGTTTTAGAAATCCCATGTCTGCATATAGAAGATCCAAATTTGAAAAAAATTGTAGAAATGGACGCCTCTGATATGGGATACGGGTGTATTCTGAAACAAAAAGAAACAACTTGTCGTGAAAATATAATCCAATTTACTTCATCTCATTGGAATGAAACTCAAAACAATTATTCAACTATCAAAAAAGATATACTAAGTATAGTTTTATGTATACAAAATTTTCAAAGTGTTCTTTTAAATCAAAATTTTTTACTAAGAATTGATTGTAAAAGTGCCAAAGACGTTTTACAAAAGGATGTTAAAAATCAGGCATTACTAAGTATTTTTTATTTTGATATAGAATATATTAAAGGTGAAACAAATTTTATTCCAGATTTCTTGACTCGGGAATTTCTCCAAAACAGGTACGATGCCACCAAAGATGGTTGACAAAGGGGAAAACCATTCTTCAGGACCAAACCAAGAAAAATTACAAACTCCAAACACTTTCAAACCAAAAACAGAACCCGAAACACAATCCTGGATCACAATTACAAAAAAAGAAATCAGAAAAAGAAGAAAAAACTCTTCAAGCGCGTGAAGAGATATTGGGACAAATACGGTCTTTACAACAAGCCTTCGAAAAAAGTTTTTCAAAACAAGAGAAAGGTAGTTCTTCAAAAATACCCTCTTCTCTTGCGATTTCTGAAATTCTTGAAGCCTCCTTAAAATTGATTTCAAAACAAAACCAGGCTTCAAAACAAATTTCAAAACCTTTGAACAATTCACAAATTGTTTTAAAGGAATTTTCACAAAATCCTCCTTCCGAATATTTTGAAAAACCAACTTATCAAAATGTCATTACAATTGAAAAAGACTTTTTTGTTGAAAATGATCCGTATTTTACAATCAAAAAGTTGTTTTGGGAAAAATCAGTTTTTCAAACCATACAATACAGAAAAAAACTGTATTATTTTATCAAACAATTTTGGAAATCACAGGGTCTGTTACTTTCAAACACAACTTCTTGGACGAAAGTTACACGGCTCCTGCTTACTCTACTTTCAAAATCCATGAAATCATTTCCCCAAGAGATTGGGATTATGATCTCAATGATAATATAAAATTTCCAGAAAGTTCTTCAAATCTCTCTTGTTATGATGTCCCATTCAATTACTGGGATTATTGTCAGGCTTGGTAAAATTCCTTCTTAATTAAGTCCCCTAAACACAAACAAACTTGGTTGATCTTTTTCGATACCACCTGCAACCTATCTAAATCACCAATTTGGTTCAATCAATGGTGGAACAACTTCGGTTCTGTCATAAACATATTCAAACCCCAGATAAACAAATCTTTCCAAATCTTCAAAACCAGTTTTATACCATCTGATGATGAGAAAAGATATCCCGCGTTGGCCCTTTTTCATTCCAAATTCTATTTACCCTGGGTTTTTTCTTGGACTTTTGAATTTTCGAATGATGTAATACCTATCATCAGACGAATATAGAATCCTCTCAAATTTTTATCCTTCAAACATCCTTGAATGGATTCGAAACCAAAATTCTAAAACCCTTAACCCACCAACTTTACAAACACTGATCCAAACACCAGAAATGACCATTTTCTTAGCCCAAAAATCAAAAATGCTATCTATGTTGGCAGCTGCAAAATCAGAAGAAGAAATCAAGTCAATCTCGATGCGTTTCTTACCTACAATATCAACTCATAACTCTCAAGCGTCAGGAAGTTAACCCGAGATAGACGAAGATGATATATATATATATATATATAAAATAATAATAATAAAAATAATAAGAATAAATAAATATATATATATATATATATTTATATATATATATCATGTAATATAACATTAAGGGAGGAATCTATAGAATTCCCCACAAATCATTTGTAATATCTAAGTTTATACTACAAACTTATCGGAATCCAAAGACGACAATCCAAAAACGACATCAAACATCAAAATCTGCGATCAATCCAAAGATGACTTCAAACACATCTCCACAAAATCTGCGATCAACTACAGTAGCTGTCGGCCATAAAAATCTTTTCCAACTACAATAGTTCGACGACAATAACCTACTACGAAAAGCAAAAGACATAACCATCAAAGTTCACTACGGAAAGCAGAGGACAAGGAGCATCTCGAGGCACTCAGAAGATAATGCGCTTAGTGCGCTTATAATTATTTCAAATATATTTTTAAAATTAAATATGCACTTGTAAACTTTGTTATAAGAAGTATCGTGCAACTCTTAGAGGACAGACTTCTGATTCCCCCTCTCTAGAAACCATTCTCTCACCTCTTCCATCTCGAGTCAAAGAACTCTTCTTCCGTTTTCATTTGTAAGTTTCAAATCTGTGATAATTTCGTGTTTTGTACTTTTAAAAATCTTATATAAAATCCAAACTCGGCTTAGACATATGATCTAAACATTGCTAAAACTCTTATACTCTGAGACTTGTTCCTCGGAACCACTCCCAAGTTGTATAAGCTTGAATGTTATAAATATATAAACTTTTAAAAAGTTTCAAAATAATATAAATGTTCAAACCTTAAAATGTGTCAAATATTATAAATATTTAAACTTTATTATTAATTTACATAGACATATTTTTGTTTAAATAATAAGTCATCAAAATATTTGATTTAAATAACTAATATGTTAAATATGTATTAGTATGTTTGTTTAGAAACGGTGAGACACTCTCTATTCCCTTTAAAATCCTAAATTAAATTCAATAATTTTAAATTAAAGTAAAATATAATAATTTTAATTTTGTGGATCAAAATTAGGAGTCTAATCATTCTATCTATGCATTGATCTATATGTTGGTGTTTGAAATGATATGTCTAACCGACTAGTTCTGGTCGATTGGACAATCAGGGGATTGCCTCCTACTAAAAGTTTTTTTTAATTCATTTAGTTCGGCCAGTAATACTTGATCACATGTCAATATGAATTTTGTTGGTTTGTTTTCTTTCGGATTATAGAGAATTTATAAATAATGGATTTTAAAATTGAACTTAATATAGATTAGTGCAATGTCGTCGGATTTACTATACCAATTGCAGGTCTAGATCAAAGTGTGACACAAAGTAAAATAAATACTCAAATTATAAAATACATAAAATAAATTAAATAAAAAACTATTATTATGTTCACTACAAGAAAAATACCGGAAAACTGACGGCCAATTCCATCGGAAATCCGTCGGAGTTAGCAATATTCGTCGGAAATCCGTCGGTTTTTTCCGTCGTTTCTATCTCGTCAGAAATAAAAGCTCCGTCGGAAATCCGTTGGAAAAACTGACGGTTTTTAATCCGTCGGTGTTCCATCGGTTTGAAACCGACGGAACACCGATAGATTTCTGATAAATATAAACCGACGGATTTCCGATGGATCTAACACCGACGGAATTCCGACAGCCTTAGTTCCGACGGATTTCTGATGGACTTCTGATATGTATATACCGACGGAATTCCGACGGATATAAAACCGACGGAATTCCGACAGCCTTAATTCTGACAGATTTCCGATGGACTTCTGATATCTAAATACCGACGGAATTCCGACGGATATAAAACCGATGGAAATCCGACGGATTCAAAACTGTCGGATTTCCGACGGAATTGTTTAATATTTTTTTAATTATATAATCGAATTTTGAAAAATAAATTTATTAAATTTAAAATTTTGTTTTATAATATAAATTAAAATTAAAGAAATAATAATTATAAAATAATCCAATAATTCAAATAAAAATTCAATAAATATAAAATAATTCAAATAAAAAACAAAAAAAACGAAAACAAACTAAAACTACGATGGCAGGAATCGGGATAAGAATTCCTCCATGCGTTGCTGCAATACCAGGTGATCCGCCTCCAATTTGCAGGTTCTCTCGCGTTCCGCTTCTTGTTGGAGGCGATCCGCTTGACGTTGGAGGCGATCCACCTCTCGTTGGAGGCGATTGGCTTCTTGTTCTTCTGCGAACTGTTGCAGCTGTGTCTTCATGGCTTCCATCTCCGCGTCCCGTTGTGCGAGCTGTGCCATAATATCGGGAGAATCACCGTAGAAATGCGAAGTTGCAGAAGAAGATACGTCGTCCGGAAGACCAAATACACGACCTTTGGTGTTCGGAGTACACTGCGGTAAGAAACAAAAACTTTATTAAAAATTAGAAATTAAAAAAAAACGATTTAAATATATATTTTACTTACCTCATAGATGAATTCGTTAATCTTCTCGAACGGAAGATCGGTCATTGGAGGCGTTCCTTCGGTGAGTGACTGAGAAAGGAGGAAATCTTCCTTCATCTTCTCATAATTGTCAATGATCTCCCGAGCCAGCGGATCTTGGATTTCATGGTTCTTCCTGCTGGTATGCGCATCCTTGAGCAATGTTAGAGCGGAAGGTGGGACACCGTCTTGCCGAAACTACAAAAATGAAAATTTAGTAAAATATAAAATTATAAAACTAAAATAACAATATTTTAATTAAATAAGAAACTTACCAGTTGTTTGGCCCGTGTGACCAAACTAACCGCTCCTAGATTGTGCGTCGCCTTGCCTTTTCCTTTGCGATCGCTGTTTTGGCACGCAGAATGAGTTGTGGAGCTTGTCTTGGTCGGTTCTTCACTCCAATAAGTGCATAACCCGCTCCATAGGCCCGGGTTGGAAAGCAACTCCCTTGGGACATCATTCTTGTGCCACTTCTCCTTCCACTCGTTCAGCTTCCATGAATACATTCTCGCTGCTTTTCTATTGAAGCAGCGTCTAACCGAGGCGGTCATGTGGCTGTCCCAAGTAAATTCTTGCTGCAAATCAAAAATTAAATGAAAATAAACTATATTAAATAAAAGTAAAACTATTTAAAATATGAGGTACTTACCGCAAATTGGCGAAACCACAATTCCTGATCCGCCATCGGCATTTGGTTGTAAGTCAGGTACAAATGCCGAAGCAATCCATTGAGCATCCGGTCAATGGACTTGGAAATCCCATTTCCGGAATCTCCAAACCTACAAAAGAAATTATTGCAAATAATTTGAATTGTAACTAAAGTATTAATAGTAAATAAATATTAAAATTCATAAAATTAACAAAAACTGACCATGTGTCTCTGCCTACACAATCCGGATGAAGACGAGGCAATCTATCTCGTCCTGGTTGACCGACAAAGTCTTCGACGCTCATCTGCGTCGGTGCAGTAGGTGAAGGCGTCGGCATAGGCGTCGTCTCCAAGATATGTGTCTCCGGGATATGTGTCTCCGGTATAGGAGAACTCCTCGAACTGGCAGTACCTCTCCGGCGACTACTACGTCCGCCGCCGCCTGAACGGACAAACCTACCGTAATCCCTAGAAAATTAAAAAAATATCAAACATTATACGAAAAAATTATACATCATGAAAATAATAAAAAAGTATTAAAAAAAATATTTTTAATTCATTATTAGTCCAAAACAAATATATTTTTATAAAAGAATGAATAATTTATGGAAATACTTATAAATTACTAAAATCATCATAAATTTATATTTATAAGTATTAATTCCAAAACCATTATAAATTTATAAATACATGATTATTACATGAAATAATTATACATTATCAAAATAATTAAAAATTTTGAAAAAATTATTTTAAATTCATTATTATACCAAAACAATTATACATTTATAAAATAATAAATAATTGATAGAAGTACTTATAAATTACTAAAATATACATAAATTTATATTTATAAGTATTAATTCTAAAACAATTTTAAATTTCTAAATCCTTGATTTATAAAAGATTGAATAATTCATGAAAATAATTATAAATTACTAACATGATTAAAAATTATAAAAAAATAATCATAATTTTC
This sequence comes from Cardamine occulta, assembly GCA_028015245.1. Lineage (NCBI taxonomy): Eukaryota > Viridiplantae > Streptophyta > Magnoliopsida > Brassicales > Brassicaceae > Cardamine > Cardamine occulta. The sequence continues at coordinate 15,355,252 of CM051370.1, read as the reverse complement.
TAAAAATTATTATTCATACCAAAATTAAGAAAATTTTAAATTTGAAAATAACTAGAAATAATTCAATAAATAAATAAATTATTTATACAAATAATTTCAATACACATAACAAACCTAAATCTAACAATTAGAAACCTAAATCTAACAATTACAACCTAAATCTAACAATTACAAACCTAAATCTAACATTACAAACCTAAATCTAACATTACAAACCTAAATCTAACAATTCTAATTTTCTAAACTAATCAATCTAACTATAAACTTAACAATCCATAATATAAACTTAAAAAGTTACATGTTTGGGGGATTGTTAGACATTTGGATGATGGATCGACAGTTGTAAGGGAGATTTGGCAATTTTTGGCGATTTTGAGGTTTTGAAAACTTGTCTGCGAAAGTGAGGAGGAAGAAGACGATGGCGATATATATTACGAGATTTCGAGAACTGGCGCGCCTTAATTTTCACGAGTCCGTCGGATCCGCGAAAATTTAGGCATCGCGGGAAACCAAAAGATTTTCGCGGTTACATTTTCATTTTCCGTCGGAAATCCGTCAGAAATTTCCGACGGATAATATAAATATGCATGTCTTCTAATTGGCCAGTCAAACCTTAAACGGGGACACGTGTTACCACAAACACGGGTTTGTGGTTTTAGTGGTTATTTACGCACTGTTTCAGTAAACATATGTTTTTAGTAATATAAATTCACGATTGCAAACACAAATAACTTATAGAAATTTTTCATTTGACAAATTTCAAAAGTTTATACGATTATTTCATTTTTGGTAAACTTGTATGTTAACTATACGTTTATCTATCAAACACTTTCGGTCGAACCATGTCGACCAACGAAAACTTTTGAAAATATTTTATATATCACATATTTTAGTTTATTTTGTCAAAGTTAGTTGTTAACATTGTCTTGATGTACAAGAAATTACAATTTAACCATGTAACCCCCAAACCCGACGGATTTCCGACGGTTTTAGGGTTACACGTGTCTATAGAAAATAAATTAAAAATAACCCCCAAACCCGTCGGAAAACCGTCGGTTTTTCCGACAGATTTCCGACGGATTTTGGTATTTTTAACGCAAACAGGTGTCCGTGTTTAAGGTTTTAAAAATCACTAATCCGTCGGAAAAACCGACGGTTTTCCGACGGGTTTTGGGTTTATATGTGGTTTAATGTTAAAGTGGTTTAATGAGTTTTGTGGGTTTGTTAAGGTGTTTGTTTAGGGAATATATATTCCTGGCAAAATCTGATTTTATTAAAACTTGTAAAAATATACAAAGCTGAAGTTGAGCTTATAAAAAGTGGTCTTCGAGGACCTATGGTTTACACCGTAATGTCAAAATTAAATAATATATAAAAAAAACAATTATTTACACCTTTCTGTAAAAATACAAAATAATACAAAACACACATATAACTAATCTGCATTAGATGATGATGTTGATCCCTCAGATGGAATTGAGTCTGAATCCTCATAAAATTCACCTTGTTCTTCTTCTGAATCGGAATAAACTAAACCAAATTGTGTGAAATCAACAACAAGATCCAGAGCACAAGAAGGCTCAACTGGATCCATTGGAACAACTTCTGCTGGCTGTAAAGGATCGTGTTCTGCAACTCCATAAATTCTTCCTCTCGGGGTCACTGTAGTAACTGTGCGCCAAGGATCTGTCCGCCGTGTAACGCGAGGGTAACGAATATAGCACACCTAAAAAAAAATATTAATTTGTAAGTATTATACAAAATAATGAATTGAGTATTAATTACACTAATATTTGTACCCTACCTGCTCAGCTTGTGATCCTAGAATGAATGGGTCATACGATTCTAGTCTCCGACTTGAATTAACAGACGTAACACCAAATTGGTCTACATGAAGCCCACGACCGAGTGTTGAATCATACCAATCACACTTGAAAACAATGCACCTCAAGTCTAACATTCCTGGGTACTGCACTTCCAATATTTCCTGAAGAACGCCGTAGTAAACATCATTACCAGATTTCACTGAAATACTAGAATCTGAAGTTGTCCTTCTCTCGTCATGAACCCTAAACCCATATCCACGACTGCAGTATCTAGGATAAGAAGTTGCAATGTAGTTTGGACCATTAACAAATTCCAATAACCATGTGGGAAATGTCTGTCCGCTTCTTACTCCTTCAGAAACCTACAAAAAGAAGTTACAAATTAGTATTAAAAGAAATATTTATTAAATGATTTTTCGTTTTTAAACACTTACGTAAAACTGCAACCAAGGCATAAATTCCTCCTCCTTATGGAATTGAAGCTCGTCTTCTGTCTTATCCATATAGTACCCGCGTATTAATGCCATGTAAATCCTGCATTTAAAAACCACAATTGTTGACAAGTTAAAAAAAACATATAAAATAATTAATTATACATTAAATGACACAAAATAATTTTTGTTTACCTTTCGTATTCCGTAATTTCTTCACAATTGGTTAGGATATACGTATGCAAGTGTTTAAACTCCTCTTGAGATAATTTACGTCTTTTTCCTTTCCCACTGACTCGCCCAACTTGGGAAAATAACTCTGGAACAACGACGGGGTAAATCGCTCTCTCACCACGATCATCATGGCGACTAGGACGTCTACTCTTCGTACGAACTTCTGACGGGAAGTAATATTCAGCTAACTGTGAGGCCTCTTCGTTGATGCTCTGAGCGATAATAGATCCCTCTACTCTACTCAAATTCTTAACCTTTTTCTTCAGATGGAACATATACCGCTCAAATGGATACATCCAACGGTATTGAACCGGGCCTCCTAGTTCTGCTTCTCGTGGGAGGTGGATCGGAAGATATTCCATCACATCAAAGAAAGATGGTGGAAATATCTTCTCAAAATTACAAAGGATCACCGGGATATTGGTCTTTAAATTTTGGATTCCCTCAACAGTAAGTGTTCTTGTGCATAAATCACGAAAGAAAGCACCTACTCCTGCAATTGCTTGGTGGACGTCTTTATGAAGAAGATGAGCAAAAGCGAATGGAAGAAGCCTCTGCATCACAACGTGACAATCATGACTCTTCATTCCAGTAAACTTTCCTTCTCCATAATCGATGTAGTTACTCAGATTAGATGCATAACCATCAGTGAATTTAACATCGTCGTGAATCCAATCAAAAAATTCTGTTTTCTTTGATGCTTCTAACCGGTATAATGGAAATGGACATTGACCATTTGGGAGCACTTCAAGAAAACCTCGATCGCAATATGCTGGCAAGTCTAATCTAGATTTCATATTGTCTCTCGTCTTCCCTTGGACGTTTAAGACAGTGTTCATGATGTTCTCAAAGAAGTTCTTCTCAACGTGCATCACATCAAGATTATGCCGCAATAAATGGTTCTTCCAGTAAGGAAAATCCCAAAATATGCTCTTCTTGTGCCAGCTATGAAATTCACCGACACCATAAATAGGTTCATGTCCATTACCCCCACAATAAGGAGTCGTCTCAGCACCAAAATCTCTCAACTGCTCCAATAAAGTCTCACCGTCTATATCAGGCGGTGGACCATCAAAAACTTGCCTACCCTTCGTAAACATTGTTCTCGAATGATGATACGGATGATCACTCGGTAAAAATCTCCTATGACAATCAAACCAACAACTTTTTCTGCGGTGCTTCAGTTGGAATGCATCAGTGTTGTCTTAGCAATACGGACACAATAATCTCTCATGTGTTGTCCATCCAGATAACATACCATATGCTGGAAAATCGCTTATGGTCCACATAAGCACCACACGCATTTTAAAGTTTTGCTGGGTTGAAACATCGTACGCTTCCACACCATGATCCCATAATATTTGTAACTCATAGATCAATGGCTGGAGGAATATATCAAGTAATCTCTTCGGATGCTCTGGGACGGGAACAAGAATCGAGAGATATAAAAACTCTCTACGCATGCACAGAGATGGAGGCAAATTGTAAGGAGTTACAATTACGGGCCATAACGAATACTTCCTTCCATGCTTCCCAAATGGGTTAAAACCATCTGTACATAACCCGAGGTACACATTCCTTCGCTCATACGCAAAATCCAGATACAATGATTGAAAATGTTTCCAAGCTTCTGCGTCTGAAGGATGTGTAATATCTCCATCTTGACGATGTTCTGCATGCCATCTCATTATTCGCTGCATACCGAGAAGTATATAACCTCTTCAACCTCTCTGTTATTGGTAAATACCACATACGTTTATATGGAATTTGAATTCTGCCACTACTTTCCTGATACCGTGGTTTACGACAAAATCTACATCTTTTGCGGTTTTCATCTTCTCTCCAATATAGCATACAGTTGTCGATGCACACATCTATTACCTTATACGGTAACCCAAGACCAGATACAAGTTTTTGTACCTCATAGTATGATCCGGGTAAAAGATTATCTTCTGGCAATAAATCTTTCGCCCAATCTGTTATCGCATCAATGCACTCCTCTGCCAAATTGTAATCTGTCTTAATCGTCATCAATCTACTTGCAGATGATAAAGGCGAATGACCTTCTTTACACCTTTTATATAGTGGCTGCTTTGCAGCATCTAACATATCAAAAAATCTTCTTGCTTATACATTAGGTTCTTCGAATCTATCTCTTTCTTCACCGCTAAACTCGACATTCTCTCTAAATGCATCATTCACCATCTGCACGCTCCCTACACCTACATCTACTTCCGTGCTACCTCCTACACAATCTGAGACAGTTGGTTCACTAGTACTACCATACTCAACATTTGTTTCTCCATGTAAATACCATATCTTGTAACCCGGCGTAAACTCATTGCTTATGGCTATAATCAAGGATTTATCCAAAAGCAACAACAAGGTGGTTTTCACCAGCAAGCTCCAGCTCTTAAGCCACCTTCTGGCTTTGCAATACCAACACCCCAAGTTCTCCCTAACATTTATATGAAGCATATGCTGCAACAAATTGTTCAGGGACAAGCTAATAGAGCTATAGAGCAGACAAAGAGGCTGGCTGGGATCAAAAACCACATATACTGCTCTTACGCAGACATCAACACCAAATTCGAGACTCTGAACTCAAAATTGAAGTATCTTGAAGGCTTAAGTGCATCATCCTCCAACAAGTCTATAGGGCAGCTACCAAGCAGAGTAGTTCAAAACCTTAAAGATTTTGCAAATGTTTATGCCATCAGCTCAAGATCAGGACTTCATCTACCTTTCAAGAAGAGGTATGCACCATTCACTGGGGACAGTGATACTCAAGCTGCGGGGACTTTTCTCAGAAGCAAAGAGAAGAGGACCGACTCGATGTCACCACTCGAGGTGAATGCAGATTTATTAAAAAACCTCAGCTGAAGTATCCATTCGACCAGAGCACTCGAGCACCTGCTCGAGTTGAGGCCATGCATGCAAAGGAGAAGAAACTTGCTGATCGTCAGGTCCTACTAACATTCCCTTACCATGGAAGATTCAAGAAAAAGATAGTGGCAAGATATGAAGCCATCTTAGAGTAAGAACTGCAAGAGGTTGAAGCAAAGATGCCCTTGAAAGAAACCCTTAAGCTGCTGGAACCATCTAAGACGTTCCTGAGAGAAAGAGTGCTGAAAAGAATCAAGAATCAGGAAGAATTGGCTGCAAAAAAAACATGAATGTAAAGCCATCAGTGAGAAAGAGATTATTTGCAAGAGAAGCTTAAAGATCTAGGATCATTCACTCTACCATGCTATCTACACCAAACAGACTTTAGGAACTCACTCTGTGATCTTGGGGCTTCTGTGAGCATCATGCCTTTGCCAATAGCTAAAAGGTTAGGCTATGAAGATTACAAGCCAAGTAAGCTTTCTCTTATCTAGGTTGACAGAATCATAACAAGATCTTATGGTATGCTTGAAACCTGCAACTCAAAATTGGGCATGTGGAGGTGCCTACTGATTTTATAGTTATGGATATGGAAAAGGGAGCCAAGAGACCCCTTGATAATTAGGAGACCATTCTTAGTATCTGCAGGTGCGATGATAGATACAAGGAGGGGCAAGATTGACCTCGATTTGGGAAATTATCTAGGGGTCTCAATATCTTAGGGTCTCATTTGTTATGAATCTTAATTAGCTTTAACAGACTGATTCTTTATGTCTGATCCTTTCACAAATCTGTGACAAAACTTATGACTGCTTTCAATTTGGCACCGTTGCCATTTGGGTGATTTAGTATTACAATTAGGATCTCATTGCATTTGAGATCAAGTTCTTTTCCATAATATATCGATTTTGACTTTGGTAAACTCTCCTTTTTCTCAGGTATCCTTGCACTCGACCATCACGATCGAGTGAACTGATCGAGTACACAAACGATTCAATGTCACGATCAATAGGAGCACACGAGACTCCAATTCACTATACAGAGAGGTGCGAAATAGTTGCACCAGCTGCAGATGATGATTTTGTGATCAAGAGTAGCCTCATTTCTATGATCAAGGACAACAAGTTCTATGGTTGGCCCACAGAAGATCCTTTAGAGCATGTGGATGTGTTTGAGCAACTTTGTAGCCCCTCCAAAATACATGGTATTACTTAAGATGGATACAAATTGAGATTGTTTCCTTTCTCTTTAGGAGAAAAAGCTAGCCTCTGCGAGAATAATCTTACACAAGAATCTATCACAACTTGGGACTCATGCAAGAAGGCTTTCCTCACCAAATTCATTTCCAGCACAAGAACAACCAAATTTTGACATGAAATATCAACCTTTCACCAGAAGCAAGGTGATACATTATCTAATGCTTGGGAGAGATTCAAAAGCTACACCATCAAATGTCCTCACCATGATTTCTCCAAAGAATCCTTGCTCTGCACACTATACAGAGGTGTTCTGCCTACAATCAAGATGGTTCTTGATACTGCTAGCAAAAGAAATTTTCTTAACACTAATGTGGAAGATGGATGGAAATTGGTGGAGAATCTGGCTAAATAAGATAGTAATTACAATGAGGAGCATGAAAGAAGTATGAGGGAAACTCATACATCTGATGACAACACCATAGCAGAGATTCCGAATCTTCATGAGAAGTTTGATATGATGCTCCTCCAAACCCAGAAACATCTCGAACAAGCTGCATCAGATCTAGACATCAAACTCTTATTACAACAACTCATCCGTAGCCAAGAAGTAGTTGCTATTTACTTTCGTACTTACACTCTTTATATTAGAGATCAAACTCTTGATATTAAACAACAGATTACCAACCTTTGCACCAGAGTTTACTCTCTTGAGAATTGTCTGATATCTACTACAAATCATCAACAACATTCTCAAAGCAAATCACCACCTCCACCAACAGAGAAAGTTCATGCTATCACACTGAGGAGCGGTATGCAGCTACCACTACGAGAACCAGTTCTAATCACTGCAGACAGTAAAATTCAGGATGGAGAGGATTTCTATCAAGAAGAGTTACACAATGAAAAAGCTGCACGAGAGAGACACATCACTCAACCAAGCTACTCGAGCAACTGGTCCAATAGCTCCTATTTCCGAAAAAGTCATTTGAAGCTTAAGGAAAAGGAGAAACCCTATGAATCACCTTCTTATGTGCCTCCACTACCATTTCCAGGAAGAAACAAGAAGCAGGAAGTAGCTAAGTATAAAGCAGTCTTTGAGAAACATCTAAAAGATGTAGAGCTTAAGATACCCTTTTTGGATGATTTTATGCTTATTCCCCCAACTCATATGTTTTTGAAAGATTTAGTTATGGAAAAGACAAAAGAGGTTCAAGGCATGGTACTGCTCACTCACAAATGCAGTGCTTTCATTCAGAAGAATGTAGTATTCAGAGAAAAACTCAAAGACCCAGGCTCATTCACTCTTCCTTGCTCCATAGGCCCTCTCATCTTCAAAAGCTATCTATATGATTTAGGAGCCTCAGTGAGCCTCATCCCACTCTCTGTTGCAAGAAGACTAGAATTTACGAAATTCTCTCCCAACAAGATCTGTTTGATCTTAGCAGATAGGTCTGTTAGGCAACGACTTGGCCTCCTCGAAGACCTACTAGTCAGAATATGACATATAGAAGTTCCCACCGATTTTGTAGTTTTGGAAATTGATGAATAACCCAAAGACCCTTTGATTTTGGGAACTCTAATTGATGTGAAGAATGGCACGATTGATCTAAAGCTGGAAAAAGATTTTATGATCAAATTTGACATCAACAACTCAATGAAAAAGCCCACCGTAGGAGGATAAATATTCAGGGTTGGAGAGATGGACGAATAGGCAGAAGATCTATTTCGAGAGTTAGTTGAGGATGATCACCTGAAAATAGCTTTGACCAAGAGTAATGAAGAAGGATATATACATTATGAAACTTCCTCCTATGAAGAGATGTTGGATACTAGGCAATTATTGGATGCCGATGATGTTTTTGAGAGTCTACTGAAACCAGAAGAGATTTCAGCATTTGAAGATGTCACTTGAGCTTTGGGTCGAGTTCCCTTGCAAAAAACAAACCTCTGCGACACTCGAATGAAGGAATCAAGAAGCAGTTAGAGTCCAGCAAAGGTGAATCTCATGAGTGGTCTGAACTTAAGGCACCAAATGTGGAAGTCAAGCAACTTCCAGATAGGCTAAGGTACGCTTTCCTAGGTAAAAACAACACCTACTCTGTCATAATAAATGACGAGGTGAACCCTGAAGAGCTAAACCTTTTGCTAAATGAGTTGAGAAAATATAGGAGAGTAATAGGCTACTCCCTAAATGACATAAAAGGAATCTCACCATCTTTATGCACTCATAGAATCCATCTTGAAAATGAAATGCCTACTAGTATAGAACACCAGAGGAGATTAAACCCTAACTTAAAGGAAGTAGTAAAGAAGGAAATTCTTAAACTTTTAGATGCTGGAATAATCTACCATATCTCGGATAGTACTTAGGTATCCCCTGTGCATTATGTGCCTAAGAAAGGAGGAATTATTGTCATTAAAAATTATACAAATGAGCTAATCCCTACTAGAACCATTGTTGGTCATCGCATGTGCATAGACTACAGAAATTTAAATGATGCATCTAGGAAAGACCATTTCCCATTGCCCTTTATTGACCTAATGCTCAAAAGACTCGCAAACCACCCAGAGTACTGTTTCCTTGATGGATACAGTGGGTTCTTTCAGATCCCCATAAACCCAAATGACCAAAAAAAAACAACATCCACCTGTCCTTATGGGACTTTTGCTTATAGGAGAATGCCATTTGGTTTATGCAATGCCCCAGAAACATTTCAAAGATGCATGACATCAATATTCTCGTATTTGATAGAGGAGATGGTGGAGGTATTCATGGACGATTTCTCAGTCGATGGCTCCTCTTTTTCCTCTTGTTTATCTAATATTTGCAGGGTACTAGCCAGGTGTGAGGAAACGAATTTGGTCCTGAATTAGGAAAAATGCCACTTTATGGTAACAGAAAGGATAGTCCTAGGGCAGAAGATCTCTGCTAATGGAAAAGAGGTGGATAGAGCCAAAGTGGAAGTGATGATGCAACTGAAACCTCCAAAGCCCGTTAAAGACATCATGAGCTTCTTGGGACATGCTCGTTTCTATATGAGGTTCATCAAAGACTTCTCCAAGCTTGCAAGACCTCTCACAAGGCTATTATGCAAGGAAACATAATTCTTTTTTTATGCAGAGTACTTGAAAGCTTTTCACATGATCAAAGAAGCTCTTGTATCTGCTGCAATTGTTCAAGCTGCAAACTGGAAATATCCATTTGAGATAATGTGTGATGCATCAGACTATGCAGTAGGAGCAGTTCTAGGTCAAAGAATATATAAGAAGCTTCATGTCATCTACTATGCTAGTAGGACTTTGGATGATGCCCATGGGAGATATGCAATAACAGAAAAAGAGATGCTTGCTGTGGTGTTTGCAATAGAGAAGTTTTAAAGCTACTTAGTGGATCAAAAGGTGATAGAATACACAGACCATGCTGCACTGAGGCATATCAATGCAAACAAAGATAACAAACCTTCTTATGCAAGAATATGATTTGGAGATAGTGGACAAGAAAGGTATAGAGAATGGTGTTGCAGATCACCTATCGAGGATGAGAATTGAAAATCCAGTGCCAGTCGATGATTCTATGCCTGAAGAACAGCTCATGTCTATAGAAATTCAGACAAGACCGGCTCACTTGATCGCCCAGTTAACACAGTCGGTCGAGTCGATTCGCTACAAAATGCCTTGGTATGCAGACATTGCGAATTATAAGGCAATTGGCCAGAAACCCTTGAATCTTGATGTTTACCATAAGAGGAAATTCTACAGAGATGCCAATCACTATTTCTGGGATGACGCCTATCTTTACAAAAGAGTTGTATATAGCTTGTTTAGAAGATGCATAGCAGAAGACGAAGTTAAGTGAGTCCTTGAACAATGCCATGATTCTACTTATGGTGGGATTTTTGGTGCCTGCAAGACTGTCCAGAAGATTCTACAAGCAAGTTTATGGTGGCAAACAATGTTCAAAGAAACAAAGGATTTCATTGCTCAATGTGATGCTTGCCAGAGAATGGGTAATATAAGTAGAAGAAATGAGATGCCTCAGAATCCCATTCTAGAAGTGGAGATTTTTGACTGCTGGAGTATAGATTTATGGGCCCTTTCTGTGACGACCGCACCCTATTTTTTTCTTTTAACATGCAATTAACAAATATTAAGTGCCCATACAAATAATATTCCACCGGTTAATTACACAACCACACAACGACCACACGGTCTACAATTCTACCGGTTCTAGCAATCCTACGAAAGCTACAAAACCTAAAATTACCGGTCCTAATCATCCTCCCCCTCCTCGCCTCGATTCCATGATCATGCCTTATCTATACCTGCATCGACAAAAGTGATGCATCAACATTTGGTAAACCAAACGCTGAGTGAGATTGATCCTCCCAACAACAAGTTATATGAAAGCCCACACAATTCAAACAACCACACCAACACGAAATAATAACACTAAGTATTACGTCAAACAATCAGCTAAACATGAAATCTCATGCAAAGCTAATCAACCACATCCATGACTAACCACCTAGAAATTCACAACATCAAGAAAATACTAAAAACACAAGTCACAGAACAACAGGGTCAATCGACCACACACTATCGACCAACATTATTGATACCCCGTATCGACCACACCTGGTTGATAGCCACCATCGACCATGACCTATCAACCACAACCTAGTCGATAGCCATCGTAAAAACCATCTGAAGAAACTCATCGACTTATCTATCGATCACATCTAGTCTATAAGCACTAGAAAAACACCCAACAGGATTTATCGACCAACCTATTGACCACACCTGGTCGATAAGCACTAGGAAAAACGTCCACCAGGATTTATCGAGCTCGCTCTATCGACCTGCCCTAGTCGATAGGCCCTATCAACCTCGCCATATCGACCATACATGGTCGATAGCCACTACGATTTCCCAACTCCACAACTTAGCCTTAACATAATCCGAAGGCCGAAACTCTAAACCACAACCAAAATACACACCAAGCAAGGCAATACCACACCAAGCAACTAGGGAAACACTCCCAACAAGTCATGGAATCACTAAGAAACCACAACACACACAATCACCAAGCAAGCATAAAAACTCATAATCAAAGCTTAAAAAGGCACAACAAGCACAAATCCATGGTTTTCTAACCACCATAAGCTTAGCAAACTCTAGCTAAAGCTCCACAAATGACCACAAGGTTTCTAAACAACCTAGGAACACCCCAAAGCTTAATGATCACCTTTGGTCACAACTCACTTTAGAATGGATGGATCTTACCTAGGATGAACTCCCCAAGCTCAAGAAGACCTCTCCTTTCTTCTCTAGTCCCACGCCAAACCCTAGCCTCCAACCCACTCCCTTTTTCGAGCTCCACAAGCTTGTCACACTCTTGATCTCACAAGATCCAAGCTGCTCACAAGCTCACCAAGCCTTTTCTCTTAGCTCACAAGCTCAAGAACTCTCTCCCACTCTCTCAACCACAAAAATGGCGAGCTCAAGGTTGAGAAGAAGAAGAAGAAGAAGCAAACTTGATTTTGTCTTCCTTCTTGAGAAAAACCCCACAACTTTCAAAACAATTTATGACACCTCTGAAAGAAATCTAAATTGATTATTTCACCCCATAATCAATTTCTCGAGACTTATCTAAGGTTCATAAACTCGAAAGAACTTCCAAATTAATTACATGAGCTAATTTTCTGAAACATGTGCATTACAATTCTCCCCCAGTAACATAGATTCGTCCTCGAATCTTGCGTTACCATTCATCTCCAATGAACCGTAATCGTCGCAACGATTAATTAAGCCTTGGCCAACATGGCCAACTCAACACACACATGAGGTTTACTACCAACCTCTGAGGCTTCACACTACCTCCCGACAATAATGGCCAACACACGAGATTAATTACGAATCTTCGAGGTTTTCACACTACCTCTTAACCAACCCGGTCAACAAAGACACACACATGTACACGCATGTACATCTGAGATCCATAACTAACCTCTGAAGTTTCCCACTCAGTCACTATGCTTACGACACCACATCATCTTATGTGCTTATTGCTCACTCACAGACAAGACACCGCAGCATCTCTGAGTTTTGAGCATCAGCCTTACCCCGCAGGATATCCACCATATCTCACAAGATATTTAACCATACCACAACACTCAAGACACCACAGCATCTCCGAGTTCTGGGTATCTGCCATACCACTCTACTTGGGGTAATATAACCTATAAGAGTCTCAATATCCCATACCACTCAATTCTGGGCAATATTCCCTACGTTTAGGATATACACCTTACGAATCCACGGTATCACATATCACTCTAGGCTATAAACCTTACGAGTCTGGGTACATCGCCAGTCACACTCTCAAGACACGCAGTCCTTTGAGCTATCGGCACTAGAGGAACTAGTCCCCTCATCGAGCAATAAGTCACACATCTATAAGCACCTCGACCGAACTAGCTCCCGTGATCCGTGTAAATCCTCGCAAGGTAACACCGACATCACCCATATTCCACACCCAGAATATCTGCCGTGCATAACAAAAAACCCAGGCTATCGCACCGGTACCCAATTACTTCGGGTACCCCATAATCTCTTCCCGAGTATGCACCAAGCTTTTAAATTCTCATAAAAACTTCCCATGACACTCGTGCCATCAGCAATAAGAACTACCATCTTATTACTCACACGCATTATCGCTTTTTAACACCAAAACGAAATGCATAACCATGACTCCCAAAGTCATCAATAATAAGTAATTCTTCATCCCGAGCCAATGATAATACCGCTTAAGATATCGGTACATCTTAGTCGCTCCTGGATGAATCAAGAATATACTTGCATGAGCCTCACTCATGATCTCTCGCCTCAAATCCTCATCGAAAGGTACGCAGACCCTCCCACTCACAAGGATAGTGCCATTCACAGATACCTGATACTCAGAACCCTCTTCTCTCAAAACTTGAACCAAGCCCTCATCTGTTTCCCGAGCCAACCAAACTCTGCTCAAAAGATCCACCTGATTAGCTACTTCTAAGCCCAAAGGTTCCTGAGATACAACACAGAAACGCAATGTGCTAATCTTGCTCACTAAATACTCAACCTCATGCTTCCGAGCCAAAGCCACCCGCTTCTGACTCAACGCATCCGCAACTAGATTAGCTTTACCAGGATGGTAAGCTATCTCCAGATCATAATCGGCCACTAGCTCCATCCAATGCCTCTACCTCAAACTGAACTCAGGCTGAGTGAAAATGTACTTCAGGCTCTTATGATCTGTGAACACTTGCACCTTTCCACCATAAAGATAAGATCTCCAAATCTTTAAAGCAAATACCACAACAGCCATCTCAAGATCTTCGGTAAGGTAGTTTACCCTCATGCTTTTGCAGCTGACGCGAAGCATAGGCAATAACCTTCCCCTGCTGCACCAACACACAGCCAAGATTAACTCCCGACGCATAGGTATACACCACGTAAGGCTCGCCCAGATCAGGCAACACCAATACTGGAGTACTAGTCAACAAGGCCTTCAGTTTCGCAAAACTCTCCTCACACTCCGAGGACAACACGAAAGGAACATGCTTTCCCATCAGCTTTGTTATAGACTTAGCCAAACTAGCGAAACCCTTAACAAATCGCTGATAATAACCTACTAACGAGAGAAAACTCCTAATCTCTGTGGCATTCCTCGGCCTCGGCTAAGTACTAATGGCTCAAACCTTCTCTAGATCGACCGAAACCCCTTCCGCAGAGATTATGAGACCCATAAAACCAGTCTTCCACTGCCAGAAGTTACAATTGCTCAACATAGCAAACAACTTCTGTTCCCGTAGCTTTGCAAGAAACACACGTAGATACACCTCATGCTTCTCCAGGCTCTTCGAATACACAAAGATATCATCGATAGAGATGATCACAAACTCATCCAGATACTCTTGGAAAATGTTGTTCATCAATCTCATAAATGCAGCTGGTGCATTTGTCCACCCAAATGGCATCACCACAAACTTGTAGTGGCCATAACGAGATTTGAAAGCCGTCTTCAATCCCAATGCCAAGTCAATCTTGGAGAACCAAGTAGCCCTTCTCAACTAATCCAACAACTCATCAATTCGAGAAAGAGGATACTTGTTCATCCATCCTTCTTCTTAACAAACAACACCGGTGCTCCCCACGGTGAAATACTCAGGTGAATAAACCCCTTACTCAGCAACTCATCCAGATGTTTCTTCAGCTCTGCCATCTCTGCTATAGCTATCCGATAAGGAGCCTTGGATATCGGTGTCATCCCCGGTTCTAACAGAATCGTGAGATGATCTGACCTAGATGGTGGTAACCACTGCAATGATTGGAACATATCCTGGAACTCTCGAACAACTCGAATACCCTAAACCTTAGCCTCTCCAACAGCCTCCGGCAAGGAAATGGTAGCTAAAAACGCCTCAAAACCCCTCTCGATCATACGCTCGGCTTGCATAACGAGATCACGAACTCCCGGAAGTCAGTCTCACTCCAACCTCCCTTGCCTCTATCAAACTCGACACACCTTCGATGACAATCCATATGCGCTTTGAATTTCCGGGCCAATCCATGTTCAAAATGACATCGTACAGCTCCATGGAGCAGATAATCAAATCAGCAGGCATAGACTCTCCCACTACCTGAACATCCACATATATAAGCCGACCGGGAATCATAAGGAGCTTTCCTCCGGCAACCTCCACGAAATGCAAACTCACACTGGGCTCGCTTTGAACATTAGCTTTCTCGGCAAATTCCGGAGTCACAAAGCAATATGATGCTCCCGTGTCAAACATCACATGACACTCAACACCCCAAACACACAAGGCTCTGCAGCTATACATGTGCCGAGAACCTTAACACCCAACAAGCAACCAAATTTCCCAACACAAATTAAACTTAGATGAATCTAAGAAAATACATGTGATCGGCCTGGAACTCGGCTCTCCGGATTCGACGATGGAATACACTCGAGGTGCTGCTGCCACCAGCCTAGCGGGCTGCACCACTGTGGCCTCACTCTGCCGCAGCTTGGGACACTGAGGACTAATATGCCCCAACTCCTTGCAGTGAAAGCACACCCAAGAATCCACTCATACCACACCCTTCTTAGGACAGCTGGCCACTCGGTGATACATGCTCCTACACCCAAAGCAACCCTGACCACCCCGACTGCCTTTCAAAGTGCCATCCCAATTCTGCTTCTGTCCTTGCATCGGCTTACCGCCTCTTCTCGCGTGAAAACTTGGTGTAACCGCTACCACCTTGTCTTTCAGACCCTCCTCACTATTTAATTATAGTCATCAATACATCATCATCATTTTTTGTTTGCAAAAGAGTCGGTTCTTTGTTTCCATATTCTCATGAAATGTTTCCCCTCGGATTCACTTTAAGAACATTGAGCCTCAATTGCGTTTATTTCTTTGTGTATGGGTACGGAATATAACAAACTTTATCTGCTTGAGGGGCTGTTTGCAATATCAAAATGTATATAGAAGTTATACATATGTATATATATATATATAAATGATATCTACATTAATGTGTATATAAATATAGACATACATACATACATACATACCTAGAATAAATGGTTCGTATTTATTGTATTTTTCGATGAAAGAACATCTACAACGACATTAATGTGTATATGTTATTGAAATTTGATTATATAGAAATTTATGGCGACTAAATAGCGACTACTACGCCACTAAATGGCGACTACAAGTTGTACTCGCATAAAACCGGTACACCAACTCCAAAACATATAACACATGTTTTTTTGCACTGGTATGTTATGACTGATAGCTGACTACTTTGCGACCCGCTGAAGGAGTCGCATATTAGTCGCTAAATTAGCTACTAATTTGCGACTAGTGTTTCTCGTCTGCAAAATAGTCATAAATTAGTGATTAATTTATGACTATATTACCAACTACTGTCGGAAGCAAGTTATAAATTATAATTTCTTAATTAGTGATTAATTTATGACTTGATTTATGCCCAAATATTTTTGGTCGGAAAACAGTCGCAATATTTGGCGACTAAATTTATAGTCGCCAGATGTAGTCGCAAAACCCCTGTTTTTTGTAGTGGAAGGTGATGACGGTATAAAAGAATAACGTCAGGAAGGGGAAAAACAGGCCAAAGCCGTATAAGTAAACTTGAAATACACACATTTAACCAGGACGGATTGATTCTGGGGATTTGTCGGGTCCCGGCAAGACAAATTGGACCTCTGACGGGACATGGCAGTACTTTATAATACCTTCAACAGATTTAAATGTAGAAAGTGTTGAGAAGTAAGAACCGAATTGATCGCCACGGCGAGTACAGTCGACAAGCAATGCCTTTTAGGTTTCCCTCTCAGGGGTGTTAAGATTCGCGGAAGATGTCGACATAGCAGACAAATCAACATGAAAGAAAAACCAAAGAATCAAAGAGAACAAAACAGAATATAAGACGATTAACAACAAAAGAACGAAGAGGCCGAAGGAATTAAGAAAACCCACAAAAAAAATGTTAAAGGTATTTACCTATATCGGTAAAGGAACTGTCTCGATTGTTGTAAGAAGTGGAAGATTTTCTCGCATATTAATAAAAACTTTAATATTAAATAATGACGCGTGTCAACGCAATAAAGAAGGTGAAACGCGAAGTCTAAGGGAAGCAAAACATAGAGTAAATAACAGAGATGAGTCCGTGATAAAACACTTAAGTCCTCCAAGCCGGGAAGTAGCTCGCAGGATTTGGGGGGCAATTGTTGATACCGGATCCCAAACCGCAGGATCCACTCTCTCATACTCTGACACCTGTCCAACATTTCATCAAACTAAGGATAGGATAAGCTTGGTTTGGAGTGATCAGGACGGCTGAACCGAGGAAGAGCAAAGGGAGAGCGAACCACGGAGTTTGACTAATAATAGAGCTTCACAAAGAGAAGGAGTAAGCGGAGAAAAGGGAGTTCGCTAAGAGATAAAAGATCGCGAGCTAAAGGAAAGAATCATTCAAAAGTCAAGACGTTACATCATTAAATACCAAATCAAAACCGGCGAATTAAAGGAGAATCATATATTTATTTAGGATTTACTCATATCATTTATTCCTAGAATCATGTATAAATATAGAGCCCCATAAGGTTGAAAGGGGGTCGATCTTTTTTTCACTCGAATAACAATATACAAGTTTATATTTTTCTTTGAGCAATCTATTTCTACTTTTACATTTTTCTTAAGCATTTTCAATTTTACTTTAAAAATTATTAAATATATTTCGGGTGTTGGATCATGTATGAAAACACACCATGATGTAGGCCGATAAGGACCCCATAAGTGGCAATGAACTAACTCAAAAACAGTGGTTGTCTTTTTATTACTTAATGGAAAAGAATCTCGTGTTTGCTTGGCACGAATACAAACGTCACAAGACTGTGAAACAAAACTATCACTAGTACTAATATCCAATAAATGCAGCATCTCCATAGCTTTAGAGGATGGATGTCCCAAACGACGGTGCCATACTTCCAAAGGTTGTCGGTCTGAAGTTTGTGCCATCATCGCTGCTGCGACACCTCTAAAGAAATATAAGCCATTAAGTTGTTCACCCTCCAATCAGGATCTGCGTGATGCATATATTAGATGATACTGTAAGCCAGCAACAAAGAACACATTTAGTAGTTGAAACTGAGATCCTAACTAGACTTTCACTTGATTAGTCGCAGTTGTAAACCAGCCATCCGGTAATTTAATCTACATGGGATCCATATCACAAACATCCATAAGAAACTCAACAATACCAGTCATATGGTTTGATACACCTGTATCAATAATCTAAAATTGACGAAAGAACGTACCCAAAATTTGGTCACACGTACCTGGTGTACGTTTATTGAGCATGTGAACCAAAGTCTTCCATTGTTGATCATTTAAACCAACAAAACCTTGTCGATCAGCATTTATGATAGCAGAGTTTGCAGCAAAAACTGGTACATATATGCCAACTTGATTCACACGAGCTGGTTCAAAACATCTTATCGGAGTTGGTTTAGACGATATAATGCGTTGATCACCAGAAGGAACACTCACAGATACATGTTGAGTAGTCAAAAGCTTACAGCGTGGGCGATCTCGCCACCATAGTGGATAACCAATTTTTTTTAAACAGTTTGATGCTAAATGTCCATTCCTCCCACAGCTACTGCAAACAGCCGAAGGATCACGAAGCTCGGATTGTTGTCGAGGTCGAGAGACAGTTTGATCAAAAAAACTCACCCAATCATTACATTCCTCCATCAGACGGACAGCTTTCTTAGATTCCTCATCTTGAATCACGACTTGGTGATGCAATTCTAGGAGGCTCCAAAGGCATAGAACAAGGAGTTTGTGATATCAAAGAAGATGTGATCGAGCATGGAACAAAGGATGCTTTGGAATGGCTAATTGGATAAAAGACTCGGTTCTGGACAAAGAAATTTCACAAAGAATTTAGAGTTTCACTCCACCTAGTGAAGACTCAAGAGGATCACTCAAACATTTGGAAGATGTATCCAGTCCGTATTGGTCATGGAACACGTTCGGAAGGCTAGTGCATGGCCTTATGATCCACTAGCACTCTTTTTCCCTTATCTCGGTTTTGTCCCATGTAGTTTTCCGAGTGAGGTTTTTAATGAGGCTTGTGGCTCAAATGCTCACCTTTGCCATTGCCTAGTCCGATTCAACTCAGGCCCATTTAGAAAATAATTTGGGCGTCACTCTCTTTTATCCTTTTTATCTTGTATTTCGAATTCAAACTTGTGTTTATTTTGTGTACTTTCTCGAGTTATTAATTCCCGAGGCATGTCTTGGAATTAACTCCTTCACTCTTAACTCTCTTTTCTTCTCTATCTCACCTCTCTTCTCTTTATAAGGAGGCTGAGACTTCTCTGTATTTTTCACCTATATTTTTTAATCAAAAATCTTTCTAAAATATAGATCATTATTCTCGACTTCGTGTGACTCATTTTCAAAACTCTTAGTCTTATCAAGTGGACTTTCCGCATCCTCTTCTGGCGACATTCAATCCATTAAACAGAAAGAGGCTCAGTAATTGGGCCTTGCATCATACCATAGTGTTCTTAACATCTCGGTGATTGTTTTGGGTCTTGATTCCTCACCGGAATCGCATCAGGTGGTACAAGAGCATCATTGAGAAGTTAAGTTATTTCTCTCTGATCTTGTCCGAATTTTCATAAAATATTGGTTTGTGATTAAATTTCAAAATCAATTGCATCTGAACCTAAGACACGTCTAATAATTGTTAAAATTAATTCTGGAATTTTTGAGACTGATGCCGTCAAATAGTCGCAAGTAGGGTTCTGATATCCCTGTATTTTACATATTTTTAGCATATGTTTATCACCTTTTAGTAAGCATTCAAGCCTTGTTTATACCATTCCCTATATCTTTCATTCACTTAGGGCACTTAGAAGTTTTTGCATAAGCATTGCATGCATCTTGCATACTGGGGTTGATTTCAGGTACTTATGGAGCTTTGGAGATATTCAAGTATGCTTGTACCTGAACGGACCATGCCACTCAATCTGATGGGCTCGAGTTGGCGCTATTTTGGAGAAGGAATCACCATTGGAATCGAAGACTTCGAGCTGAAGTGATCAAGCTTGGATTTCACTCTTTCTTGGAGACCACTTGGAGTTTAGCACACTTGACCGACCACTCCACTGACCACTCGATCATACCCATTGAGTCCATCCTTATTTTCCCTGATTTCCTATTTTGTCTTTTTGTGTTTTTGGACTTATGTATTAATACACTTGTAAGATCTAATGACTAGGGAATCCGATTATCATCATCTCTAAAAACCTAATTTTCAGCCTCAAAAACTTTTCCCTATTGTTCTTCATTTTTAGCTTTGTAGTTCTCATAACTTTTTATATAATTTGAATTTGCAATTATCTTCTTCTACAAACCTTATCATCTCTATTCGATCTATCAATGATATCGATTTCAGAGTTTTCTGGGTTTGATCATTTGGTGATGATGTGATCATGCCAAGCACAGTGAAGGAGAAGCTTGAACCGGAGCAGCTTGTAGCCGAGGAAGCTAAGAAGAAATGGATTAGCTCAACAACAACGTTTGATCCGGGAATATTAAGACGATCACTTCAACAATTCAAGACAACTGTGTCAACATCTTCTCAACACCATCTCGGGCAGTTTGGTGTGTGCTAATCCAGCCACATTGGTTGTGATCCAAGCCACCTAAACATTTATCAAGAGAGGTGATATGACTTACACTCTTTTTCCCTTCATTTGGTTTTGTCCCATTGGGTTTTCCAAATAAGGTTTTTAATGAGGTAAGACA
The DNA here is from genome assembly GCA_028015245.1 of Cardamine occulta. NCBI lineage: Eukaryota > Viridiplantae > Streptophyta > Magnoliopsida > Brassicales > Brassicaceae > Cardamine > Cardamine occulta. Next base: position 15,334,277 of record CM051370.1, on the reverse strand, counting down.
TATCACTCACTCATCAGCCTCTTGATAAAGCTTAAGCCCACCTCTATCTGTTATCCAAGTGAAGCAGCCCAAGTCCAATAAGAAGTTTCAGCCGAAACCCCAAGACTTGAAGAGTCATTTTCTTTGTTCAAACTTTGGTTTTAATGCTATGTATTTCTCGAGATTTTCCCTTTACTCTTTGGCTGATTTAAACTCTTGTAATGCTTCATTTCTAATTTATCAAACATCTTTTCACATTCTCAAACTCTCTGAATCTTGTTTGATCACTCCTTGCTTATTGTGATCGGATCTTCATCCTCACCCAAAGCAAGTTCGATAGTCTTAGGGTCTTTCACAACTCCTAGGAAGTTTCACTTCGATCCACCCCTTGTTCACCACGTCTAGAGTCTTCACCCACGTACAGAACAAGCCTGAAAGTCCAAAGGATCACCATCCCCTTTGCAAGTTTCGCAACAATCCCCCCAAGACTCATCGGATCCTACTCATTGTTCTTCACCTTTCATCTCTTCCGCACCACTCACCTTGTCACCGATCATCACAACCTCTTGGAGAGCATTCAGGGACTTGATCCTCACCTAGGATCATATCAAGTGGTATCAGAGCTGACTCCACGCCAGGTTGTATCATTTCCGATCTATTACACCTCTTTACATTCCTATCTGTTTTGTCTGCTGACTTTTGGAATTTTCATAAATTTCTTTTGTCAGATAAAATCGTGAGATCTGCTGAATCTGCTTCAAAAAAGAGTCTAATATTTGTTAAAATTGATTCTAGAATTTTTGAACATGATTTGATAATTTTTCGAGGTTGATTTAGTCGAACAGTCACAACTAGAGGTTATCGGAATTTGAACAGTTATTTTCGTGTTAACTTGCTAGAATTGTTTAAAATCATTGGTTAATCCTAAAATCGTGAAATATGTTGCATTGAAACCATGATTGAGTCTAGTATTTGTTAAAATTGTTTCTGGAATTGTTGCTCGTGATTTGATAATTTATTTGGTTCGATTAAGTCAAACCGGCACTGCAGGAATTTTGGACAACTTGAGCGGTTACTATGTTTCTTGTCTTTGATTTTTTGTTGCTGTGTTATCTTTGAGCATTTTTACTTGTTACTTGTTTGAATCTGAACAGGTACCATGGTGGGAACCAATGAAGAAGACGAAGGATCCTCAAACTCCAACAAACAACTCATTGACTCTTTTAGAGCCATGATGGGCGAAAGCTTGGCAGACATGAGAGCGGAGATTCAATCTATCAATGACCGACTCAGAAAGAATCCGCAGTCTACAGATGTTGAACAATACTACAGTCACTCATCCAGATCACATCAGACCAGGAGAAGACGACCAAGAGAGGATCAACTCCTTAGAAATCACAAAACCACTCCTAGAGACCCTTTAGCTGGCGTCAAGATTGAGATTCCAACTTTCCATGGAACCAATGATCCTGAAGAGTATCTAGAATGGGAGAAGAGGGTAGAGCTAATCTTTGACTGTAAGGAGTTCACTCAGGAAAATAAAGTTAGAGTAGCACCAACCGCCTTTAAGGACTATGCTTTAAGTTGGTGGGATCAATTAGTGACTTCTAGGAAAAGGACTGGCGATCTTCCTGCTGAAACCTGGAACCAGAGGAAAGTCATTATGAGGAGAAGATTTATACCGAGCCATTACCACAGAGAGTTGCATATGAAGCTCAGAAATCTATCTCAAGGAAATAGGTCCGTAGAAGAGTACTACAAGGAACTGGAAACTTTGTTGTTTCGAGCTGATATTCAAGAAGATAATGAAGCTGCTATGGCTAGGTTCATGGGTGGTCTTAATAGGGATATCATAGAGAGGCTTGAGGTACATCATTATGTCGAAATGGACGAGCTACTCCACAAGGCAGTCATGTTCGAGAAACAGCTTAAAAGAAAGAATTTTAAACCCGGTTTGGATTCCACCAGGTTAAGTCAAAATAATGAAGAAAAGGCTAGTAAGGAGTGCATACCGTTCTCAAAGCCTAAGAATGAAGAGTTACCTCTCAAGGGAATTGATAAAGGTTCAAGCACCAAGGCTAGAGAAATTCAGTGTTTTAAGTGCAAAGGTTTTGGTCACTACTCCCGTTCGTGCTCCAATCAGAGAACCATAGTTATTAGAAACAACGGTGAGATAGACTCAGAAGAAGATCATTCGGAACCTGAACCTTTAGAGGAACCACTTAGAATGCCGGAGTTCGGACAACTCTTGGTCACTAGAAGAAACCTTAATTTGCACACTCAGACCGAGAAAGATGAGCAAAGAGAAAACCTCTTCCACACTCGTTGCCTTGTTCAAAACAAAGTCTGCAGCCTAGTGATTGATGGTGGTAGCTGTACCAACGTCGCCAGCCAGTCTATGGTCGATAAGCGTGGACTCACAATCACTAAGAGAGCTAAGCCTTATAAGTTGCAATGGCTTAATGATGAGGGAGAATTGGAAGTCAAGAACCAGGTCATAGTTCCTTTGTCTATAGGGAAATATGAAGATGAGATCTTATGTGACATTTTACCAATGGACGCTGGACATATCTTGCTTGGAAGACCTTGGCAATCTGATCGGAAAGTAATGCATGATGGATTTACCAACAGATATTCATTTGAGTTTTAGGGCAGAAAGAACATCCTTGTACCTTTAACTCCTCAAGAAGCTCATCTAGATCAAATGGCCTTGAAGAAAGGTAAACCCACTTCAGAAGCCAAGCTCAAACAACCGGCCAACCTTATGATCACGCCTCGACAAGAAATTCCTAGCAAAGAAATTGTGATTACTCACTCTAACTCTGCCGTGAAGGCTGGTGAGATAAAAAAAACCTTACTTTCGACACCACCTTTGATTAAATTTGCTTATAAAGAAACTCTTGTGAGTTTTACTAACCTTGCGCCGGTGCTGCCGAGTAAGAAACCTTGTCATTTTCAGGACTTCGAAGTTGTATTCCCAAAATACAACTCAGGAATTGTCTCACTAATCCGTGGGAAGGAGAATCATATCGTCTTTGATCCAGGAGCACCCGTTAAGCATTTCCTTATGACATGGGAAACAAGATATGTAAGGAAATTGTTGTGCCTAATGCAACAATTCAAAGGTATGCATTTCTTTTTGTTCCTAAATCTAAGTTGCTGGAATATGAACACATCAAAGAGATTTATATGTCAACTGTTGATTTTAAAGATGTGATTCATTATTGTGAGAAATTTGAGCATACAAAGAACTTTAGGCATGGAGGATTTCTGTTTGATAAAACGTATGAACCGAATATAAATCTTGTGCTGATAGATAGACTCTCTAGGATAACACACTACACTTCGTATCCTAACACTAGAGAGGTTTTTTCTGTTTCGAGACCATTCCCTGAAAGTTTTGACATTCTGGTCTATAACAAGTTGCTTATTGAATCAAAGGATAATACCTTTTGCGCCTATGATCTCTTGTTTCGAGTTTTGGTTAAAAGTGCACAGGGTAAACAAGCTGAAGAAATGAAGACTCATACACCAGAGACGTGGTTATTTTACTTATGGCTAAAGCGGTTTACTGTCCAAGTTGATTATGACCCGTTGAAACAATGGAGAAAGGAGCAGCAACCAAACAAGAAGCAATGCCGAATGATCTTTAAGCCTGGCGAAATTTTGTGGATTCAAATAAAAATAGGACGTTTTTCAGCCCACACAAAGATCAATGGCTACAAGACCTGCTCGCAAGGTAAGTGTTTTCGGATTTTAAACTTCATTAATTCTAACTTAATCTTTTTCCTTGTAGATTGTTCGGATTTGAGGTCAAATCCTTTTCAAATGGGAGAGGATGATGTGATCATGCCAAGCACAATGAAGGAGAAGCTTGAACCGGAGCAGCTTATAGCCGAGGAAGCTAAGCAGAAATGGATTAGCTCAACAACAACGTTTGATCCGGGAATATTAAGACGATCACTTCAACAATTCAAGACAACTTTGTCAACATCTTCTCAACACCATCTCGGGCAGTTTGGTGTGTGCTAATCCAGCCACATTGGTTATGATCCAAGCCACCTAAACATTTATCAAGAAAGGTGATATGACTTACACTCTTTTTCCCTTCATTTGGTTTTTGTCCCATTGGGTTTTCCAAATAAGGTTTTTAATGAGGTAAGCCATATCACTCACTCATCAGCCTCTTGATAAAGCTTAAGCCCACCTCTATCTTTTATCCAAGTGAAGCAGCCCAAGTCCGATAAGAAGTTTCAGCCGAAACCCCAAGACTTGAAGAGTCATTTTCTTTGTTCAAATTTTGGTTTTAATGCTATGTATTTCTCGAGATTTTTCCTTTACTCTTTGGCTGATTTAAATTCTTGTAATGCTTCATTTCTAATTTATCAAACATCTTTTCACATTCTCAAACTCTCTGAATCTTGTTTGATCACTCCTTGCTTATTGTGATCGGATCTTCATCCTCACCCAAAGCAAGTTCGATAGTCTTAGGGTCTTTCACAACTCCTAGGAAGTTTCACTTCGATCCACCCCTTGTTCACCACGTCTAGGGTCTTCACCCACGTACAGAACAAGCCTGAAAGTCCAAAGGATCACCATCCCCTTTGGAAGTTGTGCAACAATCCCCCCAAGACTCATCGGATCCTACTCATTTTTCTTCACCTTTCATCTCTTCCGCACCACTCACCTTGTCACCGATCATCACAACCTCTTGGAGAGCATTCAGGGACTTGATCCTCACGTAGGATCATATCAGGTGATGATTTTAGATTTTGAGTAGTCTCATTAAGGTTCTTAGGGATGTATTAGATTAGTGTGTGTTCTTAATTGATCTGGGTATTTAAGCTTAATATTGTTTAAAATCTCTTCTGAGTGAGTGATCTTAATGCTAATTCTGATCAGCAGGAATTTGATCCGATAACATTTCAACCCCAAAAGTGTTCATGAAATGTTAGATCAGCTTTTTTCCAGAGATTTGCATTTTCTAGCCTTATGAATTAGATTAAATAGAATGAGTATTATCTTCTAAGGAATTAGATATCCTGAGTGCTTATTGGCTTTAATGAGTTGTTGTTTCATGCTAGTTTATATGTGTTGCGTTGGCAAAATTTGGTATGTCAGCAGGTAGATTCGAGGATCTCTATCACAAAAGTGGATTGATTTGGCCTTGAATCAATTGTCAAGGGATTAGCCTTTTGGTTGAGTTTGTTAGATATCCATATTGATTTAGAGTATCCATTGATCAATTACTCCATCCCTAGTATCTATCTCTTTCCTTATTACTTAATTTGCTTGTTTACCTGTTTAATTTTATGTTTTCACTCTGTTAGCATACCATTCGATCCTTCAACTCGATCACTCAGATCGACTGCTTTGCTTTAGTCTGTTTCTTCTTTAGCTCGATGGCTTGGTCGAGTCTAACACCTCGAGTTAGTCTGTATTTTACTTTTCATACACTTTAATTACATCCATTTATGTTGCTAGATTCCCCTTTTTCTTATTTTGCTTGACTTAAGATTACTTGATCACATAATGTCTGTTTAACACATACACCTTATTGGATTGACATCTCTTCCTTATACTACTTTGATTGTGAACTTTGTATTTTTGCTTCTGTGAAAATACTTGTTTCAATTTGGGGTCGTTACCATTAGGGTGATTTTGTGTAACATTTGGGATTTCATTTATTTTAAAACCAATAAGAGATTCAGCCGAAAATCTCAAGACATGAAGAGTCCTTTCTTTGTTCAAACTTTGGTTTTAATGCTTTGTATTTTTCGAGATTTTCCTTTACTCTTTGGCTGATTTAAACTCTTGTAATGCTTCATTTGTGAGTTATCAAACATCTTTTCAACTTCTAAAACTCTCTGAAATTTGTTTGTTCATTCTTGCTTAAAGTGTTCGGATCTTCATCCTTCACACCAAGTAAGTCGAAAGTCTTAGGATCTTTCACACTCCTAGGAAGTTTCATCTCGATCCACCCCTTGTTCACCTCGTCTAGGGTCTTCACCCACGTCCAGAGCAAGCCTGAAAGTCCAGAGGATCTCCATCTCCTTTGGAAGTTTCGCATCAACCCCCCAAACTCATCGGATCCCTTCCTAGTTCTTCACCTTTCATCTCTTCCGCATCACTCACCTTGTCACCAATCCTCACAACCTCTTGGAGAAGCATTCAGGGACTTGATCCTCACCTAGGATCATATCAATTGGTATCAGAGCTGACTCCACACCAGGTTGTATCTCTTCCGATCTGATATACCTTTTCATATTCCGATCTGTATTATCTGTTGACTGTTGGAATTTTGATAAACTCATCTTGTCTGATAAAATCGTGAGATCTGTTGAATCTGCTTCAAAAAAGAGTCTAGTATTTGTTAAAATTGATTCTAGAATTTTTGAGCATGTTTTGATAATTTTCCGAACCTGATTTAGTCGAACAGTCACATTTAGAGGTTATCGGAATTTGAACAGTTATTTTCGTGTCAACTTGCTAGAATTGTTTAAAAACATTGGTTAATTCTAAAATCGTGAAATTTGTTGCATTGAAACCATGATTCAGTCTAGTATTTGTTAAAATTGACTCTGGAATTTTTGAACGTGATTTGATATTTTATTCTGTTCGATCAAGTCAAACAGTTGTTTAGGATTCTAGAAAAGTTTCTGAGTTTTCTTTGTTGTGTTTCTTTGGGCATTTTTACTTGTTGCTTGTTTGAATCTGAACAGGTACCATGGTGGGAACCAGCAATGGTAAAGAGGAATTGTCAAACTCCAACAAAGAACTCCTTGATTCCTTAAGAGCCATAATGGACGAAAGTATGGCAATCATGAGAGCTGAATTAGAAAAATCAAGAAGAGCACGGAAGGAACAAGAGCTTAAACCAAAGCCACCAGACAACACATTGAGAACAACTTGGAGCAGCCCACATAAAATCTCTCTTACTCCAAAATCCAAATATGTGCTTTGTTCTGAATATCATTCGGCTAATGAACTCTTAAAATTTTCAGGAAAAAGAAGCTACCTAGAGTGGGAAACAAATATGGAAGATTGGTTTTACTATAACCACATCCCAAGAGAAAAGAGGATAGCTCATGCAATTCGCCAACTCACAGAAGAAGCTTATCAATGCTGGATACGAAAGGTTGATGATCGCTGGAATTACAAGGAGCCACCTATCACCTCGTGGAGAGATCTTAAGGAACTAATGAGGAATAAGTATGCACCAAATGGTTTAGTTCCAAAAGAAGCTTACAGTCCTCAGCCAAAGGAAGTATCCAAGAATGTTCTAAATGAGAAAATGAAGGCTAATGTAACCTCTCAACCAAAGAAGGTCGCAGAACAAGTCGTGGTTCACAAGCAAAGCCTAAATCCATCCATTGAAACAAGCAATGAACGTCCAAAGAAATGTAAGTCCTCTAATCTTTCAAAATCCAAGGAAGTTACTTGTTATGACTCTCCTAAGAAAGGAAAATTTGCTGCCACTTGCCCTGAAAAACACGAGCTGAATATCACTTCATTAGGATCAAAACTGAGCTCACAAAACTCAAGTAGTGAAGTAGTTAATCAAGGTGTAGAAACTTCCAGTTCTTGTATAATGCACTTGATCTTGTCAAAGGATGTTGATTCAGGTCATACTATGGAGCATAAGAATGACAAAGCTGAAGGAACCATAAAAGAGAAGAATCCACATTCGGTGTCAACCACTTCACAAGCTTTCCGAGATAACAAGTGTGAGCAAATTAATTATGAAAACCGTGTGGTGTTTAAACCATGTCCAGCACCAGCTACCTGTGAATTAGATTTCACCATCTTCAAAGCTGAAAAGTTACCAAACATCTTACATGGTACTAAGGTAAGTTTAGCTAGCGAGTCTGTTCGATACTGGAATAATTCTACATTCACTCGTAGCATCAAACAACCTGTTTTGAATATTAAAATTTCAAGTATAATGCACTTGATTTTTCCTTTAAGTGCCAAGGAAGATGCAGGTACCTTAGATGTGCGCAAAGACCTAAAAGAAAACACATCGACATGGAGCTTAACAACAGAGCAAACGGAGGAAGTAACAAAGTGCAATGACATGCCATCAAACTTAGAGCTCTTGACGTGTTTTCCTGCCAATAAACAAAGAGAGGATGTCACCAACCTCATAGTGATCAAAGAGAAACCATCCGATGCTCAGCCACCAATCAAGACCCGAGACTGTACAATGGTGAGTTCAAAATATTTTCAAGAAGATAAGACTACTCTTGTGCCATTGCTGGTTCATGAGTTTTATCTTGACAAAATCAAACCCAAAGAGAATCAAGAGCAAGATAAGAAATCTAATCTTTTTGCTAGCATTAGTAAGGTTAATGATGCTGAATATTTTGATCATAAAATATTTGTCTCTTTGGATAAATTCTCTTGTGTATCTAACCTTGCACCGGTGCCACCGAGTGAGCTTAACAAATTTTTGCAGGACTTGTCTTTAGGGAACAACTCACGGAAGCTTCCCTTTGATAACTTCCACGACTACAGTGTGATCCTGAGATATGATAATAAGATTCTGGTTGAATTCAAAGAAAACAGAGGACAAAGGATTAATGAAGCACTCGAGAACTACCAAGCTGATTTGGGTGCCAAAACCTTTGCTGATATTGGCGAGAAGAAAGTATTTACTTATGCAGTTTTTCCTCACAAGGAGTCTGAAGAATCTATACAAATTCATGCCATGATCGTTCTGAAGAAACAAGGACTTCATTTCAGCATCAAAATAAATTTAAAGGGCTTAACTTTGATAATATTACATCCGGGTCATATGGATGAATTCTTGATTACTAACATGGAATTTTCTTTTTGTCTTGTTAGGATAAAAGCAAGAGATCCTAAGGCTTACAAGAAAAAGATCTTTGAATTAAAGAATAGAAATGCAACTAAGGACATTGCAGGAAACGGCAAGCATGGGAGCATGATCAAATTTTCTTCGAATTTCAAAGATGAACCACCAGATGCATTGCCTATGCTCAGAGATAAAGCACTTGAACTCGACAAGGTAAGTATCTTTGTTCCCAAGAATCATTTTATCCCTGATCACGCAGATATAATTCACTTGTCTCTGTCACAAAAGCCAAACAAAGGTTTTAGGGTAGTTTTGAAACCTACAAGAAGAAGTGAAAAGAGAGAGGACGTAAAGAGAGAGGAAGACCTCCACGTCACGGCTAAGGAGCAGCCAGAAAAGGAGAAAGTATCCAATGAGTTAACTTGTGAACACAAACATGAGAATCATATCGTCTTTGATTCAGGAGCACCCGTTGAAGCATTTCCTTATGAAATGGGAAACAAGATAGGTAAGGAAATTGTTGTGCCTGATGCAACAGTTCAAAGGTATGCATTTCTTTTTGTTCCTAAATCTAAGTTGCTAGATTATGAACACATCAAAGAGATTTATATGTCAACTGTTGATTTTAAAGATGTGATTCATTATTGTGAGAAATTTGAGCATAAGAAATTCTTTAGGCATGGAGGATTTTTGTTTGATAAAATGTGTGAACCTAATAGAAATTATGTGCTCATAGATATGGCTAATTTCTCTAATTTTGCTAGTGCTTCATCCAATGCTGAATTATTCTTTGGAGAAATTGTTTATTATGATAGCATTCTGAATTTTAATAAAGTCTTAGATGATCATATTGAACTTTTGAAATCTGTTTTAGATGATCTAAGTAATAAATTGTGTGCTAGTCGGAATGACTATATTCTTTGCACCTATGATCTCTTGTCTCGAGTCTTTGTTGTGAGGATACAGGATATACAGGATGGAGAGCTAAATTTTCATGCACCTAGGACGTGGCTCTACCATGTTTGGCTTAAGAAAACTGTTGTTCAAATTGTTCTTAAACCAAAGGAGCGTTTGCTAGACATAGAGCATCAAAAGCCAGCAAACGAAGAGGAGAATATTAAGAACTTTGAGATTGGTTACCAGTTTTGGATTCGTATGAAGGAGAAACGTTTTGCAGACCAAGAGGTGTTCAAACTAATGCAAGAAAGATATTGTTCACTTCGAGTCATAGAACAGATCCATTCCTACAAAATCTGCTTGCAAGGTGAGTATATTCCGACTTACTTCAAGTATTCTAATTTAATCTTTTTCCTTGCAGATTGTTCGGATTTGAGGATGGATAGCATGGATAGCTTGGAGCTTGGAACTAATCAACAGCTTAAACCTGGGGAGCTGGGAGCTAAAGAACAACTAGACAACGCCTACCAGCTTGATCTCCAAGGTAAGTACCATGTAAGTTCGAGTTTTAATATTACTGATTTGGTTCCTTATTTTGCAGAAGAAACAGATTTGAGGTCAAATCCTTTTCAAGAGGGAGAGGATGATATGATTATGGCCAGCAAGGATGAGGAACCTATGCAACATGGAGACGCCTAAAGAGGAGCAAAGGCAGCAGCTTGAAACGGAGCTACAAGGAGCTGAAGATTTATGCATTTCTCCGGGTCCTATCACTCGGTCTAAACAAAAGAAGCTCAAGACCACTTTGCAACATCTCCTCAACACCATCTCGATCAGTTTGGTGTGTGCTAATCCAGCCACATTGGTTGTGATACAAGCCACCTAAACATTTATCAAGAGAGGTGATATGACTTATACTCTTTTTCCCTTCATTTGGTTTTGTCCCAATGGGTTTTCCAAATAAGGTTTTTAATGAGGTAAGCCATATCACTCACTCATCAGCCTCTTGATAAAGCTTAAGCCCATCTCTATCTCCTATCCAAGTGAAGCAGCCCAAGTCCAATAAGAGATTCAGCCGAAAATCTCAAGACATGAAGAGTCCTTTCTTTGTTCAAACTTTGGTTTTAATGCTTTGTATTTTTTCGAGATTTTCCTTTACTCTTTGGCTGATTTAAACTCTTGTAATGCTTCATTTGTGAGTTATCAAACATCTTTTCAACTTCTAAAACTCTCTGAAATTTGTTTGTTCATTCTTGCTTAAAGTGTTCGGATCTTCATCCTTCACACCAAGTAAGTCGAAAGTCTTAGGATCTTTCACACTCCTAGGAAGTTTCATCTCGATCCACCCCTTGTTCACCTCGTCTAGGGTCTTCACCCACGTCCAGAGCAAGCCTGAAAGTCCAGAGGATCTCCATCTCCTTTGGAAGTTTCGCATCAACCCCCCAAACTCATCGGATCCCTTCCTAGTTCTTCACCTTTCATCTCTTCCGCATCACTCACCTTGTCACCAATCCTCACAACCTCTTGGAGAAGCATTCAGGGACTTGATCCTCACCTAGGATCATATCAGGACCACTCTAGTCAAGTCAAGCTCATCGAGTCCACAATACCTTGCATGCAAACAAGATCTTAGGGAAGTCAAAAGCTCCTTCGCTATCTCGATCGTATTGATAGACTTCAACCAAGACAGCCAAGAGCCGAGGTTCTAGTAGATCAACCAGACGCAATGGCTGATCCACCAGCATGACCAAGGGTCATTGGATCAAGAGATGCTCCAAACACTCACACACAGCGGAAAAGTATAAAAAATCAAGAGCAGCCTTATCGATATGGAGCAAGGCAACAAGTTCCATGGATTGCCAATGGAGGATCCATTGGATCAGTTGGATGAATTTGATAGGCTCTGTAGTTTCACCAAGATAAATGGGGTGCCTGAAGAAGGCTTTCAAGCTGAGATTGTTTCTGCTTTTTTTAGGAGATAAGGCACATTAGTGCGAGAAGAACCTTCCTCAAGGATCAATTACTTCTTGGGACGATTGTAAGAAAGCTTTTCTGGCAAATTTTTCTCTAGTACAAGGACTGCAAGGATTAGCAATGAGATCTCCAGTTTCTCCCAGAAGAATGGAGAATCATTTCCTACAGCTTGGGAATTATTTAAGCTTTACACTACTCAATTCCCATATCATGGATTCAGTAATGAATCACTGTTTAGTACACTATACATGGCAGTTCTCCCCAAGATCTGAATGATGTTGGACACAGCAAGCAATGTGAACTTCCTAACAAAAGACATGGAAGCAGGATGGGAATTGGTAGAGAACCTTGCTCAGTCTGATTGTAATTACTATGCAGAGTATAAGAGGAGTATCAGAGAAGTACCAAAGGACATGCTGATAGTGAGGAGAAGCACAGTAAAGAGATAAAGGCCCTACATGAGAAGTTGGATAAGATGTTAATGGCCAATCAAAAGGCAGTTAACTTTGTTGGAGAGGAGGACCAGTTTCCTGTACAAGATGGGGAGAGTATTCAGTTAGAGAAGCTCCACTATGTTCAGAACCAAAGTAGATACAACAAAGCCTTCTTCAACAACAGAACAAACCCAAATTTGCGTTTTAGGAGCAACAATGTGGCCAATACAAATGATCAATTCTATCATCAACATCAGCAAAAATCTCAAAGCCAGCCTTTCATCCCTATTATCATAATCAAAGCTTTTTTCCTCAACAAAAATTTCAAGATGGTTATCAACAAGCCCAGTCATACAATCACCAATTGTTTTGTACCTCAGCAACGACAAATACCCAATACCCCAGACCTTGATATCAAGAATATGCTATAGTAAATTCTACAAGGACAGGCAAATTGTGTAATGGAATCATCAAAGACGTTTGCCGCGGTGCATACCAAGATGAACTGCACTTTCACATATGTCAACAACAAGATTGGGCAACTGAGCAACAAAGTCACATACATGGATAGTAACATTGCTTCCACCTCCTCCACAATGCATAGAGGACAACTTCCAGGGAAGTCAATCGAAAAATCAAACGAATTTGCTAATGCTATTACCTTGCGCAGTGGTAAACAGTTATCACCCAGAGAAGGGAATCCAACTTTCACTGAGGACAATGACATTCAAATGGGGAGGATGATTTTTGTCATGATGGAATTCAAGCTGAAAAACCGACACAGGGAGTTGGACTCGACAAGGTAACTCGATCAAGTGATCGCGTCAAACCCTGTTTTCCAGATGGACTTGACCAGGCAGCTCGAGCAGTAGATCGATTCAAGCCACTCTTGTTAAAACCCCTAAAAATTCCAAAGAGAAGGAGACACTTTATGATCCACCCCCATATGTTCCTCCATTATCATTTCTAGGAAGGTTTAACAAGCAGTTAGTGGCAACGTACAAGGCCCTTTTTAAGAAGCATTTCAAGGATATTGAACTTCAGATGCCATTGTTAGACGCCTTCATGCTCATAAACCCTGCTCAGAAATTCCTAAAGGATCTGGGGATGGAAAGGATCAAAGAAGTCCAAAGAATGGTAGTATTGACCCATGAATACAGTGCCATCATTCAAAATAAAGTCATAGTCCAAGAGACGCTAGGAGACCCAGGTTCTTTTACTTTACCTTGCTCCTTAGGTCCATTGATCTTTAGGAACTATCTTTGTGATTTGGGAGCTTTTGTGAGCCTCATGCCCCTCTTAGTAGCAAAGAGATTAGGATTCAGCAAGTACAAACCCAACAACATCTATTTGGTCCTAGCAGATAGATCTATCAGGTTACCCTATGACCTACTAGAAGACTTGCCCATCAGAATTGGGCATGTCGAGGTGTCCACAGACTTTGTGGTTTTAGAGATGGATGAGGAACCAAGAGATCCTCTGATTTTGGGAAGACCTTTCTTAGCAACTGTAGGAGCGATGATTGATGTTAGGAATGGGAAAATTGACCTCAAGATGGGGAAAGATGTGATAATGAAGTTTTACATCAACAAGGCATTGAAGAAACCTATATGTGGTAGACAGCTCTCCAGGATTGAAAAAATGGATCAGTTAACTGAGGAAATGTTAGAAGAACTAGTTGAGGAAGATCAACTCTAGACTGTTTTGACCAAGAACACTGAAAATGGGTATCTTCACAGTGAGATATCAAGATATGAGAAGATTATGGATTCACAAAAGGTAGTAGAAGGGTTAGATGCATTTGAGGATCTGGTGGCAGCAAGAACATAAGCTATGGCAGCACTTGATGATAGTTCTACCCGGACTCGACCAGCTAACTCGATAGACAACTTTTATCCATCCTCAGGAATTCATGCTTCGTCCAACTCGACCAGGCAGCTCGAGCGGCCGATCGAGTCAAGTATCCCAGAATCACAAGACTTGAAACGACCGCACTCGATTTTTTTTTTATGCTAAGATTTAACATTCATAATACAACCCTGCACATACACTTACAAACCTGAGGTAAGACTCGCACTTAACCACAAACTATCAGTTCTAACAACACAGCAGAAACGACAAAAACAGCAAAACTATGAGTCCTAATCATTCCCTCATCGCCTTCGATTCCACGATGACTCCTTATCTTTACCTGCATCGACAAAAGTGATACATCAACATCTGGTAAACCAAACGCTGAGTGAGACGATCCTCCCATCAACAGGTTATAAGAAAGCATCCAAGCAAACATACTATGCAAACAATTCACAACCACATGAAAAACACAAGTCACAGAATGAGGGTTCGATCCAAACATCTTATGGCTAAAACACCACAGACTGGGTCGATCAATCTGCTTGTGAATCGACCGATCCACCCTCTACGCCCAAAGCTGACAATTGCTCCTTCCTCTTGCCACACTAAGGCAACCAAACCCCCCCCCCCCCCCTTAACTTCACAACTTGAAACCCCCAAAACAAAGGCAATAACTACAGCCCTAAAAACAGGGTAAACAAGCAATAAAACTAATGGATTCCCCAAGGACCCAACTCAATACATACACATCACACAACAAGCACACACAATGCTTACATAATTTATGGTCTCGTACTCACCTTGAAAACAAAGATGATTTTCGAACCAAAAACAACAATCCCCCAACCAGCAGTGACTTCCCACTCGCCAACAGTAGCTCAACTTACCCTACAGACAACCACAACAACCAAAAACAATATTTAACCTAAACTGAAAATTTATGGAAAAATCACAGAACGCTCAGGCTGAAAGATGGGATCACGCAACAAAATCTAACCGTCTACATTCAAATCCCACCGTTGAAAATCTTCCCCTAGATGTCCTGAAACTACCCAAACTTTCGTGATGATCTGACCGAAGGTGCACTCGTGATCTCCCTTTGAATACCCGCTGGTCCAAAACGCGTCTGAAACAATATGGTTCACGAAAACGCAGATAACTCTTACAATATTGACTCAAATCAATATCCGCAAAAGGTCACATCTAGATATAGGTCTTAGCTACAATCCTAGAAAATTTCGTTACCTTTGCCAACGATTTTCTATGTCGAATCTCTTCTCTACCGGACTCTGGCAGTTCTGTCTCTCCCTCCCTTTACCAAAGCTTTAGCCTCTCCCTCTTCCACTCAAAGCTCCTCTAGCTTCAAACTCTCTCTCCAATCCCACTCTTCTATCAAGCAATCTTCTCTCCTTTACAAGCTCAATACAAGCTTCAACTTAAGCTTAAACCCAATTCCACTCCTCAACACCAAGAACCAAGCTCTAACCTCTTCTTTCTCTTCTTCTCTTTAGCTCTCCAACTCTCTTTCTCCCTTAGAAAGTGGCTACACAAGAGGAAGAAGAAGAAGCCAAGGGATAAATATCTCAAGTTTTGGGAATTACAATTTAACTCCCTCAACTTTTACCTTCTTTACGAATCAGGCCCAAACTTTCGTTTTGACATAAATATCTCTCGATTTAACCCAAACTAATTAATCCACCACAATTAATCCCTCTCCTTGGATTAATTTCCGGATAATTAATTTGTCAAAATCCGAAATAATTAAATTCCGGAACACGGGCGTTACAAGACTGGTCCGAACTCAAAGCACCTAAGGTATACCTAAAACCATTACCAAACTCTACTTATTCTGTCATAGTAAATGATAGATTAAAGTCTGACGAAGTGCAATTGCTGTTAACTGAATTGAAAAATTTAAGAAGAGCATTAGGTTATTCACCGGATGACATTAAGGGAATTTCACCTAATCTATGCACTCGTAGGATTCAACTTGAAAATGAAACATAATCTAGCATTGAACCTCAGATGATGAGGACATCGAACCAGCAACCCAAATCATCCAAGCACCACTTGTGCCAAGTGGTCCCGTTACTAGAACCAGGAGCAGAGTCATAGAAAAGAAGTTCAACATGTTCATGGACCAGCTGGGAGGAAAAGGTTTCCTCAGAATGGATACTAGGCCGCTAGGCCCATCCGAGAGCTCTTGTTGGGTCGACTCTTCAAAACCGTTTCCACATATGTTCCAGGGTGATCCAGAAGGCGATCCAAATATGGATTTGAAGCTCTGTGAGTCTAGTTTTGAGAACTCTAAAGATCATTCCGAGACTCCACACCAATCAGATCAGAATGCCCTGACACTGAAGGTATGTCGGCTGGACCCTTTTCTAGCCGATAACACTAAGTGGCCACTCATCAAGCCTAAGCTCGTGGCTCACTTATCCATGTTCGTTTTCAACTCATCAGAGATGACTTAGGCCCAAGGAGGTCATTAGTTGGGTTTGTGAATTGTTTGTGTGCTCTTTTCCCACTCTTCGTTTTTGTCCCAATGCGTTTTGCGAAGATGGGTTTTTACTGAGGCGAAACCTTTTGCAATGTCATTGACCCATCTAATGACTCTCTGCAAGCCCAGCAGACCTAGCTCAGGCCCTTTTTCTCCTCATTTATTTTCGGACTTGTCTTTACAAAAGGCCCATTTGTTTTAAGGGTTTCATTCTTTGTTGTTTCCTTTAAATACCTTGTGGCTTTGGCCTGAATACTCACATTGCTTTTGAATAAAAATTCTTGTTGGTTTTTGTTTCACAAAACCCTCAGCCTCTCTTCTATTTTCGTGAGCTAAGTCCGATCTAGAGAGAATCCCTTGAAGTATCGATAGGCTTTCACACCTATTGTGGTTCACCTCGATCCATCCTCACTCCACCCTATCCCGCTGAAGATAAGAAGAGACCTTAGTCCAATTGTCACTGCACATCGGTCTAGATCTCACCCCTTGTTGATGAGATCATGACCAGCAACATGTTTGAAGAAGCTAAGGAGATGGAGGAGCAGCTTGAACCAGAGCTTAAGGAAGCTAAAGAGGGAGCCACAGAGCAACATGAACCCGAGGAAGCAAACAACAAAGACCTACATGTGCCCCTTGGCCCGATTACTCGATCCAAGCAAGCAAGATTCCATCAAGCATTCCACACTCTCTTACACCATATTCAGGGCCGACTTGAGTGTGCTAATCCAGCCACCTTGGTTGTGATACAAGCCACTTGAGCATTCATCAAGAAAGGTGTGTGGACTTGTACTCTTTTTCCCTCCGCTTGGTTTTGTCCCAATGGGTTTTCCAAGAGAGGTTTTTAATGAGGCCAGCCCACACACTCTTTACCATCAGCCTTTTGATGAAATCAAAGCCCACTCCAAACTCTCAAGAATCTCGCCAATATGAAGATGAAGAGTCTACTTGTCTTAGTCTTTGTACACTTAATGATCAGCTTTGACTCATTAAGTATTATCTATTTTCTATGCATTCTACTTCTAAGTATCCTAAACTCTTTAAGTACTTTTATTTTCTTTCTTTTCAGATTATCAAACCTTTTCTTATTCTCAATCTCTTTGAAAACTGGTTTATCAAAGCTTGATTAATGTACTTGGAAGATCTCCTTGCATTACGAGTAACCTTGATAGTCTAAGAGTGATTCCGCACCTCTTAGAAGTTTCAATCAATCCATTTTCGTGACTTATCCATCCATCTTGAGCGATCTATTCAACTCTTCACTCGCCTATCATCATCCAAAACCGGTGCATCCGAGGGTTCATCGCTTCAAAGACTTCACCTAGTATTTGGAGAGCATTCAGGGACGTGATCCTCCCCTAAGATCACTTCAAGTGGTATCAGAGCAGACTCCATCTCAGGTTGTGTCTTTTCAAATCGATTGTACCCTTTCATATTCTTCATAACCTTTGAATCGATTTATCTGTTGATTGTCGGAATTTTCATAAATCTTTGGTAATAGATAAAATCGTGAAATCAGTTTTCAAAGAACATATTATGAGTCTAGTTAATGTTAAAATTGATTTTGGAATTTTTAGACACGATTTGATATTTTAATCTGACCGATCATCTTCAAGTGATTTCAAGAAGAGGATTTCTGCGATTTTCAGTGTTTTAATTTTCATAAATCCGTTTTAATTGCTAAAATGGTGAGATCGGTTGGGTCTGTTTCTAAACGGAGTCAGGTATTTTAGAAAATTGTTTCTAGAATTTGTGAACGTGTTTGGACATTTTATTCGAATCGATCAAACCAAACTGTCTCTTGAAATCCAAGCAAGCTTGCCGAGTATTGTTGTTGTGTTATCTTTGGGGCATTTTACTTGTTATTTGTTTGAATCTGAACAGGTACCATGACAGAAACCAGCAATGGTGAAGAAGAATCCGCAAACTCCAACAAGCAACTTCTTGACTCCTTTAAAGCCATGATGAACGAGAGTATAGCAACCATGAGGGCAGAGATGAGAGCTGAGTTCGACAGATCCATCAATGATCGACTTAGGAGGCAATCACAACCTTCTGAGGCTGAGCAATACTATAGTCACTCCTCTAGATCACATCATTCAAGGAGAAGACGACCAAGAGAGGAACAAACCCTTAGGATCAACCAAACTAGTTCCCGAGACCCCTTAGCCGGCCTTAAAATTGAGATTCCATCTTTCCATGGAACTAATGATCCAGAAGAATATCTAGAATGGGAGAAAAAGATTGAGATCGTCTTTGACTGCAGAGAATTCACTCAAGACCACATGGTTCGGATAGCTCCAACCGCATTCAAGGATTACGCTCTAAGTTGGTGGGATCAGTTGGTAACTTCTAGGAGAAGGGTTGGAGATCTTCCTATTAAAACTTGGAACCAAATGAAGATTATTATGAGGAAGAGGTTTATACCTAGTCATTATCATAGAGAGTTGCATCTAAGGTTGAGGAATCTATCTCAAGGAAGTAAGTCCGTGGAAGAGTACTATAAGGAGATGGAAACTTTGTTGCTTAGAGCTGATATTCGAGAAGATGGTGAAGCTACTATGGCCAGATTTATTGGCGGCCTTAATAGGGAAATTATGGATCGGCTTGAAGTACATCATTATGTGGAAATGGAAGAGCTTCTTCATAAAGCTAACATGTTTGAGAAACAGCTTAAGAGAAGAAACCATAAACCCGGTTATGTTTCCACAAGATTCAACTAAACCCGAGATGACAAACCTATCAAGGACCATCAGCCACTTTCTAAACCTAGGACAGAAGAGCCACGTCTTAAGGGCATTGATAAGGGTTCAAGCACCAAGACCAGGGAAATACAATGCTTCAAGTGTAAGGGTTTTGGTCACTATTCGAACTTCTGCTCCAATAAGAGAACCATAGTCATTCGAGCCAATGGAGAGTTAGAATCGGAAGAAGAACAGTCTGAAGCTGAGTCTATAGAAGAGCATGTTGCAATGCCAACGGTAGGACAACTTTTAGTCACAAGGAGAACTTTGAATCTGCATACTACTTTTGAGAAAAATGAGCAACGGGAGAATCTATTCCATACTCGTTGTCTAGTAAAAGAAAAGGTTTGCAGTTTAGTGATCGATGGGGGGAGTTGCACCAACGTTGCGAGTGAGTCCATGGTCGAAAAACTTGGTCTAGCGGTCATTAAGAGAGCTAAGCCTTACAAGTTGCAATGGCTTAATGATGAGGGAGAGTTGGAAGTTAAGAACCAGGTCTTAGTTCCCTTGTCTATAGGAAAATATGAAGATGAGGTCTTATGTGATATCTGACCAATGGATGCTGGGCATATACTTCTTGGAAGACCGTGGCAATCTGATCGTAAAGTCATGCATGATGGGTTCACCAACAGGTATACCTTTGAGTTCAATGGCAAGAGGAATATTCTCGTACCGTTAACACCACAAGAGGTTCATCTAGACCAGATCGCTTTGAAGAAAAACAAGACCACTTCCGAATCCAAGCTCAAACAACCGACCAATCTTATGATCAAGCCTCAACAAGGAAGTTATTTGCCATCCCTACTTTTTGTGTTTAAAGAATGTCTTAAAACTAACCAAACGGTGCAGGAAATCCCTAGCAAAATTCAGTTTCTTTTACAGGAGTTTCAAGATGTTTTCCCGGAAGAACCTCCACAAGGTTTGCCGCCAATCCGTGGCATTGAACACCAAATCGATTTCATACCCGGAGCGACTCTTCCCAACAAACCAGCCTACAAAACCAACCCTCTAGAAACTAAGGAGCTTCAACAACAAGTCACCGAGCTCGTGGAGAAAGGACATATCCGAGAGAGTATGAGCCCATGTGCCGTGCCCGTTTTGCTTGTCCCAAAGAAAGATGGAAGCTGGAGGATGTTTGTCGATTGCCATGCGATCAACAATATCACTGTAAAGTATCGACATCCTATAGCTAGATTAGATGATATGCTTGATGAATTGCATGGTTCTAGCATCTTTTCTCAGGTAGATCTTAAAAGTGGGTACCATCAAATTAGGATGAAAGAAGGGGATGAATGGAAAACCGCATTTAAAACTAAACATGGTCTATATGAATGGTTAGTCATGCCTTTTGGATTAACAAACGCACCTAGTACTTTCATGAGACTAATGAATCATGTTCTTAGAGCATTCATAGGTCATTTTGTGGTTGTATATTTCGATGATATCCTAATCTATAGCCGTAGCTTGGACGATCATGTGGAGCATCTTAGAAAAGTTTTGGAAGTACTTAGGAAAGAAACCTTGTATGCTAATCTTAAGAAATGTACCTTTGGAACGGATAACCTTGTCTTCTTAGGTTTTGTTGTGAGTACAGATGGCATTAAGGTTGATGAGGAAAAGATCCAAGCAATCAAAGAATGGCCGAGTCCTAGAAACGTAGGCGAAGTGAGAAGCTTTCATGGCCTTGCCGGTTTTTATCGGAGATTTGTCAAAAACTTTAGCACTCTAGCAGCTCCACTCACTGAAGTTATCAAGAAGAATGTTGGATTTAAGTGGGAGCAAGCTCAAGAAGACGCTTTCCAAGCTTTGAAAGACAAGCTCACACACTCTCTGGTGCTATCTCTCCCTAACTTTGATAAAACCTTTGAAATTGAATGTGATGCCTCAGGAATTGGTATTGGCGCTGTTCTTATGCATGAAATGAAGCCCATAGCCTACTTTAGTGAAAAACTTGGAGGAGCCACACTCAATTACCCCACTTACGATAAAGAACTTTATGCGCTTGTTCGAGCCTTGCAGACATGGCAACATTATCTTTGGCCCAAGGAGTTTGTTATCCACACGGACCATGAATCTCTCAAGCATCTCAAAGGACAACAAAAGCTGAACAAAAGACACTCAAGGTGGGTTGAATTCATCGAAACCTTTCCTTATGTGATCAAATACAAGAAAGGTAAAGAGAATGTAGTAGCCGATGCTCTTTCTCTAAGGTACGTTCTCTTGAATTCTCTAGAAGTTAAGCTACATGGATTCGAGCATATCAAGACTTTATATGCTGCTGACCCTGATTTAAAAGACATCTATGCTTCTTGTGAGAAGTTTGGTAGCGGCAAATATTTTCAATATGACGGTTTTCTCTTCTATGAAAATAGATTGTGTGTGCCTAACTCTTCTTTAAGAGATTTGTTTGTCAAGGAAGCTCACGCAGGTGGCCTCATGGGACATTTCGGCGTAGCTAAGACAATGAGTGTGATGCAAGAACATTTCTTTTGGCCGCACATGCGAAGAGATGTAGAGAAAGCTTGTGAAAGGTGCACAACTTGCAAATGAGCTAAGTCCAAAATCCAATCTCACGGTTTGTATAGTCCTTTACCCATTCCTTTGCATCCATGGCATGATATTTCTATGGATTTTATTGTTGGATTGCCTAGGACTAAGACCGGAAAAGATTCTGTGTTTGTTGTGGTAGATAGGTTCTCCAAAATGGCACACTTTATCCCTTGTCATAAAACTGATGATGCCATGAATAGAGCCGGATTGTTCTTTAGGGAAATTGTTAGATTGCATGGTATGCCTAGGACCATTGTATCGGATAGAGACACTAAATTCCTTAGCTATTTCTGGAAAACGCTTTGGTCTAAGTTAGGAACTAAGCTTTGTTTTTCTATAACTTGTCACCCACAATCCGATGGCCAGACCGAGGTAGTTAATAGGACTTTATCTACTTTGTTGCGTGCATTGATTAAAAAGAATCTAAAGACTTGGGAATAATGTTTACCTCATGTAGAGTTTGCTTATAACCATGCTAGACATTCTGCATCTAAGTATTCTCCATTTGAAATTGTCTATGGGTTTAATCCTATATCACCTTTGGATCTAATGCCTTTACCCGTGAGTGAAAGAGCTAGCTTAGATGGGAAAAAGAAAGCAGAACTTGTCAAGCAGATTCATGAGAAAGCTTGGATCAACTTGGAGAGCAAGACCAAGCTCTATGCCAAGTACGCTAACAAAGGCCGAAAGGAAAAGATTTTCGAAGAAGGCGACTTTGTTTGGATACATTTGAGAAAGGAAAGATTTCCCAACGAAAGAAAGTCCAAACTCATGCCCCGAATCGATGGTCCTTTCAAAGTCATCAGGAAACTCAACAATAATGCCTACCAGCTGGACCTCCAAGGTAAGTACAACGTAAGCTCAAGCTTCAATATAACTGATTTAATTCCTTTTTGCGCAGAAGAAACGGATTTGAGGTCAAATCCTTCTCAAGTTGGAGAAGATGATGAGATCATGACCAGCAACATGTTTGAAGAAGCTAAGGAGATGGAGGAGCAGCTTGAACCAGAGCTTAAGGAAGCTAAAGAGGGAGCCACAGAGCAACATGAACCCGAGGAAGCAAACGACAAAGACCTACATGTGCCCCTTGGCCCGATGACTCGATCCAAGCAAGCAAGATTTCATCAAGCATTCCACACTCTCTTACACCATATTCAGGGCCGACTTGAGTGTGCTAATCCAGCCACCTTGGTTGTGATACAAGCCACTTGAGCATTCATCAAGAGAGGTGTGTGGACTTGTACTCTTTTTCCCTCCTCTTGGTTTTGTCCCAATGGGTTTTCCAAGAGAGGTTTTTAATGAGGCCAGCCCACACACTCTTTACCATCAGCCTTTTGATGAAATCAAAGCCCACTCCAAACTCTCAAGAATCTCGCCAATATGAAGATGAAGAGTCTACTTGTCTTAGTCTTTGTACACTTAATGATCAGCTTTGACTCATTAAGTATTATCTATTTTCTATGCATTCTAGTTCTAAGTATCCTAAACTCTTTAAGTACTTTTATTTTCTTTCTTTTCAGATTATCAAACCTTTTCTTATTCTCAATCTCTTTGAAAACTGTTTTATCAAAGCTCGATTAATGTACTTGGAAGATCTCCTTGCATTACGAGTAACCTTGATAGTCTAAGAGTGATTCCGCACCTCTTAGAAGTTTCAATCAATCCATTTTCGTGACTTATCCATCCATCTTGAGCGATCTATTCAACTCTTTACTCGCCGATCATCATCCAAAACTGGTGCATCCTAGGGTTCATCGCTTCAAAGACTTCACCTAGTATTTGGAGAGCATTCAGGGACGTGATCCTCCCCTAAGATCACATCACTTGTGGATCCAGTCTTGATCGCATCTGTCCCTCCACGCCAGGCTTGTATCATCAGAGGAGATTGAATCCAAACTTGGAAGAAGTTAAAAAGGAAATTCTTAAACTGTTAGATGCTGGAATCATTTACCCTATCTCTGATAGTACATGGGTGTCCCCTAGACATTGTTTCCCTAGTGTTCTTCATTTTTTGCTTTTGTAATTCTCATAAATTTTTATATAATTTGAATTTGCAATTATTTTCTTCTACAAACTTTGTTATCTCTATTCGATCTATCACTGATGTCGATTTATGAGTTTTCTGGGTTTGAACATTTGGTGATGATTTTAGATTCTGAGTAGTCTCATTAGGGTTCTTAGGGAAGGATTAGATTAGTGCATCTTCTTAATTGATATGGGTACTTAAGCTTAGTATTGTTTGAAATCCCTTCTCGGTGAGTGATCTTAATGCTAATTTCTGAAAGTGCATAGCTTGTTGGAACAAGAATCAGCTTGTTGGAACAAGCTTGGACAAACTCGAGATTAGTTGATTGATGCTGACGTGGTACATGGAGTTGAGATAAATGTCAAGAAGATATTTAAAGATACTCTTGGAGAAGAAACATGCAGTTCAAGATTATTCTTGGAGACGATATTTCTTGAAGATTTATTCCTTTAATTCAAAGATGATAATTTTATTTTGTTGATTATACCTAGGGAGACAAATCTTGTGCATAGAGGTATATATACAAGGGAGGTGTTTGATTCTAGGGTTAGCCGAACAGAGAGAGAAAAATCGATTCATTTGTTTCGGTGATTTGTAGACAAGTCGAGTTACTTGTAGGACCACAAGTCTGGTTTTTCCATGACTGTGTGTAACTAGATAGTGTTTCGTAACGAGCTAAGGTGTGACTTAGTGTCATGTAATACCAATTAGGCAAGGTCTTGTTGTAAGGTTGTCTAAGTGAATCTAGTTGGTGGTTTAAGGATGTAGGCAATTTGCCGAACCTCATTAATTCTTGTGTGCATCATCCTTCTCTGCTTTTTCAATTTCATTCTGATCACCTGGAATTAGATCCAATGACATTTTCACATCAAAGTGTTGATGAAATTTTAGATCAGTTTTTTTCCAGAGATTTGCATATTCTAGCCTAATGAATTAGATTAAATAGAATGAGTATTATATCCTAAGGAATTAGATGTCCTGAGTGCTTATTGGCTTTAATGAATTAGATTTCCTGAGTCCTTATTGGCTTTAATGAATTGTTGCTTAATGCTTCTTTATCTGTGTGGCTCTGGCAAAATTGGTTATGTCATTGTCAAGGTGGATTGATCTGGTCTTGAATTCGTTGTCAAGGGGTTAGCCTTTTGGTTGAGTTTGTTACATATCCAGATGGATTTAGAGCATCCATTGATCAAATACTCCATCCCTAGGATCCCTTCTCTTTCCTTATTACTTAAATTGCTTGTTTACCTGTTTAATTTTGTGTTTTCACTATGTTAGCATACCACTCGATCCTTCAACTTGATCACTCAGATCGAGTGCTTTGCTTTAGTCTGTTTTCTTCTTTAGCTTGATGGCTTGGTCGAGTCTGACACCTCGAGTTAGTCTGTATTTTACTTTTCATACACTTTAATTGCATCCATTTAGGTTGCTAGATTCCCCTTTTTCTTATTTGGCTTGACTTAAGATTACTTGATCACATCATGTCTGCTTAACACATACACCTTATTGGATTGACCTCTCTTCCCTATACTACTTTGATTGTGAACTTTGTATTTTTGCTTCTGTGAAAATACTTGTTTCAGGTTCTTAGGCATACGATGAGCTATTTTTGTTTTATGCTTGTTTGATCGTGATTTCTTTTAGAGGAACTCTTTACTGGTGTATTTTGTGTCTATTTGCAGGCAGAGATGGCCAATCATCATGAGGAATCAAATAGCAACCAAGATCTACTCTTCATCCAGATGTTAGGCGCAAGAATCGACCACATGGTGATTGAGAAATCTACAACATCCAAAATACAAACCATTCCAGATCTTATCAGTGATATTATAGGATGGCCAAGAAGAGAGTCTCTCATATCTAGAAGAACTTTGAGTTTTCAGTTCAAGGCCGAAGAGCAAGACAAGGCAAAAACTTGTTTCACATGCGATGTCATGTTCTAGGGAAAGTTTGCATTCTTGTTATTGATGGACGTACCTGTACTAATATGGCTAGTGAATATGTGGTTGAGGAGCTGGGATTAGAAGTCAAGGATCATCCAAAACCCTACGATATACACTGGCTCAATGAAAGTGGAGAAACAAAAGTCAAGAAGCAAGTGGTGGTACCTTTTATCATTCGAAGATATGAAAATGAATTCTTGTGCGATGTACTACCTATGGAAGCAGGGCATATACTTCTTGGAAGGCCGTGGCAATCAGATAGCAGAGCCAAGCATGATGGGCTCACTAATCAATATTTCTTTGAGTTTAAAGGAAGATAAACTGTGTTAGTTCCGTTGACACCTCAAGATGTTTATCAAGATCATATTCGTCAAAAGATTAAGGCCGAGACCAATGCTAATAAAGAAAGTGATGATGTCACCAAACTCATCGTTGGCAAGGAAGAACCACCAGGATCACTACAAGAAGTTCAACTCCAAGAATCACCTAAAGATGAAACAACATGTGTATTAGAAGGGTTCACGCAAGCTCAAACAGTTCTGGCCTACGATCAATTACCTACAGCTGGTCACAGTATTCAAACTAATGAGAAACCACCAGATGCTTCCCCACCAATTAATATCTGAGGTAACTTTCTAAACTTCCAAAAACGAATGAAAGCTAATTTGCTTTCTCTTGGTGCAGATTTTACAATTGTGAGTTCAAAACCTTTTAAAGAAACGAAGACTACTCTTGTGCCATTGCCGGCTCATGAGTTTTATCTCGATAAAACCAAACTCAAAGGAAAGCAAGAGCAAGGTAAGAAAGCTAATTTTTGTGCTATGGCTGGTAATGTTAAAGATGCTGAGCATTTTGATCCCAAATTATTTGTCTCTTTGCATAAATTATCTTGCGTATCTAACCTTGCACCGGTGCCACCGAGTGATCTTAATTTTTTTTTGCAGGACGTGTCTTTAGGAATTAACCCACGGAAGCTACCATTTTATCACTTCCACCACTACCGTGTTATTTTGCTCTACGATGGGATTCATGTTAACGTCAAGGAAACAGAGGACAAAGGATTATGGAAGCTCTCAAGAATTACCAAGCTGATTTTGGTGCCAAATATTTTGCTTATGTTGGCAAGAAGAAACTATTTACTTATGGAGCTTTGCCTAACAAGGAGTCCGAAGAATCCATACAAATTCTTGCCAAGAGTGTTCTGAAGAATCAAGGACATCATTCAAGCTTCAAAATTATTTCCAAGGGCTTAACTTTGATGATAATAAAACCTGGTCTTATTAATGATATCTTGATTACTAACTTGAAATTTCTTTTTGTCTTGATAGGCTAAAAGAAAGAGATCCTAATACTTACAAGAAACAGATGTTTGAATTGAAGAATAGAAACTCAACTAAGGATTTTTCGAGAAATAAAGGGCATGGGAACGTAGTCAAAGTTTCTTCAATGGTCAAAGATGAACCATCAGATGTATTGCTTATGCTCAGATCAAGCTACAAAGTCTACAATCACTAGAAAGGTAAGCCTTTAAACCTACCACCAGAATCTTGGTATATATGTTGTTTCGATGCAGGTGATGGGGAACACAAAGAAGAGATTCAACTAAGATATCATCAGCCCAGAAGAGTTCCCAATAATCTAGAACAAGCTCTACGACATGGATGGGCACCAGCCATCATAATACGAGCTAGAGACAAAGAACTTTAACTCGCCAAGGTGGGTATCCCTTTATCTCGATTTGTTTCTCATGATTTAAGGGCTGTGAGTATGAGTATAACATATCCAAAATTTATTGAGAAAAAGTTAGGTGTAATCAAAGAAAATGCGGGACCAAATTCTTGTCTTAGGACGCAAGTAAAAGAGAAATATGACAAAGATAATGCTTTGGTCCAAAGTGAAAAGTGTTTACTTGTTTATAATGATTCCATGAATGTTATAAGACACTTGTTCTTTGAAAAGGTGTTGACTACATTGCAGGTACAAAAGAGGAGCCACCAGACTTAGAAGTTCTCTTGTCCAATTTCTTTGCAAGGACTCGAATTGGAGTTGTTTTGATGCAAAATAAGAAACCCATTGTTTATTTCAGAATGATCTTTGAGGTTGGAGAAAAAGCATGGTTACACTTGAGGAAGGAACGAGTTCCCGCTGAAATGAAGTCCAACCGGAAGCCAAGTATCGATGGTCCATTTAACCGAACAAGAAGAATCAGTGACAATGCTAATCAATTGATCTCCAAGGTAAGTACTGCATGATTATACTTTTTGATTATTCTACCTTAGTGTTGTTCATGGCAGGTAAAACAGATTTGAGGACAAATCTTTTTCAACTGAGAGAGGATGATGCGATTCTAGGAGGCTCCAAAGACATAGAACATGGAGTTGGTGATATTAAAGAAGCAGTGATCGAGCATGGAGCAAAGGATGCTTTGGAAAGGCTATTTGGAGGTTCTGGAGAAGGAAGTTTCACAAAGAATTTAGAGTTTCACTCCACCTAGTGAAGACTCAAGAGGATCACTCAAACATTTGGAGTAATATCAAGTCTGCATTGGTCATGGTACACATTCGAGAAGGCTAGTGCAAGGCAATATGATCCACTCACACTCTTTTCTCCTTATCTCGGTTTTGTCCCATGTGGTGTTCCAAGTGAGGTTTTTAATGAAGCGTGTGGCTCATATGTTCACCTTTGCCATTTCCTAGTCCGATCCAACTCAGGCCCATTTAGAAGATATTTTGTGTGCCACTATCTCTTATCCTTTCTATCTTGTATTTCGAATTCAAACTTGTGTTTATTTTGAATGCTTTCTCAAGTTGTTAATTCCCGAGGCATGTCTTGGAATTAACTCTTTCATTCTTAACTCTCTTCTCTTCTCTTCATCTATCTTTTTAATTAGAAATCTTTCTAAAATATAGATCATTGTTCTCGACTTCTTGTAATTCAATTTCGAAACTCTTACTCTTATTATCTGAACTTTCTGCATCCTTTTGTGGTGATATTCAATCCATTAAACCGCAAGGTGCTCAGTAATTGTTTCTTGCATCATCCCATCATGTTCTTAACATCTCGGTGATGGTTTTTGGTCGTGATTCCTAACCGGAATCGCATCACTTGGTAAGCCTCATCAAGCGATGGAAGAGGATCTCGTGAAAGCAACGAAGATTTCACCACGTCAAAAAAAGCCGCATCAAGAACTGATGAAGCTTAACCTCCTCTCGCTCCCTCAAAATAGCTTCCATCGTCTTAGCTTGTTGAAAATTGGAGAGAATCATCCAAAGCTTTGTCAATTTTCCGTAGTAAGATTTAACAGCCATGCCTCGCTGATGACAATTAGCAAGCTTAGCCTTAAGACGCTGCACCCTCTGACCGTTTTTAACAAAAAAACGTTTCTGGATATGAGTCCATAGCTCGTGTGCAATCTGATGGTTAGTTTAATCCAAGACACCACCATAGCGGTTTTTGCCCACCAATCTTTAAGGTCTTCAGAATCATCCCCAGATCGAATAATAGTACTATCTGCAAAATCAAACTTCTTCTTTGCCCTTAAAGAAAATCGAAGACTGAAAGCCCATTCATCATAATTAGGACCTCAAAGTTGTGGTTGAGAGATAATAGAACCAGGGTTATCTCCTGAAGACAAGTCATAGGGATCAATCCTTCGACGTGTAATCTCAGATCGTTCCTTTGGTTTCGACGTGATGGATGAACCATCAAGTCCACGATTCTCAGAGTCATCACCCATCGAAGAAAATAGAGAAATATCACACAGAGAAAAGCGAGATACTTAAGCTCAAAGAGAAAGGATAGAAACACAAGAGATAGATCAAAGAGTATAGGTTCATGAATTAAACAAAGAAGTTTTAAAAAATAGTTTTAGCTCTGTTACCATGTCAAGAAACCTAGTTTCGTATAAAGGTTTTCTTGTTTTATAAGTTGTGAAGGCTATGCCTTATATACATAATAGATTAAACCTAAATACAAGATATAAATTACCAAACTATACATAGGTAATTTACATTTACATTTCAATCCCTAACTCTTCCAATAAGCTGCATGGGCTTAAATCTAGTAGATATTAATGTAATAAAAGAGATGAACCAAATCCAAAGTTCAATTGGAAATCAAATCATTGGTATCACATATTTAATTCTAAAATTTGCCTAGAATAATACTCATTTTTAACTTAATGGCTAGAATATTACTCGGAAATTTGGTTTACTAATCTAATACTAATCTTTCTTCAAAAGACAAAATTACCCTTTTGATTTAAAATGGGGTAAATATTTATATGTAATATTTCAAAAAAATATTAATTGAATTTTTAAAAAATTGAAAATAACCCACAATTTATATCTCGAAATTCAGATTTAACAAAAAAACCCCATTATGAAAAAACCATAACTCCATTGCTCTAATTCAGTGTGACTATTTTTTGAATCCGGGATTCACCGTCGCCGTCGCTGTCAATCTCTTTCTCCGGTCACTATCGCCGTCAGTCCGGAACCACCACAACCTCTTCACCTCGCTGGATTCGTTTCCCCTTGGCTGAATTTTGAAACCCCTTTGCTTTGTAATAAACCCTTGATCGTGATGAAAGAGTCAGCCCCTTGATGCCCTTCGTGTGGTTGCTATGGAGTGGCGGAATAATGGTATGATTCGGTGAAGTGCTGACTCAATGGATCGAAGTGAAATTTCCAAAAGATTGTGGAAGATCCTTGGACTTTCGAAGATCGGATTCACTGAGGATATTACGCACCAACAGTAAAAACAAATTAAGAATTGTGATATTACACACACAAAACTCGGATCAAACAAGTAAGAAAGTTTTAGAATAAAATGTTTGATAACTGATACAAAGAGTTCAGATCAGAATATAAAGAGAAGGAGGTGAAGAGTAGAAGGAGAAGAGACATAAATGGTGTAGAGTTACGAGACATGCCTCGTAAACTCACACAAAGACCATGCAGAATTAAAAGAGAAAGTTTGAATTCAAATAGATATAAAAATAAGAGATAGGGACGCCCAAAATGTCATTTAAATGGGCCTTGATGGATCAGAACTAGGCAATGGCAAAGATGAACGTATGAGCCACAAGCCTCATTAAAAACCTTACTCGGAAAACCCAATGGGACAAAACCGAGATAAGGGAAATAGAGTGCTAGTAGATCATATGGCCATGCACTAGCTTTCTCGAACGTGTATCATGACCAATGTGGACCTGATACAACCTCCAAAGTTCGAGAGATCCTCTTAATATTTCCAGATCAAATGTTGTTGTTGAGCTAATCCATTTCTTCTTAGCTTCCTCGGCTACAAGCTGCTCCGGTTCAAGCTGCTCCTTCATTATACTTGGCATGATCACATCATCTTCTCCCACTTGAAAAGGATTTGACCTCAAATCTATTTTACCTGCCACACACAACGCCAAGTTAGTACCATTAAAGACTAACATTATTGAAAACTTACCTCGAAGATTAAATGATTGGGCATTTTTGTTGTGAAGCTTCAAGTGAGGTTCAGCATCAAAGTCATTTTCTTGGAGAGCTTTGGACAGAACTTCTAACTTCATAACCATTTCCACAAGAACGGATATTTGTAACATGTTCAGCTCCTTTTTCAAATCAACTCCAATTCCAGTCCGCACAAAGTTATTGGACGAGAGCACTTCTAAATCTGGTGGCTCCTCCTTTATACCTGCAATGTAGACAACACCTTTGGCAAAGAGCAAGCATATTATCACAGTCATGGACTCACAATAAACAGGAAAACAAGTAACAGATTATATCAAAGCATTATTCTTGTCAAGTTCTTCTTTTTCTTGCATCCTAAGACAAGACTTTTGTTCCGAATCATCTTGGAATAAACCTAACTTTTTCTCAATGATTTCTGCAGATAATATATTCATACTCACAGCCCTTAAGTCATGAGAAACAAATCGAGAAAAAGAAATACTTACCTGAATTCTTACCGAGAAATCTGCAAGGAAAAGTGCTAAGTTAGAATCATTGAAGTTTAAAAGCAGAAAATACTTACCTTGCAAGCTTCTTGGCATCAGCTTGATCTTTGTTTGGGTTAGAAAACGTCCTCTCTTCATTTGATTCCAAAAACTTTCACCAGGCTTAAAGATCATTCTGAAATAAGCAATAGGTTTCTTCCTCACAAAGATATCAGGCGGTTCCTCTTTTGTACCTGCAAACTTGTCAATACTTTGGGCAAAGATCAAGTGCATTATTGCAGTCACGGGGACACAATAAACAGATAAACAAGTTTCAGCTATGATTAAAGCATTATCCATTTCATGTTCCTCTTTTACTAGCATCTTAAAACAAGAGTTAGGTTCCAAACATGCTATGAATAATCCTATCCTTTTCTCAACGTTTTCTGGGTGTATTGAACTCATAATCACAGCTCTTGAATCATAAGAGACAAGTCGAGTCAAAGAGTTACTTACCTGGATAAGATTCTCGATGTGTTCGGTGATCATTATCATCAAAGTGAATGGTACGGGATCCGGGGGTTTATCTTTGAACATTAAAGATTCTTTGGCTACTTTTCCATGATCCTGGTTTGTTGATTTGAACTGTAAGAACGCAGGATCTCCTACATCAAAAGGAAACAGTTTGTGCACAAAGAAAAATATTGAACAGATAATCATGTAGTTGTTATCAAAATAGAGTTTTGGAATGAAGCTTCCTTGGGTGATTGAAGTTGTTTTCCTCAGGTACTTCCAGTTCCAAATTCCAAAATGATAAGTCTTTTGCTGGCATTTATCTGGTGGATCCTCCTTGATTTGAATAAAATACGTGAATTCTTCTCTAGCTCCATGAATGGATTGAAGTTGATGCAATCTGGTGGCTTTTCTTTGATTATCAATTCTCTCAAGTACTTATGATTCTCCATGTCTCCTGTTCCTTTTTCGACACTCATGGGACAGAACAAGTGCATTATACTTGAAGTAGAAAATTCTAAAACATGATTGTTCACAGTTGGTTTATAAAGCACATTGAACAAATTTGAATCACACAACTCGTTTTTAATCACATGTTTTAATCCAGAAAAAGTTTTAACCAATGCATTTTCAGTTTTCGTTCTAAACAGCTCAAATGCATCACTACACAAAGAAACTTTCAAAGAAGAGTGAAATTCACAAAATTCTTCAAACATAAAACCATTTAGCTCAAAGAACTTTTCAATCCAGTGCTTGTTGTTGTCCTTGGTTGCTTTGCCATGTTTTGTAGTAGTGAGGCTTTTGTTCCTGCTCCTTGGTGCATACTTTTCCCATAGCAGGTCCTTTAAACTTTCCCAAGAAGTTATATTTGGCTTCTTGTAGAATCTGCGGTCTTCTCTTTCTTGCTGCCACCACTTATAAGCGCTTCGTGTGAGTTGTTCAATTGCAAAACCTAGCTTCTCTCTTTTCAAGACCTTGTTGTAGCAAAACCAGTTGTCCATGTTTCTTTCCCACTCTAGATAGTTTTCTTTTCCTGAAAAAGAATAGAGTTGAATTTTAGAAACAGAATCAAGATAAGAATTAAACAGAACAGATGATTTAAGAGTATGGGAAGTTTGATATGGCTTGGGATCAAGCTCTTTTTCCTTCCTTTTTTGGTCATTGATGGATCTTTCTAGCTCAACTCTTAGCTCTGCTCTCATGGTTGCCATACTTTCGTCCATCATGGCTCTAAAGGAATCAAGGTGTTGTTTATTGGAGTTGGACGATTCTTCTTCACCATTGCTGGTTACCACCATGGTACCTGTTCAGATTCAAACAAGTAACAAGTAAAAATGCCCAAAGAAACACAACAAAGAAAAACTCAGCAAGCTTTCTAGAATCCTAAACGACTGTTTGACTTGATCGAACAGAATAAATTATCAAAACATGTTTAAAAATTTTAGAAACAGTTTTATAAAATACTAGATTCTTTTTCAAAACAGATCCAACCGAGTTCACGATTTTAGCAATTAAAACGGATTTATGAAAATCAAAACACTGAAAATCGCAGAAATCCTTTTCTCAAAAACACTTGAAGATGATCGGTCAGATTAAAATATCAAATCATGTCCAAAAATTCTGAATTAAATTTTCACAAAAACTAGACTCTTAATAGGTTCTTTAGAAACTGATTTCACGATTTTATCTATCACCAAACGATTATGAAAATTCTAGCAATCGACAGACAGAATCGATTCAAATGATCTGCGGAATATGAAAGGGTGTGATCGATTTGAAAAGACACAACCTGGCGTGGAGTCTGCTCTGATACCACCTGATAGACCCTTGATCGTGATGAAAGAGTCAGCCCCTTGATGCCCTTCGTGTGGTTGCTATGGAGTGGCGGAATAATGGTATGATTCGGTGAAGTGATGACTCAATGGATCGAAGTGAAACTTCCAAAGGATTGCGGAAGATCCTTGGACTTTCGAAGTTCGGATTCACTGAGGATATTATGCACCAACAGTAAAAATGAATTAAGAATTGTGATATTAAACACACAAAACTCGGATCAAACAAGTAAGAAAGTTTTAGAATAAAATGTTTGATAACTAATACAAAGAGTTCAGATCAGAATATAAAGAGAAGGAGGCGAAGAGTAGAAGGAGAAGAGACATAAATGGTGTACAGTTACGAGACATGCCTCGTAAACTCACACAAAGACCATGCAGAATTAAAAGAGAAAGTTTGAATTCAAATAGATAGAAAAATAAAAGATAGGGACGCCCAAAATGTCATCTAAATGGGCCTTGATGGATCAGAACTAGGCAATGGCAAAGATGAACATATGAGCCACAAGCCTCATTAAAAACCTTACTCGGAAAACCCAATGGGACAAAACCGAGATAAGGGAAAAAGAGTGCAAGTAGATCATATTGCCATGCACTAGCTTTCTCGAACGTGTATCATGACCAATATGGACCTGATACAACCTCCAAAGTTCAATAGATCCTCTTAATATTTCCGGATCAAATGTTGTTGTTGAGCTAATCTATTTCTTCTTAGCTTCCTCGGCTACAAGCTGCTCCGGTTCAAGCTGCTCCTTCATTGTGCTTGGCATGATCACATCACTTTGGAATCTCTTTCTTCTCGTCTCGCTCTCCGCTATCGAATCTCTTTTTTGGCCAAGGGTCTACTCCTTCGCTGCAGGCTATTCTAAGTCTTTGTTTCGTCTCTCTCTCCGTCATCGAATTTGCCATTCTAAACTCACGGTGAGTTGATTCAGATGAAACTGTGGAATCTCTCTCCTAGGTTTTCCTTGTTGTTATGTTCCTAATCTAAACTTGAAATTGGGTGGTTTTACAGGCAGAATATTGAGAATTCCGGAAACACTTGGCCACATCCACCGCCACCTCCTTCATTTTCCGGCGTGAATATGTCTGATTCCGATAAATGTTAGTAATGTTTTCTTGTTACTAACTGTAACTTTCATTTATTTTCTACAGGCTTGGCTTCTTTGAGTGCTCTACGTCCATATCCTCCTCGACTGTATGAACAAGGAAAATCTCCAATACAGACGCATATCATGAATCACTATCCTGCAATGGCCAACTTCGACAAAGTCAGAGAAGAATTAAGAGCTGATGTGTGGACTCGTTTGATGAATTGTTCCATTGGGTTGTTTTCGAAGTTTGCTGATATGGAATACACATGGGGAGGTAAGTGAGCTCATTACTTATTGGTCAACCAACTCTTAGTGGATGATCCCCATGAGATTTGGTCTCTTATTGATGATAGACCTATCCGGTTCTCCCTCCACGAGTTTCGAGCTTTCACTGGTCTTAATCTGATGTATGTTCTGTTACTCATGAAGATTTCTGGAGGGAGATGCAAATATCTACAGCAACAGGACCTACATATGAAGAACTGGAGCTTGTGATGGCTAGAATCCATCTTTGGGATTTAGATAAGAGGCTTATGGTGGCCCAATTGTGTCTACTTTCAGTTGCGGTACTAAGCATTCATAGAGGATCTAGGTTACCGTTGGAAATTTCAAAATTAGGTCTTGATCAAGAGACTTTTAAGAAGTATCCAAGGGGTCGAGTAGCTTTTGAGAAGTTGATTACTTCGATCAAGATCATGAGGCTGGAAAAAAAATCTTATTCGCTTCAAGGACCAGTTCAACTGTTATTGACATGGTTATATGAGCACGTTCATGGTATAGGTGACATATATGGGAAAAGAAATGTCAAGGCAAACGAAACAGATCCTGATGATGTTCCACATCTATCTTGGCACTCTGGTCGTGGTGCGATTAGCTTTGACAAATTCATAACCGAGGAGAAGGCTACTCACGGGAAAGTAAGTATATACCTCTTGTTCATGTTACTTAAAACGTATTATCTTTGACTTCTAACATGATTACACAATGTAGGTTCAGGTGACACATATGGTTGAAGATATTTACCCAAAATGGAGCGATGCTGAGAAGATAGATTCACTTGTCAAGAACATAGTTGAAGATATCATTAGTGGTAGACTGCAGGCCAACTCTTGGGCTGAAGATGCGAAGAAGAAGAAATGCAAAATGGATGTTTCCAGAGGATGATGAAACGTCAAAGAAGAAGAAGAAGATGAAAGGGAAAGAAGATGGAGAGGTATGTTGCTGCTTCTCCAGTTTATGTAATTACTGGTTGTATAATTTGATTTTGAACTGTAATTTGTGTCTATCTTGCTCATCTTTTTACTGTTAAACCTGATCTGTTAAAGTTCTATCATGCAGGCTATGTTTAACATGGTGGAGAAGGTGACTGGTGATGTTGATGTAATCAAATATTTGGTGGGGGATTTGGCAAAGAGAGTATAAGCAAGTAAGAGAAACAATGAGAGGAATACTGAGCAACAAAAGGAGTTTGCTAACATGTATTCAAAGATGATCAAGTATTTCAAAGGTGCTAAAGCAAAAGAGAAAATTGTTCAACATGAGGAGGACGTACACTCAAACAGGAAAGTAGATGATGAAGCTTCAAATGCATCACCTGTGATTTATATTTTCACTAATCTTTTATTTCTTCTTACTAGTTGACTAATGTTATGTTTATGTACAGTCATGGATGGTTCAGTTGAATCAAACCTCTAATAACGAGTTCCCAAGTTCAAGAGTGGTGAATAAAGTGAAAGAAAAGAAAACTAAGAAGACAGTTTTGAAAAGTAAGGAAGCTGAAATGAAGAAGAAGTGTGAAATGGATAATGGGAAGAACCTGGCCGATCATGGGAAAAAAGAGAAGAAAAACAAGGACTGCAACGAGAGCTAGCGGAGACAGAGAAGAAAGTAGAGAAAGATGAGAAGAAGAATAGGAAACATGAGAAGAAGGATACGAAAGATGAGAAGAAGAAGAAGAAGAAGAAGAAGAAGAAGAAGAAGAATAAGAAGAAGAAGAAGAAGAAGAAGAAGAAGAAGAAGAAGAAGAAGAAGAAGAAGAAGAAGAAGAAGAAGAAGAAGAAGAAGAAGAAGAAGAAGAAGAAGAAGAAGAAGAAGAAGAAGAAGAAGAAGAAGAAGAAGAAGAAGAAGAAGAAGAAGAAGAAGAAGAAGAAGAAGAAGAAGAAGAAGAAGAAGAAGAAGAAGAAGAAGAAGAAGAAGAAGAAGAAGAAGAAGAAGAAGAAGAAGAAGAAGAAGAAGAAGAAGAAGAAGAAGAAGAAGAAAAAGAAGAAAAAGAAGAAGAAGAAGAAAGATGAGAACGAACAGGAAAGTGAGGAAAAAGAGAAGAAGGGTGAGAAAGATAAGAGGAAGAAGAAGAAGAAGTCTTCTTCTTCTTCTTAAAGTCTTCTTCTTCTTCTTCTTAGATAGATGAGATAAAGGAGAAGAACAAACAGGAGAGTGAGGAGAAAGAGAAGAAAGAAGAGAAATATGAGGAGAAGAAGAAGAAGAAAGATGACAAGAAGAAGAAGAGGAAGATAGATGAGATAAAGGAGAAGAACGAACAGGAGAGTGAGGAGAAAGCGAAGAAAGAAGAGAAAGATGAGAAGATGATGAAGAAAGTTGTAGTGAAGATAGAGAAGACAGATGGTGAGGTTGAGAAGAAAGGTGATGCAGGATCTGAGGATTCAATATGGTCAAACCCAAAGGAGAAAGAGGTTAATAAATTGATGGACAAGGCAATAGATAAGTTACTTAAAGTGTCCATTAACTTGAATGATGAGACTCCGAAACCAAAACGTGAAATCAAATTGGCAGGTTCTCAATAATATCCATTTGTTGGTAGCTCTAGAGTGAAGAGAATCATCAAAGGTATTAAAGTCTCTCCAGCTCATTACGATCCATTTTAAGTTGTGGATGAATTCCTCCATGAGAAGCTAATGGAGTTCATGAAGACTGATGAGTAAGTAAACAATAACCTTCCACTTTTACTATTAGCATCATTCAACATTTGCAATATAACAATTTGTTTCCTTTGTTTGGTAGGGAACAACCTCTTCTAACCAAGTTCATGACCACAAATTCTACTTAACAATTACTACTCCTAGGGATGATTGGATAAGGCATGATTTTGGATGGTTAGCATCTGGGGTAAGTTTCTTTGGTTTTGTGCAAAACAATTACATATGTTTGTGTGCTTTTAATGGCATATTTTTATTGAATCCTTATGTTTCTTTTCTTTTTTGCAGCACATTTCTGTGGCAATGACTATGTTCCGTAACAGGCATATGCGCCAACCGTCTCCTTTCTACAGCCCGCGGATTGCTTTCTTGGATCCTTTCTTTGTCAGGTTTTTGGAGGATGACTATCCACTTTATTTGGCTCAGGGTAAAGACTTTGTCTTCAGGAATACATATCGGGAAAACTGTTTAGGTCTACAGCCTATGGTAACTAAGAAGAGGTGGTTAAGTGATATTGATAACTTGTACGAGTGCTTATTTGTGGGTACAAATCATTGGGTGGCTCTGAATATCGATTTGAAGAAGAAGACGATCTTTATCTACGATAGCATCCCACCAGAGGACGATATAGAGTTACAAATATCTGCTTGCCCACTCCGGAAAATGATCCCATCAATACTTAGTGAATACATACCTATTGAGGACCGGAAGAAGAGCTGCGCAATGATGGATGTGAGAAGAATGTTGGTCAATGTCTCAGTCAATGAAAACCCAGGCGATTGTGGTGTCTACTCGTTGAAATAAATAGAGTGTCTAGCATTGGGATTAAGGTTTGATGGTTTAAGCGACAAGATCATTCAGGCTGTTCGGGTTAGCCTTGCATCTGAAATATTTGATGAAGTTCTTAAGGAGGTAACAGGCGGCCTGTTTGATGAATATTGTTATCGTAAGGATGCTATTCCTCAGCTTCTAGATGAAGATGTGAACTACGGTGATTTAGAAGAAGTCTAAGTTGTTGGTTTACCATCTGTTTTATTTTGTTGCATAATGACTCTTGTTTGACACTTGCTGTAGTATTTTGGTCGAAGTATCATGTTGCTTAGTGACTCTTGTTTAATAGTTGTTGTAATATGTTGTACGAAGTTTCATTATAACTAGATTTGCTTTATATTTGTGTTTTTTCGGACAGGTTGGTTGTTATACTTTTAGGTTATCTATCGCCAATTTGTTTTTCAGCACCGCAGATTTATTTATACCTTACCGCAGATTTATTTCATACTTACCGCATATTTAATAATTACTTAAACCAATTGAAAAAATAAGCAAATAGTATAAACGGAAAAGTAATACAGAAGCAAAAAAAACAAATGGTTCACGAAGCCAAGAAATAAATGGTTCACAAAGCAAAGAAACAAATAGTTTACGAAGCAAAGAAACAAATGGTTCACAAAGCAAAGAAAAAAATGGTTCACAAAGCAAAAAAACAAATGGTTCACAAAGCAAAGAAACAAAACGTTTACGAAGCAAAGAAACAAATGGTTTACGAAGTACATGTTTTACGGTTATGGCCAGCTAAGTTACAATTTCCACATGTGTGTTGCTTCCATGGCCTTTTCTTCTCCATAGCAACTTCCAAGGCAGGTTTAATCCTTGAGTTTTTTGGTCTGCTTGGTTGTGGTTGAATCACAGGGGGAGAACAAACTTGATTTGCAACAGTTTCTGGTATTGGTATATTGAAATCCCTAGGTAAGATGGCAGTTGCGTAGGAGTTGTACAAGGAATTCTTGTGGTAATAATGATGGCACATCGTTGTTGGTTCGATTTTCCTCTTCTCAAAGGCTGCAATTGCGTGGCCACATGGTATTTTCTCCAAGTCAAAGCGACGACATGTACACTTTTTCTCTCTCAAATTAACAACATTTACAGATGATCCGCTTGTCACTTGCACCTGATGTGCATCTATATCTTTTGCAGTAACAAGTTTAGCATACGCTACTCGGCTCTACAAAAACAATAATAGGATTAGTATTGCATAAACAATCTAATCTATATATGTACTAAAAAATTTGTTTTTTATTTGTTTACCTCTAGCATTTTCCCCACAGCACGTATAAGAGATGTTTTCATTTTTAATGCATCATTTCTTCTATTTGAAAACCATCTTGTCATCATGGACCTCACTCCATCTAGGTGGTGAACAATAGGCAAACTCCTAGAATAGGATAAAACATTACTAATAGACTTGGCAATGTTGTTAGTAATAATGTACTCGTGTCCACAGTTTTAAATCAGCTCTTTCAATTTTCGATGTATGGTTAGCATCTGGGGTAAGATAATTATGAAGCACATGATTCAACACTTTAATCTTATCAAATACTGTTTCGAAATCAACAAATGTAAAAGTATTAGCCACCATCTTCACCAACCCAAAGGCTTCTCTTCCTCTAAATCGAACCAGAATATTTTTGTATAGATGATACCTGCATATACCCCGACTAAACTTTGGATAGACGGTCTGTATTGCTTTCCCAATTGATCGGTGTCTATCAGAGACAATTGCAAGATTCTTATCAGCTGGGATCACATAGCTTAGTTGTTTGAAAAACCATTTCCATGATTCATCATTTTCAGTATCAACCACGGTGAAAGCTATAGGAAGTATTTGAAAATTACCATCTTGAGCTGTGATGTCTCTCTATTTTAGCATGTTTTAGCTTGAATTTATCATCATTTAGGATTAGATTCATCATATGTTTCACCCCATTTATAGTCTTTTCACACATTTAGCATCCATACTAGGATTTTGCATTAGATTTGCATACATATGCATTTTGGAGTTGATTTCAGGGACTTGGATGATGTTCTGGACGTTTGGAGAATTTCACGTCACAAGCAGCAGCAAAGTGCTCTAGCAAAAATTCAGTCACCTGCTCCAGGAGACGTCGAGCACACCTGCTCGAGGAGACGTCGAGCACACCTGCTCGAGGAGACGTCCAGCACACATGCTCGAGGAGACGTCGAGCACACCTGCTCGAGCACCACTGCATGCACGTCAGTCCAAGCTGCATCAATCTCCGAAGACTTAGCCGTTTATTTTGTCTTTACCCGTTTTTAGGGTTTTCTCATTTCGGTATAAATACCCCTTTTTGGGTTTGTCCAAAGGGTATTCCATTTTTTTTTTTAGTGTAAGCTTTTTATTTTTAGGTTTTCTCTCTGTTCTTGAGTGTTCTTCATTTGTTCTTCATTGTTCTTGTCTTTGAATCCAGATTTCTTTTAATCCACTTGTTAGTTTGTTTTAATTCTTTGCAGTCTTGTTATTCTTGCAATAATCTATCATTCTAATCTATTTTTAATGAATTCTGAGAAGTTTGGATTTTCTGGGTTTATGGTCTTTAATATGCTTGAGTAGTTTTTTAGGGTTCTTGAGAATGGGACAGGTTAATGACGCATCTTTGATCCTCTAGGCGTTTGAGTTTAGTTGTTTGTGAATCCCTTCTGGATTAGTGTTCTTAATGCTAGTTTCTTTCTGATCAATTGCAACTAGATCTTAAGTGTTTCCACACTCAAAAGGTGGTTGATGAAACGCTTGAACAACTAATGCCAGAGATTTGCATTCCTAGGCTAAGAGATTAGATGTTCAGGGTGTTCATTGACAAGAACGGGTCGAGTCTTAGTGCCTGTTAGGGTAGATTTCGTCAGAGACATCTGAGTCTGGAACTGCCTTAGCTTGAGGTCATCTGTCACGACAGTGGATTTGATTGCTTGTGAACCCGTTGTCTAGGGATTAGCTCTGTGTGAGTTTGTCAGCGCCTTAGATAGATTTCAGAGGAGTCACTGACCATTTACCCCATTCTTGAGAGCTTGTTTGTCTTAGTTGATTTTACCTTGTTTTAGTTATCATCTTCGTTTGCTAGCTTCTACACTTATTTTTATTTCATCATTTTCACTCGCTGCATTACTCCTCTAGCATCTGTGCACTGCTTCTCTAGCACCTGCACTTGTCTCTCTAGTATTTTTACTTAGAATTTATTTTGCATATTTCATGTTTCACTTAGGTTGTTAGACACCTCGATCAACTTGCCTGGCTTGAATTAAGTAAATCTGATCTCATCCTGATTGTTAGCATCACACCCATTTGGATTGACACCTTAGTACTACAATGACATGTTAGACTAAGGAATTGATATATCCATAGTTCACTTACTGCATACACAACACACCCCTAAACTTGTATTTTTACTTAGGAAAAGCATAAGGACAGGGGACTCGCATCCAATAGGACAAGTTTCTATTGCTAGGTCTCCCTTGACTACAGGCTGAGTACTGAGTAAAAATAGCTTTATCAATTTGGCACCGTTGCCAATTGGGTGTTTGTTTGCTACATTTAGGATTTCAAATTTCTTGAGATCAAGTTTTCACTTTCACCGCACTTTTTAACTTTCTGAGTTTTCTGTGTTTCAGGTACCTACTCGACCAACTGCTCGCGCCTAGCTTCTGTTTCACTCTCAGCTTGGTCAGTCACCCTGTTCTAGCTTCACCTGTATGCAAACATGTTCACAAGGAAGCCAGAACCTCTTTCGCCCTCTCGACAACATTCACCGGTTACAACCTGTACTGCGAGCTCCTAGGAATAACGACCAACAACATCAAGTTCGAATGGCAAACCCGCAAGGAAAAGTTGAACAAGGACCTCAGCAGAGGAGGCCAAGATTGATTGGAGCAGGAGATGCTCCTAACACTCACACTCAGAGGCAAGGGATTGTGCCACCAACAATCCAAAACAATAATTTTGAGATCAAGAGTGGTTTGATCGCTATGGTCCAAAGCAAAAAATTTCATGGATTACTTATGGAAGATCCTCTTGATCACTTGGACGAGTTCGATAGGCTCTACAGCCTCACCAAGATAAATGGAGTCAGTGAAGATGGTTTCAAGCTCAGACTTTTCCCGTTCTCTCTTGGTGACAAAGCCCATCTATGGGAAAAGAACTTACCTCATGGCTCCATCACCTCCTGGGATGACTGCAAGAAAGCTTTCCTTGCAAAATTTTTCTCCAACGCCCGCACTGCTAGACTCTGGAATGAGCTATCCGGCTTTATCCAAAAGAATGGAGAAACCTTCTCTGAAGCTTGGGAACGATTCAAGGGCTACACTACCCGTTGTCCTCACCATGGTTTCAGCAATGAATCCCTGCTCAACACGCTCTACAGAGGCGTTCTTCCAAGGATCAGAATGCTTCTTGATACAGCAAGCAATGGAAATTTCCTAAACAATGATGTTGATGAAGGCTGGGAACTAGTGGAAAACCTTGCTCAATCCGATGGAAACTATACTGAGGACTATGACCGCAACATAAGGGGCAGCATTGATTCTGATGATAGGACTAGGAAAGAGATCAAGTCTCTGAATGAAAAATTTGATAAATTCATCCTCAGCCAACAGAGACACGTTCACTTTGCAAATGATGAAGAACTCTTTCACGTTCAAGATGGGAAGGCTGACCAAATAGAAGAAGTTAGCTATGTTCAGAACCACGGTGGCTACAACAAGGGTTTCACCAACTACAAGAACAACCCCAACTTGTCCTACAAAAGTACCAACGTGGAAAACCCGCAAGATCAAGTCTACCCTCCGCCACCACCACAACAAAAAAAAACCTTTTGTCCCCTACAATCAAACTCAAGGTTTTGTTCCTAAGCAAAATTTCCAAGGAAGGTACAACCCACGGGGCGTCATAGGTCAACCACCTGATTTTGCAACACAACAAGCTCTAACACCTATTGTCCATGATCAAGATCTGCGAAGTATGATGCAGCAGCTACTCCAAGGTCAAGCTGCCAGTACAATGAAAACTGCAAAGAGGTTTGCTGAACTAAAGAATCAATCGGACTACG
This sequence comes from Cardamine occulta, assembly GCA_028015245.1. NCBI lineage: Eukaryota > Viridiplantae > Streptophyta > Magnoliopsida > Brassicales > Brassicaceae > Cardamine > Cardamine occulta. The sequence goes on along the minus strand of CM051370.1, from coordinate 15,290,366 downwards.
CCTACGATACCCTCAACAACAAATTTGAGACATTAAACTCAAAAATTAAATACCTAGAGAACAAGTCTGCATCCACATCTTCCACAACGCACCCTGGACAACTCCCAGGAAAGGCAATCCAAAATCCTAAAGACTTTGCTCAAATCAATGCCATTAACTTGAGGAACGGAAAAGAACTACCAGAAAGGGCAGGAACCACTCCTATCACCGCGGACAATGAATTCCAAGATGGGGAGGACTTATGTCAGAAAGAGGAACAAAATGAACAGAAAAACTCCAACTCGACTGACCAGCTCAACACATCAACTCGACCTACAAGTCGAGTCCAGCCATCCCTAGTTGACAAAATTGCACCTTCCAAGGACAAGAAAGCACCATTCATCCCTCCTCTTTACAAGTCTAAACTCCCCTACCCAGGGAGATTTCACAAGGACAAAGTGGAGAGATACAGAGCTATCTTCGACAAGCACATTAAAGAAATTGAGGTCAAGATGCCCATACTTGATGCATTGGCACTTTTACCTCAATCTCACAAGTGGATCAAAGATGCAATTACATAAAGAATCTAGGAAGTGAAAGGAATGGTAGTAGTGAGTCATGAGTGCAGCGCCATTATTCAAAAGAGGATCGTCAAGCTACCAGATCCAGGTTGTTTCACATTGCCATGCTCTCTTGGGCCATTAACTTTTCAAAATTATCTCTGCGACTTGGGAGCGTCTATAAGCCTCATGCCACTTTCAGTAGCTAAGAAGTTGGGTTTTAACAAGTATAAAACCACCAACATCTCTCTTGTCTTGGCTGATAGATCTGTGAGAACTCCGCATGGCATGCTAGAAGACTTGCCTCTCCGAATTGGAACCATAGTGGTTCCCACTGACTTTGTGGTGTTAGAGATGGATGAAGAGCCAAAAGATCCTTTGATTCTAGGAAGACCCCTCCTTGCTACTGCGGGTGCTCTCATTGACGTCCAAAAAGGGAAAATTCAACTTAATATGGGCAAAGATCTCAAAATGCACTTTGACATCAAAGATACAATGAAGAAGCCTACGATTGAAGGCCAGCTCTTTTGGATTGAAGAAATGGATCACCTTGCAGACGAGCTACTTGAGGAGCTAAATGAAAAGACCATCTTCAGACAGCTTTAACTAAGGACGGTGAAAACGGCTACTTATACAAAGAAACCTCGAGTTATGAGACGATGCTAGACTCTCACAAGGAAATTAAAGGCGGAGAAGCGTTTGAGAAACTGATGGGAACAGATGGAGGGGTCGTTGCATCAGTAGAAGCTGAAACTGAGCATGCCCAGCACCCACTGCTCGAGTCCACCCACTCGGAAGACTGGTTAGAACTCAGGGCACCTAAGGTCGAGCTAAAACCACTTCCAACAGGGCTAAGGTACGCATTTCTTGGACCTAACTCCACTTACCCTGTCATAGTAAATGATAAACTTAGTGATGATGAGTTGAAATCGCTGTTGACCGAGTTGAGAAAGTTTAGGAAAGCAATTGGATATTCACTTAATGACATTAAGGGCATATCACCTAGTTTGTGCACTCATAGAATTAATCTTGAAAATGAGTCATATGCTAGCATTGAACCTCAAAGAAGATTGAACCCTAACCTTAAGGAGGTTGTTAAGAAATAAATTCTTAAATTGCTAGATGATGAGGTTATCTACCCTATCTCTGATAGTACTTGGGTATCCCCAGTGCATTGTGTCCCTAAGAAAGGTGGTATAACAGTGGTAAAGAATGATAAAGATGAGCTTATACCCACTAGGACAATAACTGGTCATAGGATGTGTATAGACTATAGAAAGTTAAATGCAGCATCTAGAAAATATCATTTTCCTTTGCTATTTATTGATCAAATGTTAGAAAGACTTGCAAACCACCCTTACTACTGTTTCTTAGATGGATATAGTGGGTTCTTTCAGATCCTAATACATCCAAATGACCAAGAAAAAACCACCTTCACTTGCCCATATGGCACCTTTCCTTACAGAAGAATGCCTTTCGGTTTATGTAATGCACCTGCAACGTTTCAGAAGTGTATGACCTCCATCTTTTCAGATTTAATAGAGGAGATGGTGGAAGTCTTCATGGATGATTTTTCTGTGTATGGCTCTTCCTTCTACTCCTGTTTGTTGAACTTGTGCAGGGTGCTTACCAGGTGCGAAGAGACAAATCTGGTCTTGAATTGGGAGAAGTGTCATTGTATGGTCAGAGAAGGGATTGTCTTGGGGCACAAAATTTCTAAGAAAGGCATTGAGGTAGATAAAGCCAAAATCGATGTAATGATGCAATTGCAACCACCTAAGAACATCAAGGATATCAGGAGTTTCCTTGGTCACGCTGGTTTCTACAGAAGGTTCATAAAAGACTTCTCAAAAATAGCAAGACCGCTCACCAGGTTACTTTGCAAGGAGCAAGAGTTCGTCTTTGACTATGAGTCTTTGAAAGCCTTCCAGTTGATAAAGGAAGCGTTGATCTCAGCCCCAATAGTCCAAGCTCCAAATTGGGACTATCCTTTTGAAATCATGTGCGACGCTTCAGACTATGTCGTTGGAGCAGTGTTAGGTCAGAAAATAGATAAAAAGTTGCACGTGATTTACTATGCGAGCAGAACCTTAGATGAAGCTCAAGGGAGATATGCTACCACGGAGAAGGAATTGCTTGCAGTAGTCTTTGCCTTTGAAAAGTTCAGAAGGTACCTGGTGGGATCAAGGGTGGTAGTCTACACAGATCATGCAGCACTAAGACACATCTACGCAAAGAAAGAGACTAAACCCAGGTTGCTAAGATGGATTCTATTACTACAAGAATTTGACATGGAGATAGTTGATAAGAAAGGAATAGAAAATGGGGTAGCTGATCACCTATCCCGGATGAGGATTGAAGACCCATTCCCAATCAACGACTCCATGCCAGAAGAACAGTTGATGTTAGTCCAGACCTTCGAAAATACCCATTGCAAAAGGGTTGATTTAAAGAAAGTCCAGGCACTAGCGAAAGAAAAATTACCATGGTTTGTGGATTTAGCTAACTACTTAGTGAGCGGCGAAATTCCCAGCAGCTTCGATGCATACAACAAGAAGAAATTTCTTAGAGACGTCAACCATTACTACTGGGATGAACCATATCTCTACAATAAAGGTCAGACGGTTTGTTTAGAAGATGTATAGCTGAGGAAGAAGTCAGAGGAGTGCTAGAACATTGCCATGGTTCCACATATGGAGGTCATTTTGCCACTTTCAAGACTGTGCAGAAGATACTCAACGCTGGTCTATGGTGGCCAACCATGTTTAGCATGTTTTAGCTTGAATTTATCATCATTTAGGATTAGATTCATCATATATTTCACCCCATTTATAGTCTTTTCACACATTTAGCATCCATACTAGGATTTTGCATTAGATTTGCATACATATGCATTTTGGAGTTGATTTCAGGGACTTGGATGATGTTCTGGACGTTTGGAGAATTTCACGTCACAAGCAGCAGCAAAGTGCTCTAGCAAAAATTCAGTCACCTGCTCCAGGAGACATCGAGCACACCTGCTCGAGGAGACGTCGAGCACACCTGCTCGAGGAGACATCGAGCACACATGCTTGAGGAAACGTCGAGCACACCTGCTCGAGCACCACTGCATGCACGTCAGTCCAAGCTGCATCAATCTCCGAAGACTTAGCCGTTTATTTTGTCTTTACCCGTTTTTAGGGTTTTCTCATTTCGGTATAAATACCCCTTTTTGGGTTTGTCCAAAGGGTATTCCGTTTTTATTTTTAGTGTAAGCTTTTTATTTTTAGGTTTTCTCTCTGTTCTTGAGTGTTCTTCATTGTTCTTGACTTTGAATCCAGATTTCTTTTAATCCACTTGTTAGTTTGTTTTAATTCTTTGCAGTCTTGTTATTCTTGCAATAATCTATAATTCTAATCTATTTTTAATGAATTCTGAGAAGTTTGGCTTCTCTGGGTTTATGTTCTTCAATATGCTTGAGTAGTTTTTTTGGGTTCTTGAGAATGGGATAGGTTAATGATGAATCTTTGATCTTCTAGGGCGTTTGAGTTTAGTTGTTTGTGAATCCCTTCTGGATTAGTGTTCTTAATGCTAGTTTCTTTCTGATCAATTGCAATTAGATCTTAAGTGTTTCCACACTCAAAAGGTGGTTGATGAAACGCTTGAACAACTAATGCCAGAGATTTGCATTCCTAGCCTAAGAGATTGGATGTGTTGGGTGTTCATTGACAAGAATGGGTCGAGTCTTAGTGCCTGTTAGGGTAGATTTCATCAGAGATATATGAGTCTGGAACTGCCTTAGCTTGAGGTCATCTGTCACGACAGTGGATTAGATTGGGATATGATCCTAGATGAGGATCATGTCCCTGAATGCTCTCCAAGAGGTTGTGATGATCGTTGATAAGGTGAGTGATGCGGAAGTGATGATCGATGTAGAAACAGCGAGTAAGATCTGATGGATCTTGGGGATTGTTGCGAAACTTCCAAAAAGGGTGGTGAACCTTTGGACTTTCAGACTTGTTCTGTACGTGGGTGAAGACCCTAGACGTGGTGAACAAGGGGTGGATCGAAGTGAAACTTCCTAGGAATTGTGACAGACCCTAAGACTATCGGTTTGTTCGGTGTGAAGGAATGAAGACCCGACAATATAAACAAGAAATGATCAAACAGATTCCAGAGAGTTTTGAGAATATGAAAAGAGTTTGATAACTTAGAAATGAAGCCTTACAAGAGTTTAAATCAGCCAAAGTGTAAAGGAGAGAATCTCGAGAATTACATAGCATTAAAACCAAAGTTTGAACAAAGAAAATGACTCTTCATGTCTTCAAGTTCGGCTGAATCTTCTTATTGGACTTGGGCACACACCAAACTGCCCGAGATGGTGTTGAGAAGATGTTGACAAAGTTGTCTTGAATTGTTGAAGTGATCGTCTTAATATTCCCGGATCAAACGTTGTTGTTGAGCTAATCCATTTCTTCTTAGCTTCCTCGGCTACAAGCTGCTCCGGTTCAAGCTTCTCCTTCATTGTGCTTGGCATGATCACATCATCCTCTCCCACTTGAAAAGGATTTGACCTCAAATCTGAAAAATCTGCAAGGAAAAAGATTAAGTTAGAATGAATGAAGTTTAAAATCCAAAAACACTTACCTTGCGAGCAGGTCTTGTAGCCATTGATCTTTGTTTGGGCTGGAAAACGTCCTATTTTCATTTGAATCCACAAAATTTTACCAGGCTTAAAGATCATTCGGCATTTCTTCTTGTTTGGTTGCTGCTCCTTTCTCCATTGTTTCAACGGGTCATAATCAACTTGGACAGTAAACCGCTTTAGCCATAAGTAAAATAACCACGTCTCTGGTGTATGAGTCTTCATTTCTTCAGCTTGTTTACCCTGTGCACTTTTAACCAAAACTCGAAACAAGAGATCATAGGCGCAAAAGGTATTATCCTTTGATTCAATAAGAAACTTGTTATAGACCAGAATGTCAAAACTTTCAGGGAATGGTCTCGAAACAGAAAAAACCTCTCTAGTGTTAGGATACGAAGTGCAGTGTGTTATCCTAGAGAGTCTATCTATCAGCACAAGATTTATATTCGGTTCGTACGTTTTATCAAACAGAAATCCTCCATGCCTAAAGTTCTTTGTATGCTCAAATTTCTCACAATAATAAATCACATCTTTAAAATCAACAATTCACATATAAATCTCTTTGATGTGTTCATATTCCAGCAACTTAGATTTAGGAACAAAAAGAAATGCATACCTTTGAATTGTTGCATTAGGCACAACAATTTCCTTACATATCTTGTTTCCAATGTCATAAGGAAATGCTTCAACGGGTACTCCTAGATCAAAGACGATATGATTCTCCTTCCCACGGACTAGTGAGACAATTCCTGAGTTGTATTTAGGGAATACAACTTCAAAGTCCTGAAAATGACAAGATTTCTTACTCGGCAGCACCGGCGCAAGGTTAGTAAAACTCACAAGAGTTTCTTTATAAGCAAATTTAATCAAAGGTGGTGTCGAGAGTAAGGTTTTTTTTATCTCACCAGCCTTCACGCCAGAGTTAGAGTGAGTAATCACAACTTCTTTGCTAGGAATTTCTTGTCGAGGCGTGATCATAAGGTTAACCGGTTCTTTGAGCCTGGCTTCGGAAGTGGGTTTACTTTTCTTCAAGGCCATTTGATCTAGATGAACTTCTTGAGGAGTTAAAGGTACAAGGATGTTCTTTCTGCCCTTAAACTCAAATGAACATCTATTGGTAAATCCATCATGCATTACTTTCCGATCAGATTGCCAAGGTCTTCCAAGCAAGATATGTCCAGCATCCATTGGTAAAATATCACATAAGACCTCATCTTCATATTTCCCTATAGACAAACGAACTATGACCTGGTTCTTGACTTCCAATTCTCCCTCATCATTAAGCCACTGCAACTTATACGGCTTAGATCTCTTAGTGATTGTGAGACCAAGCTTATCAACCATAGATTGGCTTGCGACGTTGGTACAGCTACCGCCATCAATCACTAGGCTGCAGACTTTGTTTTGAACAAGGCAACGAGTGTGGAAGAGGTTTTCTCGTTGCTCATTTTTCTCGGCCTGAGTGTGCAAGTTAAGGTTTCTTCTAGTGACCAAAAGTTGTCCTGATTCCGGCATTCTAAGTGGTTCCTCCACAGGTTCAGGTTCCGAATGATCTTCTTCTGAGTCTATCTCGCCATTGGTCCTAATAACTATGGTTCTCTGATTGGAGCAAGAATGGGAGTAGTGACCAAAACCTTTGCACTTGAAACACTGAATTTCTCGAGCCTTGGTGCTTGAACCTTTATCAATTCCCTTGAGAGGTAACTCTTCATTCTTAGGCTTTGAGAACGGTATGTACTCCTTACTAGTCTTTTCTTCTTTATTTTGACTGAACCTGGTGGAACCAAAACCGGGCTTAAAATTCTTTCTTTTAAGCTGTTTCTCGAACATGACTGCCTTGTGGAGTAGCTCGTCCATTTCAACATAATGATGTACCTCAAGCCTCTCTATGATATCCCTATTAAGACCACCCATGAACCTAGCCATAGCAGCTTCATTATCTTCTTGAATATCAGCTCGAAACAACAAAGTTTCCAGTTCCATGTAGTACTCTTCTACGGACCTATTTCCTTGAGATAGATTTCTGAGCTTCATATGCAACTCTCTGTGGTAATGGCTCGGTATAAATCTTCTCCTCATAATGACTTTCATCTGGTTCCAGGTTTCAACAGGAAGATCTCCAGTCCTTTTCCTAGAAGTCACTAACTGATCCCACCAACTTAAAGCATAGTCCTTAAAGGCGGTTGGTGCTACTCTAACTTTATTTTCCTGAGTGAACTCCTTACAGTCAAAGATTATCTCTACCCTCTTCTCCCATTCTAGATACTCTTCAGGATCATTGGTTCCATGGAAAGTTGGAATCTCAATCTTGACGCCAGCTAAAGGGTCTCTAGGAGTGGTTTTGTGATTTCTAAGGAGTTGATCCTCTCTTGGTGGTCTTCTCCTGGCCTGATGTGATCTGGATGAGTGACTGTAGTATTGTTCAACATCTGTAGACTGCGGATTCCTTCTGAGTCGGTCATTGATAGATTGAATCTCCGCTCTCATGTCTGCCAAGCTTTCGCCCATCATGGCTCTAAAAGAGTCAATGAGTTGTTTGTTGGAGTTTGAGGATCCTTCGTCTTCTTCATTGGTTCCCACCATGGTACCTGTTCAGATTCAAACAAGTAACAAGTAAAATGCTCAAAGATAATACAACAACAAATAATCAAAGACAAGAAACATAGTAACCGCTCAAGTTGTCCAAAATTCCTGCAGTGCCGGTTTGACTTGATCGAATCAAATAAATTATCAAATCACGAGCAAAAATTCCAGAAACAATTTTAACAAATACTAGACTCAATCATGGTTTCAATGCAACAGATTTCACGATTTTAGGATTAACCAATGATTTTAAACAATTCTAGCAAGTTAACACGAAAATAACTGTTCAAATTCCGATAACCTCTAGTTGTGACTGTTCGACTAAATCAACCTCGAAAAATTATTAAATCATGTTCCAAAATTCTAAAATCAATTTTAACAAATACTAGACTATTTTTTTAAGCAGATTCAACAGATATCACGATTTTATCTGACAAAATAAATTTATGAAAATTCCAACAGTCAGCAGACAAAACAGATCGGAATGTAAAGAGGTGTAATAGATCGGAAATGATACAACCTGGCGTGGAGTCAGCTCTGATACCACTTGATATGATCCTAGATGAGGATCATGTCCCTGAATGCTCTCCAAGAGGTTGTGATGATCGGTGATAAGGTGAGTGATGCGGAAGTGATGATGGATGTAGAAACAGCGAGTAAGATCCGATGGATCTTGGGGATTGTTGCGAAACTTCCAAAGGGGATGGTGAACCTTTGGACTTTCAGACTTGTTCTGTACGTGGGTGAAGACCCTAGACATGGTGAACAAGGGGTGGATCGAAGTGAAACTTCCTAGGATTTGTGACAGACCCTAAGACTATCGGCTTGTTCGGTGTGAAGGAATGAAGACCCGACACTATGAACAAGAAATGATCAAACAGATTCCAGAGAGTTTTGAGAATATGAAAAGAGTTTGATAACTTAGAAATGAAGCCTTACAAGAGTTTAAATCAGCCAAAGAGTAAAGGAGAGAATCTCGAGAATTACATAGCATTAAAACCAAAGTTTGAACAAAGAAAATGACTCTTCATGTCTTCAAGTTCGGCTGAATCTTCTTATTGGACTTGGGCTGCTTTATTTGGATAAGAGATAGAAGTGGGCTTAAGCTTTATCAAGAGGCTGATGAGTGAGTGATATGGCTTACCTTATTAAAAACCTTATTTGGAAAACCCAATGGGACAAAACCAAATGAAGGGAAAAAGAGTGTAAGTCATATCACCTCTCTTGATAAATGTTTAGGTGGCTTGGATCACAACCAGTGTAGCTGGATTAGCACACACTAAACTGCCCGAGATGGTGTTGAGAAGATGTTGACAAAGTTGTCTTGAATTGTTGAAGTGATCGTCTTAATATTCCCGGATCAAAAGTTGTTGTTGAGCTAATCCATTTCTTCTTAGCTTCCTCGGCTAGAAGCTGCTCCGGTTCAAGCTTCTCCATCATTGTGCTTGGCATGATCACATCAGATTGCTTGTGAACCCATTGTCTAGGGATTAGCTCTGTGTGAGTTTGTCAGCGCCTTAGATAGATTTCAGAGGAGTTACTGACCAATTACCCCATTCTTGAGAGCTTGTTTGTCTTAGTTGATTTTACCTTGTTTTAGTTATCATCTTCGCTTGCTAGCTTCTACACTTATTTTTATTTCATCATTTTCACTTGCTGCATTACTCCTCTAGCATCTGTGCACTGCTTCTCTAGCACCTGCACTTGTCTCTCTAGTATTTTTACTTAGAATTTATTTTGCATATTTCATGTTTCACTTAGGTTGTTAGACTCCCCCATCAACTTGCTTGGCTTGAATTAAGTAAATCTGATCTCATCCTGATTGTTAGCATCACACCCATTTGGATTGACACCTTAGTACTACAATGACATGTTAGACTAAGGAATTGATATATCCATAGTTCACTTACTGCATACACAACACACCCCTAAACTTGTATTTTTACTTAGGAAAAGCATAAGGACAGGGGACTCGCATCCAATAGGACAAGTTCCTATTGCTAGGTCTCCCTTGACTACAGGCTGAGTACTGAGTAAAAATAGCTTTATCAAGCTGTTGCGGTAAGAAGTGTACCTTTGTATTTTCCTTTTAAGAAAGTGCCATATATCAACCACCACCACTTTTCTCATGAAATGAAATCCAGTAACACCTACACTAAATGCTAAAAACAAATACTTGAACATTTGACTCTCATCAACTTCAACTCACATTAGTGTCTCGGGATTTGTTCTGCGTATCATGTATAAATAAGCAGATAGCTGGTCATATCCACTCTCAGGAATACCTTTAACCAATTGTCGTGCATATCGTAGAGTCCGGTAACTTTTTCAATAATCTATCTAATAAAAAACAAATATGAGCATCCCATTAAAACAAAAAATTTGATATGCAACAAAATATGAGGTGTAGTCACTGTCTTGATCTGAAATCGTTTAGTCATTGCTTCCACAACATCCATCGGCCTAACAGTTGTTCCGATTCCACCGACAAAATATTTGTATAACATTCCAAGTATATCTTGAGTTGCTTGGCGTGATAATGCTGACCGCATAGTAACTGAACATGTATGTTCAGCTATAAACACACGAACATGAAATTTGAGATCACCTTCTACTGGTGATGCTCGTAGCCTCTATGTACATCCTTCCACCAAACACCTGACAATCAATAAGTCTGGTTTTGAGTAGTCTATGTGAAAATCAAACCTCTCAATGACTGTTAAGATCTTCAATCTTGTCTCTAAATGCTCTTTGGTTGTATAACATTGTCCAACAGCTAATGTCATGGAAGATAATTCAAAGTTCACCAAATCAGGATACCCATTTTGTTGATTTAAAAACACTGTGGATTTACTTTGCTTCATAGGTACTTAGTTCTCTTATGGTGGCATCACATACCTGCTAAAGTTCTGCGTATCTGAGTCAGTTCTGTCCGAGTCGTCACAATAATCAAATCTGCTTTCATCTTCATCTTCTTCATTCTCAAAGGTCTCACCATCCTTGCTGTCTTTTACAGTCTCAGAATCGCCGTCATCAACATCTTTTGATTCAACCAATTTTTCTCCTTCACTTCCGCACAAAGTCTAACCGTTTCTGATGATGACTAAGCCAAATAAAATTGAAATTGTCTACAGTTACCAATAATAACCGGAGGTGTTTCTGGTGGAAGATTCTGAAGGAGATACTTTGGCAGCATGTAACTTAACTCAACATTGCATACTCTCTTATCGAACCCAAAATCTTCATATAGTCAATGAATTCATCAAAAGTGATTTTTGTATTACCCTGCAGAATTCGAGAACCACTCTTGCTATCAACAACAAACAACCATCTATTATTCGCAAACATCCATTTTCCAGATACAAGGATGATGCGCTCCATTATAAGAAAATAGAGAAAGAATAAGATAGAATATCATGAGAAGGAAGGAATAACTTGGAGGTGAGGGTTGAAAACTAAAAAACATTTTGGGGAAGAAGAAGATGGAGGCATCTTAAAACCCTAAATTATTCAGTTACGTTTTTAAAAATTAATATTTCTATTTTTTGTCATTAATTAAGAAAATTATAAGCAAATCTGCGGTAACATAAACAGTAACAACTCTGCGGTAACATAGCGTCAAAAATCTACGACATGAAGTCTGTAAGCACTAAATATACATTTCTAGTAACTTTAATCTCTGCGGTGAAGGGACTTGCGCCAAATCTTTTACGTAAAAAAGATTTAAAACTCTGCGATAACTAAAATTAACAAAAAAAAAATCTATGATAACTAAAATGTTAATCTAGTAATTAAACTTTGCCAAAAAATCTAAGACCACTTGAATGTGAAATCAAGCTCTGCCATAACTAAATTTAAAAATCTACGATAAAAAAAAAGTCTACAAAATAAATCTACGGTAGAATTTTTAAATCTACCATACAAATTGTTACAGTTTAGGAAAATGAAAAAATCTTCGGTCTCTATCCTACTATTCGTTAAAAATCTACGGTGTGCTAAAATAATCTACAAGACAAATCTACGGCAAAACCAAAAATCTACAAAACCAAAAAATCTGTCATAATGTAGAACCGAAGATTTATTTCGTAGTGTTTTCCTTCCGTAGTTGCAAAGTCGTAAATAATATTTTTTTTCTTTTTAAAAATCGGAAAAAATGCTGATGTAGCATTAATTAGTAATGGCATTTCTATAATTATTTTTTTAACACATGGTCTTAAGAGTATTTTTGTGATCAAAATAAACTAATGTAATACTAATCTTTCCTATGCTAAATTAGCCATTAAATCTAAATCTAATATTATTCTAGTCATTCTCCCTATTTAATTACACACAGTATTTAGCATGTATCATAATCTAATAGTTTTACTGACATGTGTCATCATCTAGTAAATTATAATTCGGCTACATGTTGAATATCTATACGTTCAAGTTTTTATAATAAGATAGACAAAAGTAATCTCTTAGATCAAAATCAATGTGGTACGTCAAACTGCATTGCAAAAATTGGAATGAAACTTTGGGATTTGGGCTCTACAACAAATCCGCTACACTCATCGCATACGTAATATGATAATACACATCCATATTGGCCGCAAAAACTGGAGATGTTGTATCATCTGGATCAATAGACAAAATCATATAGTTCAGCAGCATCACGTGCGATACTAAGTTCGTTATCCAATTCATCAATGTCACCTTTTTCAATTGACCACTTTGCCTTCTTTAACCCTTCCACTACAGAATCCTTATAGTTCTCCGCACAACTCTTGAAACAAGGGTTCTTTGGAGAACCAATGAGAATCTTTGTGTGCTCTGCCTTCTCCATAGCTAGAGTAAGGGCAGCCTTAGCCAACTCTAATACAGTCGATGCAGAGGATGTGCGATGATCTAAGGTTAGGGATTCGATACATACTGTTGGAACTAAATTTTAACAAGTGAATTTTGTCACTTTTCCGGTAGCTTTTCCAGCAAGGTCATTACACGGAATTACCGGATTATGTGTTCATTGGAAAGCTTGCAGTTTAGACTACAACTTGGAATGCTCATAAGTTAAAATTGAAGTATAAGTGAATGAAAAATGTGAGGTCAAAGTGTGATGTTTACAATTAAAGTAATCTCAATTACTAATGTCCCACATTGCTTGGAGAGAAATGATTTGAGTGGTATATATATTACCCTCCCTTATCATGTTTACAAATGAGTAGCATGGTGCATATGGCATATGAGAAATGGGAACCACACACGCGCGCCACCGCCGCTCGCTCGGCTGGGCTGGGCTGGGCTGGGCTGGGCTTGGGCCAAAGGTCCATCAAGACTATTCTTTTTGGAGCAAATTTTTATTCAAAATTTCGGCCCAAAAATTAATCAACAGTTGCGACTCTTGGGTAAGCGTCATTTTGGTTTTATAAAACCGACTCCCGCCATCCTCTTAAGGGATACGTTTTTTGTCCAACCAAAAATTCGATCACCCACAAAATTAGTGTCTCGAGAGGATACATAGATCTTTCGTTCGTTAGACTTTAATTTCGAGTGTTGCGAATCATTGATAGTCGCGGTTTTATCTTAGGATTCGGAATCGCATCAACCCGTCTCACTACGGGTGATTGTTAGAATTAAGGACAAAGATTATTCTCGACTCCATTTCTTGTTTTAAGAGTTGTTCTTAATTCATTTTTTCTCAATTCGATTTTCTCGGTTCATACAATCTTAATTCTGAAAATCCGCTACACGGATTGAGAAATTTCGCCACATGACAACTGATGGTGATGATGTCAATATGACAAGGAAAGTCCCTCTCATGGACAAAATGAAATGCCTGTGGACTCCGTAGCATGAGACCTGTTTGGAGTTCGTCTCTAGGCGGCCACTGTTCCCCAAGAGAACTATCTGGGGATGTCTCAATTACCCGCTGCCATGGTGCACGGGTTAATGCCCAAAAAATTTGACGGCAAAGGCTTCAAAACGTGGCAAAACAAGATGCTCTTCTACATGAGTAACTTAAACTGTGAGAAGTTTTTGAAGGAAGATCCACCGATTGTTCCATTCGGAAACACAGATGCTCATCTTCTTGCTACTGTGGATGCATGGAAACTTGTAGACTTCATGTGCAGAGTTGGATCTTAGGCCGCCTCATTGATCCACTGTATCAAGTTTACAGTCAGGAAGCACGAACCTCTAAGGAACTCTGGATGGCCTTGGAGAAGAAGTACAAGTCTGACGATGCTGGTGGTCAGAAATTTGTTGTTGCAAAGTTTCTAGACTTCAAAATGGTGGACTCCAAGCTCATCATGGAACAAGTCGATGCATTGAGTTTGTTGTGTCATGAGATAGCGGCCGAGGGAATGCAAATCTGTGAGATCTTCACAGTAAATTGTTTTATTGAGAAACTTCCCCCGAGTTGGCTTAGTTTTAAGAACTATCTCAAGCACAAGAAGAAGCCTATGTCACTCTCTGATGTCATCATGAGGCTTTAAATAGAAGAAAGGAACCGTGCTAATTTCTCTCTTCCGGAGGAACACACTGTCAATGTGGCTGAGCACAAGAGCAAGGGTAAAGGGAAACAAATGAATCTGAAAAAGTCCCTAAAACCAACATTTTCAGCAAACTTCAAGAAGGTTGCAAAACCAAGATAGAAGTTTAAAGGAAAGTGCCACAAGTGTGGCAAGGTAGGCCACAAATCTGATGTATGCATGAGCCAACCCAAGGGTAATAAAAAGGCTGAAGCTAACCTCACTGAAGAGGATATGTGTGCGGTCATCAATGAAGTGAACATGGTGGATGACAACCCACACGAGTGGTGGTATGACACTGGTGCAACCACCCACATCTGCACTGATAAGTCGATGTTCACCACTTATCAGAAGAGCAAATCTGAGAAGCAGTTGTTCATGGGAAACACGGCTTACTCAAAGATTAAAGGTCGCGGCAAAGTGGTTCTGAAGCTGACGTCAGGACATGAACTCTCACTCAACAATGTGAAGCATGTGCCGGACATGAGGAAGATCTTGGTTTTGGGAACTCTCCTGAGCAAGGCATGATTCGGCGTCAACTTCGAAGCTGGTAAGTTGGTCCTTAGAAAGAATGAGATGTATTTGGGAAAGGGTTATGCTAAAGGAGGACTTGTCAAGTTGTGTGTTTTGACAGTCCTTCGTATTGATAAGATTAATAATGCTAATGTTGTAATTGTTGACAATTCATCTAATAATAATTTTGTTGCTTATTTGGTTGAGTCTTTTAATATTTGGCATGAACGTTTAGGACATGTCAATTATAAATCTATGCAAAGATTGATGAATTTGAACCTAATTCCGAAATGCAAAGTAAACAAGGATAAATGTGAAGTATGCGTACAGGCTAAACTCACAAAAACTCCTTCTCCCCAAGTTCAAAGAACCACAGAACCTCTAGGTTTAATACACACAGATTTATGTGATCTGAAATTTATACAAACTAGAGATGGTAAAAAGTATTTTGTGACATTTATTGATGATCACACAAAATATTGTCATTTATACTTGTTACGTAGCAAAGATGAATGCCTTGTCAAAATTTCAAGAGTATAAGCTCGAAGTTGAGAACCAACTAGGTAAAACTATTAAAATAGTTCGAAGTGATAGAGGAGGTGAGTATGATGGTCCATTCAATGATTTTTGTCAACAACATGGCATCATACATCAAACAACAGCTCCCTATTCCACAGAGTCTAACGGAGTTGCGGAAAGGAAAAACCAAACTCTGAAAGAGATGATGAATGCAATGTTGCAGGAATCTGGGTTACCCCAGTCAATGTGGGGAGAGGCTTTGTTTACTACGAACTATATCCTCAATAAGATACCACATAAAGTTACTGGCAAAACGCCATATGAACTTTGGAAAGGTGTTGTACCTTCGTACAAATACCTGAATGTGTGGGGGTGCCTTGCAAAAGTCGCAATACCACCTCCAAAAAAGGTCACAATCGGACCTAAAACAGTGGATTATATTTTCATAGGATATGCACACAACAACAGTGCTTATCGTTTTCTGGTCCACAAATCAGATATACCTGATATCCATGTGAATACAGTAATGGAATCACGGAATGTATCTTTCTTTGAAAACATTTTTCCTTGTAAGGACAAACAACGTTCGAAGAGAACAAAGAGAAACAAGCTCCTCAACAAATGAGGGAAGCACTTCCAGAACTTCAACTTTTGAAGTGGAAGATGTAGTAGATGAACCTCGACGCAGCAAAAGAGCTCGTAAGGAAAAATCTTTTGGTGATGATTTCATGATGGTTTTTCTCACAGAAAACGAACCAAGAACTTACTCAGAAGCCATGTCTATACCAGACGCACCTTATTGGAAGGAAGCTGACAATAGTGAGAACGATTCTATATTGCAACATCATACATATGAGATTACCGATCTACTTGAAGGGTTTAAAGCACTAGGGTGTAAATGGATTTTCACAATAAAAATGAAAACTGATGGTTCTGTGGATAAGTATAAGACTAGGCTTGTTGTCCAAGGATTCAGACAAAAAGAAGGTCTGGATTTCTTTGACAAATATTCTCCAGTGACGCGAATAACCTCCATCAGACTTTTGGTTGGTATCGCAGCATTAAGAGGCCTAGAAATACATCAGATGGATGTCAAAACTGCTTTTCTACATGGAGATTTAGAAGAAGAGATCTATATGAAACAACCTGAAGGTTTTGTTATTCCCGGACAAGAAAACAAAGTCTGTAGACTTGTCAAGTCATTGTACGGACTGAAGCAAGCTCCAAAACAATGGCATGAAAAATTTGATAATGTGATGATGTCAAATGGTTTCAGCATTAACGAATGTGATCAATGCATATACATCAAATGTACCCCACACGGATATGTTTTGTTGTGTCTGTATGTTGATGACATGCTCATTATTGGCAACACTAATGACATGATTAATCAAACTAAGAATTTACTTCATAGTAACTTTGACATGAAAGACATAGGTTTGGCAGATGTCACTCTAGGTATTAAGATTCACAGACATGCTGGAGGAATCATCTTATCACAATCACATTATTCTCAAAAGATACTTGATAGATTTAAAAACTCTTCAAGTGGGACTGCAAAAACTCCAGTCGACCCACATATTCACCTGACTAAAAACTCAGGTGATGCAGTTTCTCAGGTAGAGTATGTACGAGTAATCGGAAGTCTAATGTACTTGACAAATTGTACTAGACCCGACTTAGCGCACGCAGTAAACATACTAAGTCGCTATACTAGTAATCCAGGACATAAACATTGGAAAGCTATAACTAGAGTATTGAATTACCTACGTTATACCAAAAATTATGGACTACACTATGGTACAGAACCAGGAGTTTTGGAAGGATACAGTGACGCGAACTGGATCGCGGACTCCAAAAACTCAAAAGGAGGTGCAGCAGTGTCCTGGAAATCTACCAAACAAACCATGATAGCCACATCAACCATGGAATCTGAATTTGTCGCTTTAGACAGAACTGCTCAAGAAGCAGAGTGGCTTCGAAATATTTTGGAAAATATCTCAATGTGGGAGAAACCAGTGCCAGCTTTACGTGTAAACTGTGATAGTCAATCGGCTATGTCTCGGGCACTAAATAATAATTATAATGGCAAGTCTCGTCACATACGAAGACGACATAAAACCATTAGAAACTTGATCTCAACAGGAGTACTCACGATTGATTATATTAAATATGCCGATAACCTGGCTGATCAGTTCACTAAAGGTTTGGCAAGAGATCAAGTAGAAAAATCATCAAGAGGAATGGGTTTAAAAGCCTATGAATAAAGTTGAAGTTTGATGGAAACCCCACCTACATGACTGGAGATCCCAAGAAGTAGGTTCAAAGGGACAACTAATTCAAACTTAACATGGAAGAACACTGTGAGATTACTATCTCTACCCATTTCCTAGGATGATATACAGTGTTACATTGGAATGTATAAGGATAAGCATTTGGTTTTTAATGATTCCATATGGATCACCTAGTGAGTGTGAAATGGGGTTGTTTCTAGGAGAATGAAGGAAAGGCTATATTCTCCAAGTTCACTAACGATAACCAGGCGAGTTCAAGGCCAAAATGAACACAATAGAGAACAAAGTTCTATGAGAAAATGAAGTTGTGTTATAGTTGTTGTCTAGGTTTACATCAAAATCCGGGTGGTTCAAGACATCATGTCCACCTCCTGGCCAAGTAAATCCGACAGCTACTAACTACGAGTGGTTCAAAGCTGATACATTGCTACCAACTCAGATACAGTAATTTTTCGTTATACTCTCGAAAAGTCCGTCTGTCTGTCTAGTCAATTAAGTTGGTCTAATCAGTAGAGTCTTAGAGTTTATCGAGTCATCATATGTTTAGAGAATATTTCTATTCATGTGGGGGATTGTTGGAACTAAATTTTAACAAGTGAATTTTGTCACTTTTCCTGTAGCTTTTCCGGCAAGGTCATTACCCGGAATTACCAGATTATGAGTTCATTGGAAAGCTTGCAGTTTAGACTACAACTTGGAATGCTCATAGGTTAAAATTGAAGTATTAGTGAAGGAAAAATGTGAGTTCAAAGTGTGATGTTTAGAATTAAAGTAATCTCAATTACTAATGTCCCACATTGCTTGGAAAGAAAATATTTGAGTGGTATATATATTACCCTCCCTTATCATGTTTACAAATGAGTAGCATGGTGCATATGGCAGATGAGAAATGGGAACTACACTCGCGCGCCGCTCGCTCCGCTCGGCTGGGCTTGGCTGGGCTTGGGCTTGGGCTTGGGCTTGGGCTTGGGCAATTGGACCAAAGGTCCATCAAGACTATTCTTTTTGGAGCAAATTTTTATTCAAAATTTCGGCCCAAAAATTAATCAAGAGTTGCGACTCTTGGGTAAGCGTCCTTTCAGTTTTATAAAACTGACTCCCGCCATCCTCTTAAGGGATACGTTTTTTCTCGAACCAATAATTCGATCACCCACAAAATTAGTGTATCGAGAGGATACATAGATTTTTCGTTCGTTAGACTTCGATTTCGAGTGTTGCGAATCGTTGATAGTCGCAGTTTTATCCTGGGATTCGGAATCGCATCAACCCATCACACTACGGGCGATTTTCAGAATTAAGGACAGAGATTATTCTCGACTCCATTTCTGGTTTTAAGAGTTGTTCTTAATTTATTTTTTCTCAATTCGATTTTCTCGGTTCATACACATACTTCTTCTAAGGACGAGAAAGACGCGGTGCCTTTACAAGCCTTAAGTTTCGTTTGTGATTATTGAAGCTGATAGTGTATTAGTTGCGTGGGTTCTTAATTAATTAATTGGGTTGACTTGAACCAAACTAAACCGGCTGGACTTGTGAACCCCACAAAAATCAGACGTATTATCATGGACTACGTGAGATGAATTCTGGTGTGTGGAATAGTTTAGGCAATGTTTTATTATTAAATTATTAGGTCGGGTTGATTTCAATATTGACATGGAGTTAATTAATTTAATTAGAGAAACACTGAGTGAGCATTAACCCGTTAAATTGATATTAGAGTTTTGGAATTAATCTAATTAATTTAATTAATTAATTTTTGGATCTAGTGTTTGACTGGTTAATCTAAACCGTGACAGATCGAGTTTGTTGTTGAGCCGTCTTGGGGACTTAGATTGTCAAGGACAAAAAGCACTCTAGAAGCATCTAGGAGTTTCTCCTTAAGAGACAGTATTTTATACGCTTGATGTCGGATTAGGTTAAAAACATAAAAACTAAGTCGTATTGGTAAGTGCAGGCATAAGAGCTCCAACCTCGGTCACGGGTCTTATGCCCGGTGTCGTGATGATGGCTGGCTGTGGTCACGGGAGCTCTGGCCGGGTTCTTCAAAAGGCTTGACCTTGTGACCGAGGTTTCACATGTCTTCACTCTTTGGGATTTATCTTCCAAATGGCTAAATAAAATGCTTCGATTCTTGTCCGAGATAAAATTTAATTCTTCT
This sequence comes from Cardamine occulta, assembly GCA_028015245.1. Classification (NCBI taxonomy): domain Eukaryota; kingdom Viridiplantae; phylum Streptophyta; class Magnoliopsida; order Brassicales; family Brassicaceae; genus Cardamine; species Cardamine occulta. The sequence goes on along the minus strand of CM051370.1, from coordinate 15,270,627 downwards.
AGCTTTCCATAGACACCAAGATCATTGGATTCTATGCACGGGAAAGTCTACAATTAATGTCAAACTTCTGATGCTCTGAAATTGTCCACAACCGGGTTTTGCTTGTCTTTTATGTCCTTTTTCTTCCAAAACTTCTAAGAGGGTGTATTTGAAACGACCGCACTTCAATTTTTTTTTTTTTAACACGTGGCTAAACAACGCTAACGCCCATACATTAACATTTAAAACCACTCCACAATAAAATAAAAAACATCAAAATTAACGCCCATACGTTAATATTAAACATAAACTATTTAACGTTAAAAATACTACAACCCACAGGTTCACTGTACAGCCGTTTAGAAAAAAACTTAAAAGTAAAGGTCCTAGGCACCCCTCTTCACCTCCACGATTCCACGATCACGTCTTATCTGTACCTACATCCACAACAGTGCTACGTCAACATTTGGAAAACCAAATGCTGAGTGAGATTTTTCATCTCAGACAACAGATTATACCGAACTTACAAGCATAATCAAATAACCATATACAACAAGAAATCAATATCGACAACTATCATTTCTAATATCCTACAGCAATTCACACCAAGAAAAGCTGTACCACAACTTAGTAATAACCAATTTAACACCAATCCATGTTTCTCTATCCACCACAAGCTTAACAAGCACAAGCTAAGCTTATGACCAAAAACCATATAATCTTAGGAAAAACAACTCCACACCAAGTCAAGCCGGAACTCACAATCCAAGCTCGACACAACACCAACAAGCACCAATCTATGGTTATCTATCCACCACAAGCTTAACAATCACCAGCTAAGCTTATGACACCACCACAGAATTTTTCGGAAAAACAATCTCACACCAAGTCAAGCCAGAAATCTCACAATCCAAGCTTAACAAGGCACAACAACAACATATCCAAGGTTCTCTACCCATTCCAAGCTCAACCCACACAAGGCAAGGCTCACGCCTTCACCACAGAACCTCACGGAATTTATCATAGCTCCATACAAGTTTATCCAAGTCCCACAGCCTCACACAAGGCTTAGAGACAACCCATGGCCACAAACTCACCTCGGAAGTAGATGGATTCTAGACTTATATGGAAACTCAAGCTTCAGAATATTTCTCCTCCTTCTCTACACCACCACGCCAAACTCTAGCTTCAGTATCACACTTCCGTCAAGCTTCCAAGCTTCTCCACAAGCTTTCTAGCCTTTTCTCTCAAGACCTAAGCTCCACAAACATTTTCTCTCTTCTCTTCCTCTTCCTTCTCTTCACGTTTCTTTTCTCTTCCACACACAAGCTTCTCCCTCTCTCAGCTTTAGTCTCACGCTCAAGGAGCAGAGGAAGAGAAGTCAATTTAAAATTTTATTCGTTTTTACAAAAAAACCCCAAACTTTCGTTTCGATTTTATGACACCCCAAACAAATCTAAATTAGCTATTTCAACCCCATAACTAATTTCTCGAGACTTATAGAAGGTTCATAAACTAGAAAGAATTCCCAATTAATTATATTAATTCAATTAATTTAATTAATTAAAAATAATTAATTTTCGGGGAATACGGGCGTTACAGTATTGGACTGAGTATTTAGAGAAATTTGAGTTTAAATGACAAATCATGTGTTATTGAAACATGAGTTTTTAAATATTTTTTAAAATCAAGTGTTATTGGATTAATGATTTTAAATTATATACTCAAATCCATTGTTGTTGGAAACATGATTAGAATTTAATTTAAAAGTTTCAGATGAGATTTGAGGAGATTTTTTAGTTAAAAATACAAAGACCAAAATCCCAGGGTTTTATGTGAGATTTCAAAAAATTTAATACCAAAATTGCTAATTCACCAAAATTTCACCTAATAATCTCAAAACTCATTAAAACTCAAATCTCTCCAAATATTCACTCCAATTCACCCCCTAAATGTCTCCACGAAATAAAAATGGTAGAAAATGGCCTTGAAGTCTCCATAATCACTTGTTTCTTTATTGAAATCCTAATAAAAACATATAAAAAGTGGACGAAAATACGATGTTATCAACTTTCCCGACTTAGACTTTGCTTGTCCTCAAGTAAAAAAGAAAGCTAAACCGGTGGAGATGTTTTGAAAATCACGGAAACACTTATATGATCAGAGACAATGCTGTAATAGATGACCTACGGATTTGTTAGTATAGAGATTCACATCAAATTTCGGATCTGAGCTCTTCTTAGCTTCAAATTTTGGATCTGAGCTTTTCTACATCCCTAGCACTAACTAGCTCATAAATCATGAACTAGAATCTACATGGGACACTATTCTTCTCGGCACAAACTTTACACTTTCTACTAAGCTCAATCTGAAACAAAGGCCTTCCACTCAGAAAATCATTCAAGGTTTGAAAGGAAGATACGTTTGGTTGTAGTGGAATTGTTCCCTTGACAGGAACAACTACTTGGATTAGCAAGTGTGATTGAAAGTTTAAGAGAATCCAAGTATGTCTAATGTATCCACAAGTTCAAATGTAATGCACAGTCATGATAATTGCAATTCAGATTAAGGTTCTAATAGATAGGGATATGTTAACAAATCAAAGCATGCTTCAACCAAGACTAGACTTATGAACTAAGATTCCAAGCATGCTTCAACAAATACATCTCAGGCCCTTCTCCAAACTTAAATTAAACAGTTTCTTGTATAATAAAAATCCAAAGGAAGGCTTCAAGAGTTTCAACAAACAAAGCAAAACAAATGGAAAAATAAATCAAACAATGCAATGATATGTACAGTGGAGTGATAGGGGTGGTACCTCATGGTGCGGAGAAGAAAGCATCAGCAACTGCATCCATGCTCTCTCAGGTGTATGTTGGCAGTTCTACGTGCTGGCTCGACCCTTTTGGTCAAGTGGAGTGGTTGAGTCAGGCTTTTACTGAGTGTTGACCCGAGCTGAATGGTTGAGTCATCGTGTCGAGTCTTTGCATTCGTTACTTTGACTTTGTCTTTTCCTTATCATTCCATTTCCAAGCTTCCTTGCTTATTTCCTGAGATAACAAACTCTAGAAAACACATCAAAGATACCAAAAAAATTTAAAGGAGTATGTACAAAGATAAGCATGGGACTTTCTCCCAAGTGAGGTTGTTTTAAGTCTCATAGCTTGACTGTTCCTACTCTAGGCTTTGAAAGGTTCATCGAGGGGTACTGAGGTCCCCTTTGGAATGACTTGGTCTACCATGTAAGGCTTGACCCTTTGTTCATTGACTACAAACTCATGTCCTTCCTTAGTCATCAGAGTAATAGCCCCATAGGGCATAACCTCTTTAATGCAGAATGGTCCTGACCATCTTGATTTTAGATTCCCTGGAAAGATTTTGAATAAGAGGACTTGATCTCCGTCTTTACACTTCTTGGGCAGGATCTTCTTGTCATGGAAAGCTTTGGTCCTTTTCTTGTATACTTTGGAGCTCTCGTATGCATCAAGTTTTATTTCCTCCAGTTCATGCAAACTCATTTCTCTCTTCTCCTGAGCTATTTTGAGATCGAGGTTGAGAAGCTTGCTTGCCCAGGTGGCTTTGTACTCAATCTCTATTGGAAGATGGTAGGCTTTCCCATAGAGAAGCTGGAATGGTGTTTTTCCTATTGGAGTCTTGAAAGCAGTAATGTAGGCCCATAGAGTATCATCGAGTTTAGTTGCCAAGTCTCTCTTTGAAGTCCCAACTACTCTAGCGAGAATGACTTTGATCTGTTTGTTAGAGACTTCTACTTATTCACTGGTCTAAGGGTGATATGGTGTAGCTACCTTGTGCTTCACTCCATACTTCCTTAGTGGGGATACAGGATCTCACACCCAATAAAGTATCAAATTATTATTAAGATAAAGTAGAATTTGTTTGTGGAAATAAACTTGAAATTAGAATTAGATTTACAAAGTAAAAAGCATGAATTTTTCAATATTTATTTCGAGTAAGAAAATTATCGACCCTCGCACAAGACTTTGGGGGTGTATATTTATACAACAATTAAGGACTTAATGCTACGAATAAAATCTAATTAATCCTATGATTCTTCTTTAATTCGTCTGTTTTGATTTGGTCTTTAATGTCGTAACGTTCTGACTTTTAAATGATTTTCTCCTTCAGCTTGCATATTCAGCTATCTTTGCGGACACTCCTTGCTTCGCTTGCTTTTTCCCTTCGTGAAGCTTCACCACTGAACGGACCCCAATTTGCTCCGTCCAGCACTTGTACGGTTCGCCCGTCCTTTCTTACTCCCAACTGCCCCAACCTTTACTTTGACCTGCTAAAGTGTTGACACGTGTCATGATTAGAGAGAGTGGATCCTCGGTTCAGATCTGGTATCAACATTTCTCCCAGAGTCCTCTTAGCAGCTGTCCGGCTCGGAGGACTTAAGTATTTTTCTTAGATGTTGCCTTTTGATCCCTTAAGTTTTAGGGGTTCGGCTATCTTGACGCCTTAACCCGCGTCCTTTAAATATCGAGGCGTAGGAAACTCTTCACTTACCACTATTTTCAAGAGGGTTCTGCTTCTCGAATCAAATAATCCCTATTCCAATTTCTACTCTCCTGTGTTAACTTTAGCGAGAGATTTCTTGAACTACTCATATTATGTCAACCCCTTCTGCAAATTTTGCTACTTTCGGAAAAGAAAATCAGAAAGCCTTGCCAGGCGATTGTACTCGTCGTGATGACCAGTTTGGTCCTCATTCTTCGACACTTTCTACATTCGAATCAGTTGAAGGCATCAGAAAATATTGTAAAGTTCCATCACATGTTGACTTTGCGCTCCCAAATCGTGATGAATCTCCAGAATCAGTCAGTGAGGAGTTTATGTGTGTTTATAAGGTTTATTTCTACAGCTGTGACCTGTTTTTTCCTTTTCCCGATGCACTTCTTTTGTATCGTCATTTTCTCGGGATGGCAATTCCTCAGATGTGTCCGGATATGCTTCGCTACATCTTATGCTCATTTACTGTTCCTGCAGAGGCCAGATTTTCGTTAAGTTCCAGTGATCTCTTTAATCTTTTCAGTGTTCGTATTACAAATAAGAAGATAGTCACATATACTGTTTATCCTCATGCCGAAAGAACATTAATCTCCGGCCTTCTGGACAATGATAGTCATTGGAGGAAGTATTGGTTTTTTGTGAAGATTAGCACTTCTTCAGTTAGCAAACTTGCTGATGTATTGCACCTCGAATGGGCGAAACTCTCAAAATTGCCATGCACAAGAAACTGAAGAAAAATATTGATGACATCGGTAGGCAGCATCGAGACCGGTATAATGCTGTGAACGAAGTCCCTAGTCGTAGGACTAGATTGATTTCAGAACTTCCTATCTGCTCTACTAAGCCTTGTTCGTGTCTTGGTTCACACCCTCGTCTATCCAGCTCAGCCGAAGTTGCTAACAAAAGTGCTGAAAATATGAGTGCCACTCAGCGTCTTAAAAGAAAAATAATTACTCCTGAATCTAGTCCTCGGGAGGTCAGGGCAAAAGTTCAAACATTCAAAAGGGGAGAGGACTCTTCAGCAATAACTCTGCCTCCTTCTCGAGCTCAGACTCGAAGGAATATTGGGAGAAATCTGTCCAGAGATATCTGTAATGATTTGAATCATCAGGATAAAAATATACCTATTCGTGGCAGTAGTTTTTCCTTTTCTCCTGGTCATAACGTCATGGTTTGCTTCTACAAATAGGCCATTAGAAAGAGAGTCCCGTCGAAAGACCTTGTTGTGGCAAAAATGTGAATCTCAGATCTTCAATCAAAGATTAATAATGATATGGTCAAGGTTGACAAATTTTATCAGTTAGAGAAAGAACAGGATAATGCCCTTGATTCTCTTAGGCTGTCGCAAGAAAAAGTAGCTATGCTCGTACATGAACTTAATGCTGTGCGAGTTACATTGTCTTTGCTTCAGGAACAGAATGCTCTTCTCTTGAAGCATTTTGATGAACTAAAGTGGAAGTACGATGCTCTTTAAAAGCTTCGCGAGACAAATCAAAGGTGTCTAGTAGTGCGAATTGGAATAACGCGAAGGATCATTTTCGTGGGATGATTGAAGAAATAGTTGGACATTTCAATTCTTTGAAGGAAAAGATGCGGCTTAAATCCGATGTTAACGAGCTAACGAGCAATCAATCTCTTCTATTGAAAACTTCGTTGACAGAGGTTGAAACTCAGTTACGAGCAATTCAATCTACTGAGCCAGACTTTGAACGTTATAGTTCGCTTCTTGCTGACCTATTATCTTATGCTGATCCTCTTTTTGTTTCATCTGAAGTGATTATTGGTCATACTTCTACTGGAACTACTGGAGGACCTTTTTCACTTCCGGAGGAGGTAAAGTTTAATCAATTTGGCTCTAATTTTTCAATCATGAGTTCCAAACACGTGACTAAGCTTAGATTTGAAATTATTCAGGCTTTGTCCAACGATGGAAACTTGGCCCGTGAATCTTTGGATCGACCTTAACGATGATTATTTCGAAAATCATTTTTAGCTAGGATGCATTTTTGTGGTTTTGTATTTGTGTAAAGTTTTAGTGGTTACGACCATTATAAAGGAAGACCATAACCATTTAACCTCGGTAAAATGCGAGAAATGAACTGGGCTTCTGAATTGGCATGCCTTAACCATTTTTAAAGGAAAACTATGTCAAGTGATCCTCGGTAATTTTATACGAGGATAGAGCTCAGCTTATGAAACATCCAAGGGGACTGATTCAGTTTTTAATCCGGACTTGTTAGTTCGTTTATAGAATCATGATGCGAGAATTAAACTCGGCTTAACAGATGCTAGGCTGTGCTCAAGTTAGATAATGTGAGGCTGTGCTTAGCTTATATAATGCAAGGTTGTGCTCGGTTTAAATAATGTGAGGCTATGCTCGCCTTATGTAATGTGAGGGTATGCTCGGCTTATGGATTGACATTTGATTTAACTGTCCCAGCTTTATCTTGCGAACCAAGAAGGTTAATGTGAGAAAATATGGCTTTATCCTCCGAACAGAATTCACCATAGCAAGTGTGAGCTTCTCCATCATCGAATAATGAGTTTTTGGGCCGGTCAAACTTTTGCTTACATAGTAGATTGGTCGTTGCTTTCCTTGATCCTCCCGTATTATTACTCCACTTACCGCATATTCGGAAACCAAAATATAAAGGTACAGTCTTTTGCCAGTATGTGTTTTTGAAAGGATCGGAGGAGTGGTGAAGTATGCCTTTAGTTGCTTAAAATCTTCTTCGCATTCATCACTCCAAACAAACTATTTGTCTCCTTTGAGTAATTAATAAAAGAGAAGGCACTTGTCGATTAACCATGATATGAATCTATTGAGGGCTGCAATCCTTCCCATCAAATGTTGTACTTCTTTGAAGTTTCGTGGCAACGGCATCGTAAGAAATGCATTGATTTTATTTGAATTTGTCTCAATGCCGCGCTGTGTCATTATATACCCAAGAAATTCTCCGGACGGTACACCGAAGTTGCACTTTGCAGGGTTAAGCTTCATGCCATAGTTGTTCAATATTTTGAAGCATTAATCGAGGTATTCAATGTGCTCGAACTATTTGAGGGAGTTAGTCAACATGTCATCAACGTAGACTTCCATGGTTTTCCCAAGTTGCTTGTCGAACATCTTGTTGACAAGGCGCTGATATGTTGCTTTGGCATTCTTCAATTACAAAGGGCATTACTACATAACAGTAAATTCCTTTGTCCGTGATGAATGAAGTTTTCTTTTAATCATCCGGATTCATTCGGATCTGATTGTAGCTGGAAAAGACACCCTTAAAACTCAGAAGTTCATGCCCCGTGGTTGACTCGACCAAGCGATCAATATGTGGCAAAAGAAAACCATCCTTTGGGCAAGCCTTGTTGATATAAGTGAAATCAACACAAACTCTCCACTTTCCATTTTTCTTTTTAACTACCACTGGATTGGCGAGCCAATCTGAGTATTTGACTTCGCAAATAGAACTGGCTTTGAGAAGCCTATCTACTTTGTCATTCACTGTTTTAGCTCAGTCAAGAACAAAATTTCTCCTTTTTTTGTTTTATTGGCTTAAAGCTTTGGTCTATCTATAACTCATGAGAAATAATTGCAGGATCGATGTCAGGCATGTCCTCGATAGACCAATCGAAAGAACTTTTGTACCTTGATAAGAACTCAATAAGCTCTTGGCGCAGCTTTGTGTTAAGCCTCGAACAAATTTTCACCATGCGATCCAGATGTTCCTAATCGATGGCGACATCAACGGACACCTCGATGGGTTGCTGTCAAGATCTAGATATCTTTTGATCTCCCTTCATATTCTCTACTCCATTTGGAGTTGGAAACTTAACACATTTGGGATACGTGGAAGGTACTGCTTCCATTTGGTATATCCAAGAGGTTCCCAAAATGACGTTGTACCCAGCCAGTGGATCAAAAACTGTAAATTTGATGATCTTTGAAACTCATGCTACGAGCACAAGTAATCTAATGGTGCCAAGTGACATGGATGTTTCGCTTGTGAAATTGATGAGCGGGGTTGGAGGTCTAACTATATCCGCCCTTTATAGAGTACTTCGGAAAATGTGGCGATATCAAGAGTTATCACCAATATATCATCATGAGGTTTTGCAAAGTGTTGAGTATCGAACTCTTCAAAGGTTATCAACGTATTATTTTTGATTTCCCTTGGTTCGCTACTCACTTTCATAACAGCAGCCCGCTTATGCTTTTTGATTGCACGGACTGTGTCTTGACATAACTTCGAGCCTCCAATGATTATGTCTATTCTTCCTTTCGGAGGTTTGGTTGGAGTATGCTTGGAAGTTTTTGATTTCTTTGCGAGTTGCTCTACGCTTTGCTCATCATGATCTTTATGATATTGCTCAATGAACTCTTTGATCTTAAAGTCTGTGTGGTCTCTAGAGGACCACAGCTCGGCCAAGTGTTATTTGAGGACACTGCACTCTTTGGTACTATGCCCATTGACTCTGTAGATGTGACAATAAGAAGTCTCATCGCAAACCCAAGTATTTGAGTAAGGAGATCCAAACTTTCCTTTGCTAGGAGAGGATCGTCCAACACTATTTTTGTACGGGGTAGCCCTGAAGCGTTTGGTATTTTTTCTGGTCTTTGGCTTGATCTTTTTAATTGTAGACACAACTCTAGGCTTTATGGTTTTATACTTTTTCTCAACGGTTGCCTTTTCTTCTTCACCTTTGATCCAGTTGTTCGCTTGAAACAAGGCATCATGGATGGTAGTCTGCTTGTTAACTGTAAGCTCCAAGTGGAATCTTGACTTGTGCAATAAACCATTTTGTAAGCCAGTGCGGCAGTGTGTGATATTTCTGAGATCTTAGACAATATGTACTTGCACTTAGAAATATGTTTTCCCAAAGATTCCTGAGGACCCTAAGACAGATTCCAAAGGTCACTATCCATTTTACCTTTCTCCATGAGTACTGAACATTGCATGATAAAGGCTGATGACAGTTGCTTGAAACTATCAATCATAGCGGATTCAAGTTGTGTAAACCAAAAGGAGTTTGACCAGAAATATTCTCTGAAAATAGCTTGCAATAACATGTATCTTCTTCGTGCGCCTCGAGCTTGATTCGCCCAACTGCAATGCAAAAAGCAGCCAGATGGCTCTTAGGGTCGGTTGTTCCTTCATAAGTTGGTAGGTTGACCCTTTGCGCATCTTTCATCCGAAAGCTAGTTATCCGATTTGTAAACGGTGAACCATAAGTTTCTTCTATCACTTTTTCTACTTCAAGAGCTGAACTAGTCGTTTGGTGAAACTTTGACTTTATCTCGTCAAGAGTATGATTCACTTGGTTAAACACAGAGATGATTGCGTGTCTTCGAGTGTCTCCTATAAGAGAGGTTGGGATTAATCTTGTAGTTGATAAATCTCTTGTTGAATCCTCCTTGGTTCTGAATGTAGCTCACCTCCTCTAACTGATCAGCCTCCCCATCTTGGATCTGATACGGTTCTTCTTCCCCAACATAAATCACTGACTTCTAATGAACATTCAGCAACCTATCCATCTTCTCATTCAGTGCTCTAATGTCATTCTTGTTCTTTTTTTCACTCTCCACAAAATCCCTTGTTTTTATGTCGTACTCCTCACTGTAGTTTCCATTCGCTTGAGCTAAGTTCTCAATGAGTTCCTTGCCACTATCGACATTTCTATTTAGGAAGTTCCCATTACTAGCAGTGTCAAGGAGAGTTCTTATCGTTGGAAGGGCTCCTCTTTATAGAGTACGAAGAGAGATTCTTCAGTGAATCCATGGTGTGGACATTGGGAGGTGTAGCTCTTAAACCTTTCCCATGCCCCCGAGAATGTTTCACCGTTTTTCTGATTGAAGCCAGATATCTCATTCCATATGTGAGCTGTTCTTGAGTTGGAGAAGAATTTTGCCAAGAAAGACTTCTTGCAATCGTCCCATGTTGTAATGGATCCATTTGGCAAATTTTTTTCCCACTGGTGGGCCTTGTCCCTAATGACAAAACTGAAACAGTCGTAGCTTGAATCCATCCTCGCTTACCCCGATGATCTTAGTAAGGTTGCAGAGCCGATCAAACTGGTCTAAGTGTTCCAAGGGATTCTCCATTGGTAAGCCATGAAACTTGTTTCCTTGCACCATGTTGATTATGCTTCTTTTATCTGGAAGTTGTTGTTTTGTACAGCCGGTGGAACTATGCCTTGCCTTTGTGTACGCGTGCTTGGAGCATCCCCAGCTCCAATGACTCTAGGTCTTGCTTATTGTTCAGCCATTGCTTTAGGTGGAGCTAGTCTGACCCTTTCCTGTTGAGGTTGTGGCTGTAGTCGGTTGATGTGGTCAAGGTATTGGATTAGGTTGTGACTGCCCTGAGATCTTGTGTGCATTCAAGTGTTTGAGAAGACTCGATAGTAGCACTCAATCGATGTGGTCGAGCTTAGTGGTCGAGTCAAAGTACCTGATATAAACATAAGGCAAATATTCAAACCAAATCAATAAACAAAGAAAGTAATAACAAAACCAAAGATAAATGTAACAAAATTATAACAGAACTTGATCTTAAAAGCAAAGATATCTTAAATGTATCACATAATCACCCAAATGGCAACGACACCAAATTGAAAAAATGGGTTTCTTAGGTTTCAATCAATTGTAGTACAATAAGTGTCAATCCATAATGAGTGATGTGCTAGCAATCAAGATATATCAATGCAGTTTAAGTCAAGCCAATTTAAAGATGATGTTTAAAACTAACAACCTAGGCAAATTGAAATGCAATGCAGTAAATAAACTAAGTGCTAAGCATACTTGAGATGTCAGTTCAAGTAAACAAAGGGAACAAGTAAATGAAACAAGTAAATGAAACAAGTAAATGAAACAAGTAAATGAAACAAGGAAATGAAAAGCAAAGAACCACTCAACCTTACTGCTCGAGTGGTGTGGTCGAGTTGAGATATGAATAAGAGAAAACAAAAAATCAAAGGAGTGAATGAACGATTTAAGCTATAGAGAGACAATAGGGCTCATAGGGATGGACCTGTGGACTAGGGGATGAAATTGAATGACTTGGGTACTTAACAAACACAACCAACTTTGGGCTAATCCCTTGACAGTAAATCTCTAAAATGAATCAAACCCACTGTTGTGGTGAAAGATCTCGAGCCTAAAGGATGACATACCTAGTTCTGCTAGAGCCATGCAATCAAACAAGCAATGAAACATATTTACTAAAGCCAATGAACATTCCTAACAAATGATTCTTTAGATATGAAATAATCACTCCATTTAATTCCAAATACTCATGCTAATGTATGCAAATCTCGGGAAATATATGAGTCAAGCGATTTCATGCACACTCTCATGTGGAAATCACCTAAGTTTAAGTTCCAATTGATCAAGGAGAAACAAGCATTAAATACTCTAACCCAGAAGAGATTTATATAAAATAAACACTTTAATACCGAGATAAATCATGATCATCACTTATCTAATCTATCCCTAATAACCCTAAGATGAACTACTCACAATCCATAAGAACTCACAAATGTTCAAACCCAGAAAACTCTAAATCTGACATATGTGATAGATCAGATTGAGATAAGAAGGTTTGTAGAAGAAATGATATGCAAATACTGATTATATAAAAAGATATCAAAATTACAAGAGTAGAAAATGAAGTACAAGGAAGAAGAGATTAGGAGGCAGAGAGAACAGGTTTTGAGTTGATAAAGTCGTGGATACCCTATTAGGGTTAATACATCTGTTTTATACTAAATGACAACAAAGCTTAAATAAAGACAAAATGAAATCCCAAGAATTCCGGAAAAGCCACTCGACCATAGTGATCGAGTGGTAGGTCGAGTGCTGTGCCTACTCTTCAATCAGCTCCTTGTGAGAATCCAAAGCTCCAGCCCAGTGCCATCAACTCCTTATGCTTCCAAAACACCCATAAGTATCTGCATCCAACCCCAAATATGCACTATGCATGCAATGCCTATGCAAAAGACTCTAAAACTCCTAAGTAATGGTCTATACAAGGTATGAATGCTCACTAAAATGATGATAAATATATGCTAAAAACATGTAAAATACAGAGATATCAGTGATTCAACTCCTACCGCAATGAGGATGGTCCAATCTCTAAAGAGGATGCGAAGAGGACAAACCAAGTCATCTTGTATCAGACACAATCAAGAGAAAGGAGTTGTCCAACCCAAAAAACCTCAACAAAGGCTTCAAAAGCATGTGCGACTGTCCAAGCTCGTTGGTGACTATCCCAGTTACCCCAGAGGGCTCCCAGTTCGCCCAGAGGGCTCCCTGTTTGCCAGTAGAGCTGCCAGTTCGCCCGGAGAGCTGCCAGTTCGCTCAGGGGGCTCCCAGTTCTCCCGGAGAGCTCACAGTTCGCCCAGAGGGCTCCCGGTTCGCCCGGAGAGCTCACAGTTCCTATAGAGAGCTACCAGTTCGCCCAGAGGACTCCCAGTTTTCCCAGAAGGCTCCAAGTTCTTCCGAAGAGCTCTCAGCTTTTCAACAAAGAGCTCTCATGTTATCGATCAGTTAATAATCCGATATAATCATGAGCTTTACATATTCATGACGCAGAGATAGCGGGAAATTTTGAGAATCAATTCTTCAAAGAAGCCACTAGGTCTAATCTCGTCAATAGAAGCCACTAGACCTAATCGTCAATAAGTTGCTAAGGAAGATCATCTCCAATCACTCATTATATTCGATCACTCATCGAGATAAGTTTTCTCATAACCGAAGAAGTCGATATATCCTAGCAAGATGAGGCATAGCCAAGCTGAGTGAGAAACCAAGGAGCTAAAAAAAAGACAACAATAATGATGTCCAAGCAGAGGGATAACCGAGCTGACGCTTCTGATTTTGGCAAAGTCCATCGAAAGCTGAAGGGATCTAAGTGTTGAGTTTTCTCTTCACTAAATTAGATTCCATCTCACAAAGCTTTTTCCGAGTTATAATTCTTGGGAAAATATATTTATTACGGGGGAATTTAATTGTTGAGTCCGCTCTTCACAAAATTAGATTCCATCTCACAAAGATTTTTCTGAGTCATAATTCTTGCAAAAATATATTCATTACGGTGGAATCTAAGTGTTAAGTCCGCTCTTCACAAAATTAGATTCCATCTCACAAAGATATTTCCAAGTCACAATTCTTGGGAAAATATATTCATTATAGTGGAATCTAAATGCTGAGTCCGCTCTTCACAAAATTAAATTCTACCTCACAATGATTTTACCGAGTCCTAATTCTCGGGGAAATACGTTCATTTTGGTGGAATCTAAGTGTTGAGTTTTCTCTTCACTAAATTAGATTCCATCTCACATATATTTCTCCGAGTCCTAATTCTCAGGGAAATATGTTCATTTCGGTGGAATCTAAGTTTTGAGTTTTATTTTCACTAAATTAGATTCCTTCTCACATAGATTCCTCCGAGTCCTAAATCTCGGGAAAATATGTTCACTTCGGTGGAATCTAAGTGTTGAGTCCACTCTTCACAAAATTAGATTCCATCTCACATAGATTCCTCCGAGTCCTAATTCTCGAGGAAATATGTTCATTTTGGTGGGATCTAAGTGTTGAGTTTTCTCTTCCCTAAATTAAATTTTATTTCACATAGATTTTCTGAGTCCTAATTCTCGGGGAGATATGTTCACTTCGGTGGAATCTAAATGTTGAGTTTTCTGTTCAAAAAATTAGATACCACCTCACGAAAATTTTATTTTCTGCTTCTAATAATGAGGTCGAGTACAAGCAGTGAAAGTTGGGCTTCGCCTCGCAAAAGGAGTTGGAACACAAGATAGGAAACATATCTGCAACTTTTTACAACTTTCTATCAGAAGGGTTCGAGTGAAAATATTTTTTTGCAGTGAAGTTAGTTCGATAATGATTAAAATTTGCCATAGTCAAGGATTCAAAAATTCTATGACTGGGTTCAATGACAAAATTTAGCACCATTCACATTAGAGATTGGGGGGCTGACTAGGGGTGTACTCCCTCATTTTCAAATCATTAGCAAAGTGGCTAACAAGTTTGGAACACTAGTTTCGTTGTTTTTAATTTAATTTATAGCTCTTGCCAGAGTTAATGAACTATGATTTGGCTTGATCCCATCATAGGGTACCCAGGCAACCAGATTATTCGGGCACAGCTATTAATTCAATTTATTACGAGCTCTCGCTTCTGATTTATGCAAACTCCATCGCAAGCTGAGGGAATCTAAGTGTTGAGTTCACTCTTCACTAATTTAGATTCCATCTCACATAGATTTTTCTGAGTAATAACTCTCGGGAAAATATATACACTTTGGTGGAATCTAACTGTTGAGTCTGCACTTCACTTAATTAGATTCTATCTCACAGAGTATTTTCCGAGTCATAACCCTTGGGAAAAGGTATTCACTTCGGTGGAATCTAAGTGTTGAGTCTTCTGTTCACTAAGTTAGATTCCATCTTAAACAGATTTTTCCGAGTCAAAACTCTCGGGAAAATTTATTCCCTTCGGTGGAATCTAAGTGTTGAGTCTACTCTTCACAAAGTTAGATTCCATCTCACAGAGATTTTTCCGAGTCATAATTCTCGGGAAAATATATCACTTCGGTGGAATCTAAGTGTTAAGTCCATTCTTCACTAAATTAGATTCCATCTCACAGAGTATTTTCTGAGTCATAATTCTCGGAAAAATATATTCACTTCGGTGGAATCTAAGTGTTAAGTCCGCTCTTCACAAAGTTAGATTCCATCTCAAAGATATTTTTCCAAGTCAAAACTCTCGGGAAAATATATTCACTTCGGTGGAATCGAAGTGTTGAGTCCTCTCCTCACAAAATTAGATTCCAGCTCAAAGAGATTTTTCCGAGTCATAACTCTCGGGAAAATGTTTTCATTTCGGTGGAGTCAAAGCGTTGAGTTCGCTCTTCACAGAATTTGATTCCATCTCATGGAGGTTTTTATGAGTCATAACTCTCGGACACATATATTCACTTTGGTGGAATTTAAGTGTTGAGTCTGCTCTTCACTAAATTAGATTCCATCTCACAAAGTATTTTCTGAGTCATAACCCTCGGGAAAATGTATTCACTTCGGTGGAATCTAAGCGTTGAGTCTGAGTTTCACTAAGATAGATTCCATCTCAAAGTGATTTTTCTGAGTCAAACCTCTCAGGAAAATGTATTCACTTCGATGGAATCTAAGTGTTGAGTCTGCTCTTTACAAAGTTAGATTCCATCTCACAGAGATTTTTCCGGGTCATAACTCTGGTGAAAATGTATTCACGTCAGTGGAGTCAAAGTGTTGAGTTCACTCTTCACATAATTTGATTCCATCTCATGGTGGTTTTTATGAGTCCTAACTCTCGGATACATATGTTCACTTCAGTGGAATCTAAGTGATTGATTTTGTTTTTCACCAAATTAGATTCCAGCTGACAATAATTTTTCTGAGTCATAACTCTCAAAAAATATAATCACTTTGGTGGTATCTAAGTGTTGAGTTTGATCTTCACTAATTTAGATTCCATCTTACAATGATTTTTCTGAGTCATAACTCTTGGGAAGTTATGTTCACTTTGGTGGAATCTAAGTGTTGAGTTTGCTCTTCACTAACTTAGATTCCATCTCACAGTGATTTTTCCAATTCATAACTCACGGGAAAATATGTTCACTTTGGTGGAATCTAAGTGTTGAGTTCGCTCTTAACTAAATTAGATTCCATCTCACAAAGCTTTTTCTGAGTCATAACTCTTGGAAAACACATGTTCCATTTAAGCTGAGCACAGTCTCCCATTACTTATGCCGAGCACATGCCCACATAACTTAAGTCGAGCACTGTCTCGCATAACTTAAGCTGAGCACAGTCTCCCATTACTTATGCCAAGCACAAGCTCACATAACTTACGCAGAGCATTGTCTCGCATAACTTAAGCCGAGCACAGTCTCGTATTACTTATGCCGAGCACATGCTCACATAACTTAAGCGGAGCACAGTCTCGCATAACTTAATATGAGCACAGTCCCACACTACTTATGCCAGGCACAGCCTCGCATAACTTAAGACGAGCACAGTCTCGCATTACTTAAGCAGAGAACAGTCTCGCATAACTTAAGCGGAGCACAGTCTCGCATAACTTAACACGAGCACAGTCTCGCATAACTTAAGCCAAGCACAGTCTCGCATAACTTAAGACTAGCAAAGTTGTGGATGCTGGATTCCACACCAAATAATATATTGAATTATTATTACAGTAAAATAAAATTCGTTTGTGAAAATGAATTGAAATAGAAAATAGATTTGCTCAAGGAAAAA
Organism: Cardamine occulta; assembly: GCA_028015245.1. Classification (NCBI taxonomy): domain Eukaryota; kingdom Viridiplantae; phylum Streptophyta; class Magnoliopsida; order Brassicales; family Brassicaceae; genus Cardamine; species Cardamine occulta. The sequence continues at coordinate 15,253,806 of CM051370.1, read as the reverse complement.
GTGTAAAATTGTATATATTGATCTCGAGTGACAAAAAGATTGACCTCCATACATGACCATGGGGGTCTATATTTATACACAAATTAATGATTAAATGCTAAGAATAAATACTAATAAATTCTATGATTCTCCTTTAATCTGTCCGTTTTGATTTGGTCTTTACTGTCGTAACGTCTTGTATTTGAATGATTTCCTCCTTCAGCTAAGAGATTCACCTTTCTTCGCAGACACTCCTTGCTTCGCTTGCTCTTTCCTTCTGCGATGTTGAAGCTCATTATTTTTGGTCGGTTTCAATCGATTGATAGTATAAAGGGTGAAATGTCGAACCTAATCTAGAGCATGTCTGTAGCACTTAACATGTGGATTAAGCTAGCAAGTCAAGCAATATATTTTAGGGGTTTTTCTTACTAACAACCAAAAATACAGAAATTTAAACTAGAGATGCAGAGTCTGTCCCACTCTAACAAATCATGAACTAAAGATGCAAAAACTAAGACTAGTTGCAAAATCCTAAGTGACTCGAGTAGGTGACTCGAGTGGACTTGGCCGAGTGGTGCTAAATGATATGTCAGTATTTTACATGATTTATGCATATATTTTCCTTTCTATTTGTTTAGTTTCACCTTGAGTTCACAGCATTTCTAATCCAGTTTCATATGTTTTTGCACTTAGGAGAATTTGCACTAGCATTTGCATACATGTTGTATTTTGGAGCTAAAACAGGTACAACTTGGAGCATGGATGCTAGGACAGCTCGAGTCCCACTCGAGCCCGTGCTTGCCACACCACTCGAGCCCGTGCTCGCCACGCCACTCGAGCCCGCGCTCGCCACGCCACTCGAGCCCATGCTTGCCACCCGACTCGAGACCCCACTCGAGCCCGCGCTTGCCACCCCACTTGAGACCCCACTCGAGCCCACGCTTGCCACCCCACTCGAGACCCCACTCAAGCCCGTGCTTTCCACCCACTCGAGACCCCACTCGAGCCCTTGCTTGCCACCCCACTCGAGACCCCACTCGAGCCCTACCATGCGACGCTCTCTGCTAGAGCCCACCTCCATTCGAGTCCGCACTCGACATCGCATCCCCGACTCGACCTCAGCTCCACCACAATCCACTCGATGCTGCACTCAATGTTACCACTCGACCAGACTTGGTCGAGCTACACCATCCGCGAAGACTTAGCTATTTTTTCTGTCTTTTTCTGTTTTAGGGTTTTCCATATTTTACTATAAATACTATTGTTAGCTATTATCCAGCGGACATGTCTTTTATTTTTAGGGTTTTTCACTGCCTCAAAACCTTGTTCTTGGTGTTCTTGATGTTCTTCATTTTGTAATTCAGATCTCTCTCAATCTAGTATTTAGTTTGCTTTGATTCTTTGCAGTCTTACTATTCTCATCCTAATCTATCTTTCTAGACTATTTTCAATGAATTCTGAGATGTTTGATTTTTCTGGGTTTTTGTTTTTGATGATGATGATTGGTGTGCTTGAGTAGTGATTTAGGGTTTCTGAGGATGGGTTAGATTTGTGTAGGATTCTTGGTCTCCTTAGATGTTTGAGCTTTAGATTGCATAGATCTCTTCTGGATTAGGTGTTCTTAATGCTTAGTTAGCCAAGACATTGGTAATTTTGATCTTAGGCATTTCCCACTCAGAAGGTGTTGATGAAATGCTTGAACCAACTAATACCAGAGATCTATAGTTTTAACCCATGGCTTAAGAGGTTCTAGCTGTATTTTGACGTTAATGAATTGGTTCTTAATGCTTGCCTATATTATGTTTCATTGATATCTGCTCTAAGTTTCCTTGTATCTTTGACTAGGTATTAAGATTAGGAAGTGGTATAGGCTTGTTGGTGTTTGTCACGAGAGTGGAGCCACCTTACTTGGATGTTCATTGTCTAGAGATAGCTTCTGTGAAGTTTTGTTAAGCGTCTAGGAGAGACCAAGGAGAATCACATTTCGATTGCCCCATCTTTATACCCCTATTTACATCTTCTTGCTTTATCATCTTTTTCTAAAGTCATTTACTTGTTTAATTGCACTTTGCCTTTCATCTCTCTTCACTCTCATGCCATGGGTGCTAATTTACTAAACTCAGGGTGAATCCCTTGACGACGGATCTCACTTCCAATCCAACCCACTGTCGTGCTGAAGGGTCTCAACAAGTGACTAAGGATCGATCTGTTAAAGCCAAGAAAGACTCATAACAAGTGATTAGGATGGTCGTGACGTAAATCAACATCTGATGCACCACTTCTCACGCTATTGTGTCTTAATCCCTGGAAAAACTAGATCTGATGGTTCAAGGCACTTTTGCTGCTCATGAAGTCATCTACAATCATGATCCTCTTGATCAGAGAAGTACAAGCATTAAAAACGAGAACCCAAGAGGGATTTTTAAACCGAATCAGCATAAATCAGCAAAAACCCATGGCGATCGAGTGAGACTACCTAATCCATCCCCGAAAACCCCTAAAACGACTACTCACTCATCGAGATCATCATCGAACCCAAAAGCCCAGAAAAGCTAAGACTTGTCATAGATGAGGGATGATCTGATGAGAAAGAAAATTCGAAAAAAGGAACAGTAGATCAAGACTCGATCTTATTAAAATTACTAAGAGTTGCAAAATTCCGAATCGAAATCTAAAGATAAACTAGAGATAGAAAACTTAGAGAGATAAATTAATTATGCTAAAACGGCGTGGAATAAAAATTGTCAGATCGCCCCTACGCGTTATCATTAACCTCGGTATTTATACATAAGAATTATGGTTAATGAGAATTTTCCATAATTTGCGGAATCTTCTCGAAGCGGTGCTCACCACTTGACCAAGCAGTCAAGTGGTCTGGTCGAGTAGCCTCCTCGAGTAACTTGAGCTTCCTTTGCAGTCTTCAACTCTATGGCTCCATGTCACTCGAGTCATGACTCCTTGCAGAAATCCTCACGTCGCTTCATAGCCTGAGAGGTCAAACAAGTGATGACTCCTTGCAGCTCCAAGTACCTGAAAGTACCACATGTATGCAAAATGCATGCAAACTAATGCAAAGAGAATAAATATCCTAAATGTCAAATAAATGCAATAAGTGAGAAGAGTAATGCCGAAAACCTATGCTAAGTTGCAATAAAACAATAGTAAAAACATGCCAAAATGCAATGTTATCAAACTCCCCCAAACTTATCCTTTGCTTGCCCTTAAGCAAATAGAAAGAATAAGATGAAAGGAGTAGGGTTGAAAGTGGGGACTCGGAACCTAGCAAACTAGGCAAACCTCTGAGGTCAACACCACAGTTAATAGTTCTAGCATGCAAATCACAACAGTTTTACTTAAAAGCCTTAGCCATACTCATCACATAGAATTCAACACTAAGACTCAGCCAAAACAAGCATTCAAAGTAAACTATCCCTTTAACATTTATTAAGCACGAACTGGTGGATCATGATATGCAATAACTAAAACTCATTTGGTTGAGGGACAAGTTTTAAAGATTAAAATGATCTCTTCTTCCTCTGGTTTAAGCGCAAGTATCAGGATCTCTCATTGAAAAGGATTGAATTTTAAGAGAATGCTAAAGGTAAAGCCAACTGATGCATACAGGAGCAGACTATCATCTACCCATGACCATACAATGACTTTCCTAACTCTAAAGCCCCAGAAACTGATCCTAACTCTACCCTTTGGTGTTTAAAGGCTTTCTTTCTTTTTTATGACTTCAAGGATCATCTTTCTGCTTTTCTTCTAAGGAGAGGATGTTTCTACATTTTCTTTAACTTTAAGCAGATTTGGGAGATTTTATATTTTTTTCTAAGACTTGACTCGACCAAAGTGGTCGAGTCAGATACTCGAGTGGTATGGCTATATATATATATATATATTTTTTCTTTTTATTTTCAAGATTCAGAGCCAACTCTTATCTTTTTCATCCAAATCCTTTACTAGACTTATACATTTTCTTTGAACTACCCTCTCCAAATGTATAGATTTTTTTAGCAAACTCTTTTCTTTCCCAAACCCGAAACCCATTCGAACCCCTTAGCCTAATCTGATTCAAAAAGTGTGAACTAGAGACTACATGAGAGGCTACTCCTGTCAGCAAAACCTAACACTTTCTCTATAATTCAATCCGAAAATAGGTCTCACTTCTCTCACAACTGATGTATTGGTCTGAAATGAAGTTTTTGGTTTGGTTTTGTGGAACTGTACCAATGATGGAGACAGCTACTTGGATTAGCAAGAGTGGTAAAAGGTGAAAGAAAATCCAAGTATTTTGAGGTATCCATGAGTTTTAAGTTTTAGAGCATATCATGATAATTAAGTTTTCAAATTTAAGGTTCCAATTCATAGGGATAGATTTACAAGTCACAGCAAGTTTTTAACAAAGTGAGAGTGCTAAATTTAATTCCTAGCAAGGTGCAGCCTTATGTTTCAAACTAAGGTGAATGCATAAGACAACTTATAACTAATGGCACTGAAATCATATGTTTGGTTATTAAGCCTTAATTAGTTAACTCATCATCATCCCCTATGCTAAATGCAACAATCCTAAGCAAATGCAACTACATGACACTCTATTTTTTTTTTGTGAAATCATTTTCTAAAAATTTTCAAATTTTTATGGGTTTTTGATGCACATAGATGGATGCAAAATTTGAATTAAGAAAACAAAGAAAACATGTCAAATACATCTCTTAGACACTCCCCCAAACTTAAATTACATAGTCCCTTGTGTAATAAAAATTCAAAGGGAAGCCTAAAAGATTAAACAAAGAAAACCAAAAAAAGTTATGCAATGGTATATACAAAGGGAAGGTTGTGGTACCTCATTGGTGTGGAGTGAAGTAGGCGCCAATGTTGGCTGGCATGCTCTCCTGGGTGTAGGGTGGAATGACTGGGGAGATTCCTTGCATTGGCTCAGCTCCCTCGTGTGACTCGAGTGGACCACTCGCCCAAGGTTGGTCGAGTGGTGAAGTCTACTGAAGTCTGAGGTCTGACTCGAGTGGACCACTCGACCCAGATGGTCGAGTGACATCTTCTCCATGCTCAACTTGACTTGGTTGGACATGAGGAGTAGAGGCTTCTGGTGATGAATGCTCCAAATGCTCGACGGGATGGTCAGGACGTCTCTTCCTCTGCATCTGATCAACAGATAATCTCCGTGATGGCGAGGCAAAGTGGAATCTTCTGGAGAAGCCCCTAAGTGAGCTTGTTCTCCTCAAGTAGATGGGGACTAGGCTTGGCTTCTTCTGCTAGTTCTCAGCAGCTACAAACCTCTTGGTGAGGTTTGTAACCTTTTTTTTCAAGGCGTTGAATGCCTTATCCTGCCACTTGTTCCACTTCTGAAGAAACCCAATCTTCTGATTAGCTTCGCGTAGGGATGTACACTCCGAGTCATCAAAATGGAAGGTTTGAGGTGGCTGAGTGTTGTCCATGAAAGATCGAAGGACTTCATCATCAGATTCTTGCACTTTAGCGTGTTGATCATAAAGATCTCTTACAGGTGGGACAAAGCTGATACTCCTCGCACCTTCTTCAGTGTAGATCTTGGGCAATCCTCCATAACGTAGGAGGATTTTTGCCCTTCCAACTCATGGATGAGTGAAGTTGAAGGCGTACTTGTCCTCTTCACAGTTTGCGCTGATAGTCTGCGTGTCACGCATATGCTCCAAATCCATCCAAAGTGGTGTTGTAGCGTGAGATGTGATCTCCACTCCAGCCCCCTGAAGAAAAGGAGTGACAATACCTCCCACAGCAAGTTCAGCTTTATTCACCATTCTTTCATTTCTGATGGCGTTCACCTTGTAGCTCATCAGATGTTTCACCAAAACTATGGCGTTTCCAGTATCAGCCATGTCTCCTCGCATCTCCTCTCCATTGTCTCTCTTTTCGTGGGAAGAGTAGACTAAGTACTCTTGAAGGGATTTGTCCAGCATCCTCAAATCCCCTTCATTAACTGTCTCAGTTGCCCTTCATGCAAACATAGTGTTTGCAAGCGTCTTGTGGAGATATCTCACGGACGGATGCCTAATCTCACTGCTTTTAGCCCGGGAAGACTGATACTTGTCTTTGCCTCCCAACTCCAACCACAACTCGTTGAGCTCTTTTTTGTCAAAGTCTTGAGCTTGTCCTGACCCTCTTCTAAACCCGAACTCACTATCAACCACACTCAGAGGCAATGTGTACTCCGAGCCTCTGATCTTGAAGCTGACAAACCTAAGTTCTTCATCGGATCCCATGCCAGATCTCACCTCATAGAGATGAAGCTTCACCGTTGCCAAAAAATGGCAAGTTTCATCCTGGAAACCATAAAAGGGTCTCTGAGTGAGCCCAATGATGTCAGCTGCTTGGTAAAGCTTCCCAACTTCTCTACAAATTCCCAGAGTTTGCATAGTGGGGCGGTGTGGGTATCTAGTACCAAAGAACTTCATCCACTTCAGTATTGAGACGATCTGATCCTCCTCTGAGTTATCACTCTTACTCCCATCTGAAGTTTCGGAATCATCACTGTCTTCGACATCCCTTTGAATCGATTCTTCTTCTAAAACTCTCTTCCCATGAGCTATGTCTCTTCGGGATCTCGAGAATCCACTCTCAGCATGTGTAGTGCTTCGAGTTGCTCGAGTCCTGGTGTTACCTGAGTACCTTAAACAATGGCAGAAATTGTAAGTTTTAGCAAAAATTTAGACCACTCGAGTAAGTCACTCGATCAGTCAGGTCGAGTCGACAAAAATTTCCAAATAATTTTTGTATTCGACTTGACTAAACCGAGTGCTTGACTCGAGCAACTAAACAAACAATCAAAGACATTGAAAGTTCAAAGCAGTTCATGTTTAAACACCCAAAGTTAAAGAATATTAAAAGTTTTCAATGATCATCACTAGTTCGATAAGGTTGAGTTATAAATTTCAAGATTTTGCTTAAATTTGACAACGAAAACTACTAGTGAGTTCTCATATCAACAAACAAGCAAATAGCAATGGTGAAAATTTATTTTCTAACTCAATATGTAGTTCCGAAAATTTTATGCAACAATTAGAACAAAATTTTCACAATTCGAAGCAATTCAACCATGAGGTTCACTTCCTATGCCAAGTTCTACACATAACCAACCCGATTTAACAACATGCAAGTAAAATATTTGAAGAAAATTTTCAAATATTTCAAAAACTTTAAACCCAGATTTTTGCGACAAAATGGATCAAAAAGTTGTAAAAAACTTACAAGTTGGTGTCGGAATGGTGCGAGTGAGATGACATGATGAAAATTTTATGAAAACTTTGAAGAATTTTGAAAAACATTTAGAGAGTTTTTAGAAATTTTTTGATGAAATCGTGAAATGGGAGAGGAGGAGTCGAGTGGAATGATAAAAGATATGTTAGATGAATCGAGTGGTTGAGATTAAAATTTGAATTTTTTTGAAAAAACCTGGACCACTCGACCAGTCTGGTCGAGTGGTGTGGTCGAGTGGAGTACTCGAGTGCTTTGGAAAAACATCAAAATAACAAGATTCATAAAAACTTAAAAAGATATATACAGGGATAGTCAAGGGATTTCCTCCCAAGTGAGCTTGTTTATAGTCACATAGCTTGACTTTTTACTCTTTTAGGCTTGAAAAGTGTCTTTGAGAGTCGGTGTTGACATCTCTGGACTTGGCTTGGAATGATGGTAAGATGATGATCGGATAGCATTATAGAACCTTTGACTCATCTCTGGTGGCTTAGGCTTCTTGTTAAACTCTTCTGGTGGAGTCTGAATCTGCTAAAGCTTTGAAACCTCCAGAGTCAACCTTTCCATTGAGAGTGAGAGTTCAGCTACCAAACTCTGTAGGGCAAGAATTGTACCTTTATTTGCACCATGTTGAGTTGTAGACGTTGGCACAGCTACATGATGAGAAGAGTCCGAGTAGAGCATGCGGTGAGAAGTGTCTGAGTGGTATACTCGACCCAGTCAAGTCGAGTGGTTTGCTATGTCACTCGTGTGGTCACTCGAGTCAGATGGTCGAGTGACCAGTGCGATTCCCTCATTCGGAGTCCCATCTTCAGCAAATGTGACAAAAGGTTGCACTACTCCTTCAGAATGACTTCTCGTGTTGACTGAATAACCCAGGAGTCGACATTTACGCTCGAACATTTCTTCATCATCGACTTCTTCCACGGAGTATAGCTGACCTTCAAAGGTTGAGCTCTCCAATCTGGATGAAGTGTTGAATCTCACCTCTAAACCGTTTCTAGCTCGAAGAAGTATCTCTCTAGTCTTGGCATCGATGACGGCTTATGAGGATTCTAGAAAGGGTCCCCCTAGAATCAAAGGATCTTCGGGTTCTTCGTCCATCTTCATGATGATGAAATCCGTGGGTATTTAAAGTTTCCCTATCCTCATTGGAACATTTTCAAGTAGTCCATGTGAAAATCTCACCGTTCTATCAGCTAAGACTAGTGATAACATGCTTGGCAAGAACTTGTGATAACCAAGCCTTTCTGCCACAGACAAAGGCATGATCTTGTGAAGCACCAAAAGTCAGAGAGACATACCAAATGCCTGGTTGTTGATTGAGCATGGTAAAGTAAAAGATCCTGGATCTTCTAACTTCTCTTGTACTAAAACCTCCTGCTGAGCAATTACTTGGCATTCCTGAGACTTAGCAGCTGTTGCTCTCCTATCTTGAATTCTCTTCAAGGTTCTTTCTCTCAAACCATACCCAAAAGGTCCCAGTTTCTCAACAGCTTCATCAAAGGTCATTGACTCTTCCTGCTCCAGAAGTTCTTCTTCCAACATGATCTCATATTCTTTCTCAATATCTTTAATGAATCTTTATGGGAAAGGACTCATGATCATGGCGTGCAGGTCTAGAATTCGCTTTTCATTCTCTGAGACGAAGTCGACTCGATCACTTACTCGAGTAGGTTGCTCGAGTGGTGTGATCTCAGCGATCACAGTAGCAGCTTGACAGGATACCCCCCACCTTGAAGATCACCGTCCCAGGTGATGTGTGAGAATCTTTTCTTGAAAGGAAGGAGATGGATAATTGGGGCTGTGGAGACTGCATAGACATTTGCAGAGTCTTTGGGGTTTTGCATTGCTTTCCCAGGAAGTTGACCTGTGGACTTAGTGGAAGTTGTGGGAGAGTTGGACTCAACATGCTTCAATCTGTTGTTCAAGATTTCGAGCTTGTGGTTCAACTCGTCGTAAGAGCAATCAATGTGAGTTCAAAGCTCAGTGAACCGCTTGGTGGTATCTTGAGTTGCAGCGTTTTGACCTTGAAGAAGTTGGAGAAGCAATGCCTTAAGCTCACTATCAGACTGCGGAGACCTTTATCAGACTGCGTAGCAGGTGTTGGGGCAAATCTAGGTGGATTTGTTGGAGGATTTTGAACAAAAGTCTTGTTCGGAGCAGGTTGCTGAGTAGGATACACCTGGTCTTGAGGGTTTGCAAAGTTAGTGTTACGGTAAGATAAGTTGGGGTTGCCCCTGTAGTTAATGAAGCCTAGGTTGAAATCATCTTGATTCTGAATGTAGAGTATCTCTTCAACCTGATCGTCTTCAACGGTTGGATCCTGAGGTGAGGATGACTCTCCCACAAAGTGGACTTGTTTCGGCTGAGCGAGGTGAAGCTTATCGAACTTGTCGTTCAGTGCTTGAATCTCCTTGCTGTTGGAAGTAGCAGAAGTATAAGATCCCCTGATCGTTCTGTCGAAGTCTTCATTGTAGTTTCCATCAGAAATGGCTAGATTCTCAACTAAATCCCATCCAGAAGTGACATCTTGGTTCAGGAAATTGCCATCGCTGGCAGTGTCCAGATGCAACCTGATCTTCGGACTTGCGCCTCGATATAGTGTGCAAAGGAGTGATTCCTTGCTGAATCCGTGGTGAGGGCATTGAGTGGTATACATCTTGATCCTCTCCCAAGCTTTTGAGAAGCTTTCATTGTTCCTCTGTGTGAAGCTTGAGATGTCATTCTTCAGCTTTGCAGTTCTAGAGTTGGAAAAGAACTTCAGGTGAAACGCTTTATTGCAATCATCCCAAGTAGTGATAGAATTCTGGGGCAAAGCTCGTTCCCATTGAGAAGTCTTGTCGCCTAGAGAGAAGGGGAATAGACGAAGCTTGATCTTCATGAGCTTACACAAACGGTCGAATTGGTCAAGATGTTCCAATGGGTTCTCCATGGGGAGACCGTGAAATTTTTGGCTCTGGACCATGCTGATGAGACCGGATTTGATCTCGAAGTTTTTGTTGGCAACAGGAGGTGCCACAATCCCTTGCCTGGTGGAGTGTGCTTGGTGCATCACCAGCTCCAATGACTCGAGGTGCAGGTTGCTCTGCCATTTCAACTGGTGTCTCCTTCGTGGATTGTTCTAAGCAAGTCTGAGAGCGTGTTCGCATGCGGTGTAAGGACGACTCGAGAGAAGCACTCAAGTAGATTAATCGAGTATAATGGTACCTGATGCAACACAAACAGAACTTCAACACAAATCAGTAAGACTTTAAACAAAAGGCTAATGCAAATAGAATATCGATCCGAGAAATCTAGTAGCAAGAACAAGCCTTGCTAGATGAAAATCTCAGATCTTTTATGCAAAAGAAACTCAATCTAGTAAGCTTAAAAATGATAAATGTGCATACAATGACTCTAAACTGGCAACGACACCAAATTGAAGCTCATTATTTTTGGTCGGTTTCAATCGATTCATAGTATAAATGGTGAAATGTCGAACCTAATCTAGAGCATGTCAGTAGAACTTAACATGTGGATTAAGCTAGCAAGTCAAGCAATATATTTTAGGGGTTTTTCTTACTAACAACCAAAAATACAGAAATTTAAACTAGAGATGCAGAGCCTGTCACACTCTAACAAATCATGAACTAAAGATGCAAAAACTAAGACTAGTTACAAAATCCTAAGTGACTCGAGTATGTCACTCGAGTGATGAACTCGAGTTGACTTGGCCGAGTGGTGCTCAACTACTAAATGAAAGCGGTAACCAAGAAATCTAAAAATGACAACTAGTTCAAATAAAAGACAAAGGGATTTTGGGGATAGACTCATAGGATCATCTACATTCTCATGCCATGGGTGCTAATTTACTAAACTCAGGGTGAATCCCTTGACGACTGATCTCATTTCCAATCCAACCCACTGTCGTGGTGAAGGGTCTCACCAAGTGACTAAGGATCGATCCGTCAAACCCAAGAAAGACTCATAACAAGTGATTAGTTGGGTCATGACGTAAATCAACATCTGATGCACCAACTCTCACGCTATTGTGTCTTAATCCTTGGAAAAACTAGATCTGATGGTTCAAGGCAATTTTGCTGCTCATGAAGTCATCTAAAATCATGATCCTCTTGATCATAGAGGTACAAGCATTAAAAACGAGAACCCAAGAGGGATTTTTAAACCGAATCAGCATAAATCAGCAAAAACCCATGGCGATCGAGTGAGACTACCTAATCCATCCCCGAAAACCCCTAAAACGACTACTCACTCATCGAGATTATCATCGAACCCAAAAGCCCAGAAAAGCTAAGATGTGTCATAGATGAAGGATGATCTGATGAGAAAGAAATTTCAAAAAAGGAACAGTAGATCAAGTCTCGATCTTATTAAAATTACTAAGAGTTGCAAAATTCCGAATCGAAATCTAAAGATAAACTAGAGAGAGAAAACTAAGAGAGATAAACTAATTATGATAAAACGGCGCAGAATAAAAATTGTCAGATCGCCCCTACGCGTTATCATTAACCTCAGTATTTATACATAAGAATTAGGGTTAATGAGAATTCGCCATAATTTGTGGAATCTTCTCGAAGCGGTGCTCACGACTCGACCCATCAGTCAAGTAGTCTGGTCGAGTAGCCTCCTCGAGTCTTCATCCGAGTAGCCTCCTCGAGTAACTTGAGCATCCTTTGCAGTCTACAACTCTATGTGATGTGATCCTAGAGGAGGAGCACGTCCCTGAATACTCTCCAAATGATAGGTGTTGTCCTTGAAGTGATGAATCCACGGATGAACTGGTTTGAATGATGATCGGCGAGTGAGGAGATGAATAGATCAGCCAAGATGAATAAATAAGTCACAAAAATGGATTGATTGAAACTTCTAAGAGGTGCGGAATCACTCTTAGACTATCAAGGTTACTCGTAATGCAAGGAGATCTTCCAAGTACATTAATCGAGCTTTGATCAAACAGTTTTCAAAGAGATTGAGTATAAGAAAAGGTTTGATACTTAAAAATGAGGAATACAAGAGTTTAAAAAGAAAACACAAGAACTTTCATGAAGGAGAGAGAAACAACAATAACCCTCCTTCGAAAATGACACAGAATTAAAACAAAGTTTGAATAGACTCTTGCCCTTCTATGGTCGAAATTCCTCTTGCATTCTTTATGGGCTTGGATCAACAAATGAGTTTTATTGGAAGTGATCCAATTGCCTCATTAAAAATCTCTCTTTGGAAAACCCATTGGGACAAAACCAAAGAGGAGGAAAAGAGCACAATTAAATCACTTAGCCATTTGTTGATCTACTTGGGCTTGTAGTCAAAACCAGTAAGGTTTGAAAACATCTTCTTCATCCTGGCCCAAGTAATCTTGTTGAG